>VMRN01000075.1:915586-1225724 GCA_010277015.1 Poeciliopsis turrubarensis
GGGAACAGGAATACATCAGTCACACAGGTTGGATTTACATCCACAGTTCGTCATACCAACAGCTCCGGGCGTTCATTTGGATCCAGTCATTACGCTCGCATCTGTATTTAGAAAACACGGCAGAGCTCTATTGATCCGTGAAGGAAATCAGGCCGGTTTCGCACGCCGCCGTCGGTAAAGGATATTAGAGGCTGTGAGGGGGGGAAACAGAACACCGGGAGCAGAAGCCTAACGAGGAAAACAGCTGCAGCGGTGATACTGGTGAAGCGGTTTGCTTATGAATGCGTCTCCCGTGTCAGTCCGGAGACAAGCGAGAGCAACACAATCACGGCGTGTTCTGAGGTAGAACGTGGAACACGAGCAACAAACCGCGTAGGACTGCATCTAAAGATGGAGCTGCTAATCGTGGGGACGTACTCCCTCTGTCAGGCAGAAAGACACGCACACGCACACACACGCACACACACACGCCGCCATGCTGACTGACAGCGGCGCTCAGCTGAGCTGCTAAAATTGTAATCGTTCAATTAACTGCAAGTCAATAACAGCCTTATGGACGAGGCGTTTCAGGATTGCTCTGTCGCTCACACACCTTTCTGACTGCACGCCCTCTGCCGACTGAACGTCTGCTGTCAGACTCCCGCCACGAGTTTTAAGTTTTCCCAACTCGTTCACGCACGTTGGACGGGATCGTGACCCAAATGCTAAACGCGTCGCGCCAGCCCACGCGGTAATCTTGCTTCCTACGTTCGGCGGCCTCGCCTCCACGCTGCATTAGCTCCTCAATGGATGCGTGGCATCGGCCCAAAAAAAAAAAAAAAAAAAAAAAACAACCTCCCAAACATCCATCTCTCCTGTCACCCTCCAAATTAACATGGAAATTGCCGCTTTGCATTCTGGGACGAGGGAAACAGAGATTTAAACACCTTCTTTTCACCCCTTGCCTCTGCTCGCTCTCGGGGCCCGGGGGCCCCTTTTCCTGCCGACCCGGTGGGCGTTCCGGTCTTGACACCTGCCCAGTGAATGAGTGAGGTGATTAATGGCTTAAGGGAGGAATGAAGAGGGGACTGGAGGATAGAGGGACATGGGAAGGATAAAAGGTGCTGGCTGCTGAAGGGCGGCAACGTAAATCTTGTCGTGGCCAAATTATGTGAAAGACCTGCAGTACATTTTCACATGTTAATAGTGATGCTACTGGTTGTGTGAACTGGTATGACTGTAACACATTTGCTCTTTTGTGTGAAGCATTTCACAAACTGACTGCTGAACCCCATCGCCTTCGTGAAAGAGTTGAACGTAGCTCGGGGGGGAAATGATCGCGACTATGTGGGGCCCATTGCAGGTCGGGCAGTGTTTCCCATGATTAGGCTTTGGAAAGCGCCGTATGAAAAGAAATTTGCGTAGAAAAGGTCAAGTTGGTCTTCAGTCTCACTCGTCATTCACACGTTAAGTGAATGAAGTCGATTAGTGAGGCTCGTTCCTGGGCAAAGGAAACAGCAGTTTCTTCATACCTCCGTTGGTTCCAGAGCCGAGGGCCATAAGAACTCACTCAGCCCAATTCTCTGAAGACCCCCCCCCGCCCCCCGGTAATCTGTACGCTATGATCAGTTGTGTGAAACGCAGCTCTGACATTTTGGTAAAGCCAAGACAGAAGCTCTCGACCCATCAGAAAAAAAATGTATGCTGCTCAAAACTTTGACCAATATTGTCTCGATGCTGTTATGGCATCTAAAATGTACCTAAAAAACAAAACATACATATCAGAAAATGCTTTTTTTTTTTCATTGACATTCGAGCCTTGAAATGGTAGAAACGGTCGACCGGACATGGTTCTGCAGCGGATTATTACTGATACATCTGGCGGACGCGAGCCTCATGCTCTTTGTCTTATTCTCTGAATTTTGTCTGTGAGAAATTCTGTGGGTTTCCCATTCCAGACTCGGCTTCCAACAGAAAACCCACAGCAGCCCGAGTGAGGGATCCGCAATGAGTGTTGGAATTTGTCCCGTTGAGGTCAGGCAGCTGCTTTTCACCACCCAGTGATCCTTCTTCGCGGTTCGCCACATCCACGGCGTCCGCCATCGACACGCCAACGTTTCAGCTGAGAAACGGTTATGAATGATGCATTTTTTTGGCGCAGCGGTGTGAAGGGGGACACATATGCAATGAGAGCATGATAGCCATAGACGTCACAGGTCTGGTCTTTAAACGGACATCAAGAAGAAAACCAGCAATAAAAGAAAACCGTAAGAAATCCCAGTTACAGCGTGCAGGAAATGCAACTTTATATTTTAAGTGCAAAAATAAACTTGAGGGGTTTGGTACACTTCACTTTGGGCAAAATCTAACTTAAGATACACTGCAGTTGGTTAGATCAAAGCATGTACTTGGTTAGAATGAAAGTCAAAGTTCAGACCTTAATCCAACTGAGAACCTGTGAAAAACAATTTGAACTTCTTTTTGCATCCAATGTGACTTGAGTTTTACTGTTTCGGGCAGGAATGTAAGTCTCTAGAAGCCGCCAGTAAAAGGTGATTGAATGAAGCACCGCCTCAGGTGGGCTGAATGCAAATGCACGCCACACGTTTTAGATTTTTCACAATTATTTGCTAATCTATGTTGGTCTATCACATAAAATCACAAGAACATGCTTGTAATGCGCTGTTAAAGTTCTTAATTTTGTCAAATTGCAGCAGCGCTCTGTGATGACTATACACACCGGCTGCTGCATCCACAAAACACAGACTCAGAGGGACTGAGTCTGTCTGAAAAGGCGCGCCGCACTTTTCAGACATTTGCCCCTCGTCGGCTCAGCTTCAGCCTGACGGCGACGCCGTGAAAGGAGGTTTCACGAGACGCCGCCTGTTGATCACTCGATCACAGAGCTCTAACCGAACAACCGGACCCGCGGCTCTGTTTGCGTGTGCAGCCGAGTGCGTGCGCTCGCTGTTGAGTGTGAGCATGTCGAGGGCGCAGCGAGCATCACAGACCCCCCACGGGGGTTCTCCACGCCTCGTTGGAGGTGAAGGGAGCGCGCGGTGTCCTCTCAGAGCAGAACGTTCCACCCATTTCGTGCTCCTCAGTGTGCGCAGCTCTCATCCGCATGCAATGCAGCGTAGAGTCAGATTGAGGCAGCGTGTGTGCGTGTATGCGTGTGTGTGTGTGTGCAATGAGCAAGCAAAACGTCAGCAGTAACACGGTTTTGTTGTCATTTTTAGATCCGTCCCACAGATCTCGCTGCTGCTGGAAACTGTAAAGCGCTTAGTTTGTGAATGGAGCTGATGAAGCAGCTTTAAGCTGCTGCTTGGTGAGCAGCGGAACAGGCAGCAGCATTCGGCCTTCCTCCCTCAGTGAGCAGGTTGGTCTACTGTCTGTAGTTCAGACAGTAGACCAACTGTCTACTGTCTTGGTTGGTAGCTGGATTTAGATCAGCTAAATGGGCAGAATAATATAAAATTGACTGTTTTGGAGCTTGAGATCATGTTATAATGCTTTTGCCTTGTCAAAAACGTGCCTGGAGCGTTGCCTTGACTCTTTCAATCATGTTTGAGAAATCCCTTAATCTCTCGTCCTGTGCATTTGTGAATTACTTGAACAGAACAGCGGTCTTTTCCAGCGTCCCGCCACATGATTCTGTTTGGAGCGAAATTTGGCAACCTGGGTTTGGTTGGTAGCTAAAGGATCAAGACTTTCCACCAAGCTCAACTTTCAATTCAACAAGCTGAATGCTGCCCAGTTTCAGCAGCCGAATGGCACGGAGTCAAACTGTGAGTTCGACTGGTCGGTTGTCCAAAGGACACAACGGGACACAATGAAGTTAGCAACATTAATCTCAGAGGACTAAATTACCACAAACAAGATTGACAACCTGGCAGCACTCCAGGGTCCAGCTGGTCGTTTTAACGGTGCCTTGATGAGGAAGTCGAGCGAGCGGCGTCCCTGCTGTCGCGGAGAATGAGCAGCTCAGGAAGTGAGGGGGAGAAGAGCAAAAAAAAAAAAAAAAACCCCATAAAAACACTGAATCATCCCAAAGCCATGAACAATATATGTTTATTTATAAAATATCTTCGGTTTCCCACGTGACTGCTGACGCTGACTCAGGTATTTTAGTCCTCTACGACACAGGTGCCAGGGCATCTAGAGGAAGTCCAAAGAAACTAAAAAGGTCAGAAAATGTGAACGTACGGGCATGGCCAGGTTTTCTCACCAGCATAAGTGCTTTATCTTCCTTTAAGACTTTCTTATTCACACTAACGTGCCTGGATTGTTTTGGTTGACTACATTTTGGTCCCACTGTGTTTTGGGGCAGAAATGAGAGGAGGGCCGCTCTCCCACAGACAAGAAGCAAGCGAGGATGCTTCATTGCTAGCACATATGGTAGTTTTTGCTTTTTCTGCTGTATTGCAGTGTTCTTCTAACGGTCTCTAATAGCTCGCCTCGTAAAAACCGCCCTGTCGAGGACTGACCGACTGCCTACTGGTGGCGTGGACTCTGTCGACGTCTTAAGTGACTCTTAAATTTGGTGGCAGACTGAATGGCTTCGTTCACTTCCGAACTCTACGACTGCACTCGTAAGGCGGCACGGAAACTCGACGCTGTCGCTCGCAACGCCTCCGCCTGTTCGCTGATTGGTCTGGAGGAAATTCAGCCAGAGCAATTGAGCTCAATGGGAGAAATCCTAGATGGGGCACTGATGGGAAATGAGAATTGAGGAGAATTGGGCAGGAAAGCAATCAAACAGCTGGACAGAGGATGCATCTGAGAGAATAGCATCGCTTGTACCGGCCAATCCTTGCTTCCTGCTGACTTTCGTTCCTTCTTTGATGATGCTCTTAAGACAGAGGTGACCCCGTTTGGTTCTCCAAGTGTTATCCTCACACCCATCCAGCGGCCTGTCCTCAGTAGGGGACAGTCCTGGGGACTTGCTGGACCCTCTAGACTCCTAAGTCTTTTTCGTTGCTGCTGAACGTCTCTTCTCTTCTTGATATTGTGGTTTTGGCTGAACTCTTTCCCAGATTCAGGGCGTGTACAGCTAAAAAGAAGAACGTGGCCACAAATCTTGATCAGCAAATGTATTTTTATTGTACATTTACAAAACAACGAGAGTACAAAAAGTCAGCCCACAGACATTTTTTTGTTTGTTTGTTTGTTTGTTTCAGAAGGAGAATAAGAAAATGTATTTTCAGAACTGCAGCAGCCAAGTCTCTCGGATGTAAAAAGGGGAAGGGTTGAGTTGGCGGTCGTACAAGACGGGGTACAATCAAACTTTCATAAAGCCTGTCAGTCAGCCAGCACAGTGCTGCAGAGAAACCAAAGGAATCATAGAGAAGTATGACATTCGTATCGGACACCCAGGACGCAGGGATCCCGACAGGGAGGCGCTCGGGGCAACAGGCGCCCCTCCGGGTTGTTTTTTTGGCTTTTCCAACTCCTCTCCTCAACCAGCAGACACACTTTGTGCTTCTTATTTTCTGTTGTTTTGCCATGACAACAAGAGTGCAACAGTAGTTAATGCTTTACCCTAAAAGTTTACATATTGACAAAAAGAAAAAAAAAAGTTGGCACATTCAAGAAGACGTTTTCCATGATAACAGACTTTTTTTTTTCCTTTTTTTTTTTTTTTTTCGACTTTTTATTTTTGTTTTGTTTTGTTTGATCATCATAAATACAATATACGTCTCTCTCCTTGTATCCAGAGCTCACAAAAGAACATTACAGACAGGTATTTACAAAGTAAGGAAAATGAATGAACTCAAAATCATAAATAATTATAGTAATACCAAAAGTCCGTTTTCTTTTTTTTTTTCCACTCATTTCACAGCAGTAAGTGTAGCTTGATGAGAACTGGTAGCTTCTCCTCGTCTTCAGTCCGGCGTGTCGGTGGTGAAAAGATGGGGAGGGCCGATGGAGGCATCGCAGGTATCCTGACAGCTTCACTGCGCTCCTTATCTCATTTCCTAGAAGTAATCAAAAATACAATGTTTTTATTATTATTATTATTATTTTTATTTATTTTTTTTTTACGGGCAATGCAAAGCTTTTCACAACTTTGACTGGACTTTTCGTTCCTTGTACAGGAGGCTGGAAAAACCCCCGAAGCTGCATTTGGATTGCAGACCCGTTCACTTCAGCACACGAAGTGTTGAATTGTCACTAAATTGCTCATAATCCAGTATATAAATCCATATTTTTTTTTTTTTTTTTTTAGACTGCATTAGCATTGACAGGGTTTCTAGCCAGGGTAGGCTCTCTCAGCAGGTGAACCAATCTGACTCGGACTCTGAAAGGCGGCAGTTACCAGGTACGCTGCTGAGTGCTCCACTTACGAGCCGGGCTCATCATTTCTCTTTTCTTTCACTTCTTGCAAAGATTTTAAAAATGCTCCCTAACATTTAAATGAAGCAAAAAATAAATAAAAATAACAGTGTTTTAAGTAAATTTTCAGGTCTTAGTGGTTTCTTCCTGTCCATCTTAAATGGCCATTCGCTTTAAATAAATATACATTAAAGTGTATTGCTAAGGATTAATTCTTTGTGGTTTTATTTTTATTTAAAAAAAAAAAAAACATCTTAAAATTGCGTTTTAGTACTTCACAAAATTAACATAAAGAGTTATCAGGGAGGCGTCTAACTCATGCCATTTAAATTCAAAATTTAAATGTAGGAATGGATGATTAGTGCCAGATTTCAGACGTGTGACTCTTTAGAAAAGACATTTGCTCCTACGTCTGGATTCAAAACTAATGTTTTTATGTGGAAAATTGTACTGTGAGAAAGAGGTCAGGAAAAATGTGTGTGAGGCAACAACACGGAGACCTAACAGACCGGCACCATCCCGGTCTGAACCCACCGGACATCTAAATTTCTTGGTTGCTGACAAGCAGCTGCATTTTCTGCCACTCTAAAGTTAGCATTTTAAAGTTAGCGTTTATTCATCTCTTGTGGTAAAAGCTAGTGTCAGCTAATTTTAGTTAGCATGTCAATGTTAGTATATTTCCTAAAGTAATCTGTCAAAAATTCTAAAAGCGATTTTTTTTAAAGGGTTTCCATCGCTATATTCTGGAGTGTATTTTAGTGGAAAATACATCTTTTTCGAATTTCTTAAGATTGTCTGACTCTTTCCCTGAATTTCCTTCGTAACATGTGCTTTGAAATAATTATCAGCATTTATGATGTTAAAAAAATGGGTTCTGTGAAACGGGGAAGAAATGCAAGTTCTCCGTCTGAAAGACAGGAACTGGAGGAAAATGCCACATTATTCCTTTGACATTTTAATGGAAAATGTTCCATCTACCCCATCCAGGACCATCTAATGTTGGTCCTAGACTGACCTTAAAGGTTAAAGGGCATAAGAAAGCAGTCAGACGCCCCCCCCTCACGAGGAAGAAGGAGCCTAATCCAGGCTTCCTGCACAAACAACTCAAACTTTGCGGCGGGGCAGGGACATGCTTTCATGTCCATGGGAAGGTGTAAAAAGCCCAGAGAGGGTCATCCGGGAGCATCTGGGGGGTCGGGTGGGGGTGGTCCCTGCTGCTCTGTAGATAGGTAGAAAAAAGATACAGGATAGCTCTGTATGTGTGGTCATGGTTGCCACTTTTACAGGTCAGGTCAGTCTGTTCGCCTGACCCCTCACAGACTACACTGTCAGGGGTCAGGGGTTTTTGACCCACACAAAACCGTACGGTGACACCTCGGGTTACAGCTTCAAAAAGAACAAATAAAGCACAACGATGCAGCGAGGAAAAGGGACCGCTAGAAAAATGAAACCACAGATATGTTCCAAATTCTAGGATACGCCTTATTTATTTTTAGAATGGCAGCAAAAAACATGAATAGAATAGTAAACGTTCATGTCTTTTATTTGCTTTGCCGCTTAATACATTGCGTAAAATAATAATAAATGACAAAGGAGTTTTTTGGGTTTTTTTCCCCTTTCGTTTTCTCTTTGTTCCGATTCATGACTGAAGACGTAGAAATTGAATTTCAGAGACGATTGAGCCTTGTAATATCGTGGATTAAGCTGTCGTCAGACCAGCTTTCACCGTCTACCTACTGTCACGTCAGACACTGTAAGTGTTGTCTGTGCAGCTCAGAGTCCCTGCGGAGCTTTCCATTCCACTGGCGCAGCTTCCTCCGCCATAAAAGACACCGTCTCTTCACCGGAGCGCCCGCAGGGGGTGCATTTGAAGGAGCGCTCCCACGGAGAAGTGTGCCCTCTGAAGAGCACTCCAAATGGAGTGGTGGGCGTGTGCACTTAATCGTTTCCTACTGTAAAGCTTAGTGAGTAGAAAGTAATGCTAGATCTGCGAACCCGAGAGTGTGTGTGTGTGTGTATGTGTATGTGCGTGGCGGGAACAGTTTTTATTTCTCATTTACGTTTGTGTTGTTTACAAGTCGAGCAGAGATCTGACGCGGCGAGGCTCAAAGGTCGAACTGTTTTCTACCTCGTTGTGTTTCCTGGCTGAGCTGAGGCCCCGAGAGCCGGTGGAGCCTCTGGAAGAGGAGCTCCCCGTGGTCGAGCAGTTACCCGACATCTGACTCCTGGAGAGGTAGCCGCTCTTACTGCTGTACACCACCACTTCCTCGTCTGGTGGGGCAAAACAAAGAGAAGACACAGAAACACAATGAAGGCTTCTGGTGAAAGATGCTTCTAAAAAAATTTTTTTAAAAAGCAGAGAATGTCATTTATCCTGACGTGGTTTAACTGTGTCAGCAATGGTGAGCACAGTTCCGCTAAAGCGCTAACAGCAGAGCTAGTTTTTCATCTAGCACCTTTTGCTAACTAGGTGCGGAAGCTGAAGGTGCTTAGCTTCCGCCGGGTTCATTTTTTCCGGAAACATTCATGGCTTTCGGACTGAATAAAGTTTGACATTTGTGTTGAAGTTTTGTTCATTGACTGTTATGAATTTGTCAAGTAGTTTGACATTTATATTCACGCACTTATTTTGAAACGGGTGAAAACGGTCTATGCAGCAGTTCCTTTGCTGTTCTTCACCTGTGACGTGAAAGGCGTGTTCAAAAGAACACAACCATACAACAACTCAGTATGTTTGTGTCATTGACACCTTCGGAGTATCAATATGGTGGAAGTTGGTGCTTTAGCGTCCACTAAATACTTTATTGGTGTAGCTCTTTAGAGCTAGCATAGCTAACGCTTATGATTAGAGTTTAATGATTAGCACAGCTAAGTTTTTAGCTAGCAGTGCCCACCTCTGTGTTTTACTAACACATTTTAAGCATAAGGATATCTGACTAGCTACTACTAGCTAGCGCTAGGGTGCTAGCTGAAGCTAGCTGGTAAAGTAGGTTGAGCTACTTTACCAGCTAGTAAAGTAGCCAATGACTGAACACCTGCATATTTCAGATACTCAGCAGCAATTTATGGATCACTGAACATGTTTTTACAGCCAACGTCTTGCAACATAACTGCTGCAGAGTCATTCAGAAAGAATGACACAGCAAAGTCGGTCTCACTTTACTCCCATGTGTAGGAGAAACACTGCAGTGCAGTAGCAGAGCGTGACGCAGCGCTGTCTGCTATGGACCCTGTTTACCAACTGGACCCACTGGAGAGCGGTTCTGTTCGGAAGCGGGTCCCTCTAACCGTACACGACGCGACGAGCTGCAAACGCTTCTTCTCACTGTCTGCGTGTTTTTGTCCCGAGCCTTTCCGCTGGTGGCTGTTGCTGCTGTATTCGCTCCTCTCCAGGGAGGACAGGGCGCTGTTTGCCACGCTGCTGGTCTCCACACACCCCTGGGGGCCCTGAAGCCTGTCCTCCTCTGGGGGGGGCTCCGGAGGTGGCGGGAGGTCTGAATAACACAAAATGAGGAATATAAAAGAAGGAACACAAACAAACAAACAAACAAACAAAAAAAAAAACGCAACGCTTAAGCCGTAATAAATAAATTCCTTCTAGTTTGCAAAGGCTGCCAGGCTAATTATAGTGTCTGTTATATAACAGCTGTATTTGCTTTCAAAAGAATACTTGGCTACAGTTCATTTAATTGCCTCGCATTTAGAGAGCAAGAACATGGCAGAGCGCTTACGGCTCGGTTCTCATTTAGAAAATGAGCGAATTTCAAGGAGCAAAAACATTCTGCTTGTTAAAACAAAGAGCTCTGATTGTGACTCACAGGGAGCCGGCCCGCATGTTTACTGTTCTGGATATGGCCACTCGGGCCTCTGCCGGTTCTCGCATCATTTCTGGGCTTTGAAATACGCAAACGCTAGAAATGTTTGCGTGTTTCACAGAGATCGACACATAGTCTCTGCACGTGTGAAATGTATAAGTCGGATCTCTGACCTCCCTCCCTGCAGGCTGCCGTGGTTTTCAGTAATACAGCATTTCCCTTGCAAACACTTTCAAATGTGAGAATGCGAATAGAGAACAGCGGGTTTCTGGACGTTTTTCACCTCCTTGAATGTCTCTTCTGTACGCTGAGGTCTTGGACGCCTTTTTCTTCACTCTGGACTTTTGGTTGGGAGGAGTGCAGGTTTCTGCTGGCGAGGAGCGGCTGTGCACTGTGGCAGAAAGACGCGTTTTATGGAAGTCGCAGGCAGAAGCTGCTGAGCGTCTGCGCGTACGCGAACGAGGCAGCGGCGGCGGCGGCGGCGGCGGCGGCGGCTTTACCAGGCGTAGTTGCGCCGTCCTCATTCACTGTCGGCGCCTGGCCGTGAAGGCAGCAGTGGGCGGGACTTTGGAAGTGCAGCGTGCCAGCCTCTGTTGAGCCGAGAAGCTGTTGGCCGCAGAGGCTGGGGTTGGACTGGGTGAGTGGCGGGCTTGGTGCCTGGGGAACTGGAACTGGACCGCAGGGTAACCTTCTGCTATGGGAGGGAAGGGCAACATGTCACTGACTGAGGCTGAGCTTTTAGGCACTTGCAAAGCAGCTCAGCAATATTCACTTTCCTTAAATAAGGAAAGATAATGGATGTTAGCTTTTGAGTCAGCACTAAAGTGGTTGTCACTGCGTATCAGTGCACATGAAGGTACATTTGATGTTAAAACTACTGAGATTCTCAATGTCTCAAGATTTTACCTTCTGGAAGAAATGTCACAAATCGGGCATATTTATTTTTATCAATTTTCTTGTATCGATGGCATTGAGATATTGATTATTTTGACAACCCTGATGTACACATCAAACTTGAAATAACGTCACTGCTTTTACGCCGTCTACGATTAAATATTAAACACACGTAGTGTTTTGTTTACAACTTCTCACACTGTTCCAAACTTTCTGCTTCTGTTTTTGTCTTTACTCTGTTTATATTTTACTTCAAAAAACCTGAGATAATGTGAAAACACCGAAGCTGAAGACTCAGCGTTTTGTTTCCATTTCCCTCCCCCCCCCTCTACATAAAGCCACTTCTTTATCAGCGCTTCCGCTGTTTTGTTATGAATTTGGCAACTTTCCCCTGAGCAGAATAGTCAACACTACATCAAATCCCCCGGTATAAACTGATCAAGATTTTTGTTCAGAAACATTTTGTTCTCACAGAAATCCAAGCAGACACAAGCAAACAACATAATCTTGTCGTGCATCTAGCGACGGCGTGCCCAGGAGAAATAAAACTGTCCTTTCCTTTCCTTTTAGTTTGTCCAAAGTTGTTCCCATTCAAGGCAGAGAAAGCGTCACAACATCAGTTGCAACAAGTACCAAAATATGGAAAGTAGTTTCTGTGACCCCCCCTGAAATATTTCAATCAAAAATGTTATTATAGAATATTCAGACAAAACTTTCTATGCACCAGATGCAATAAAATACCTCTCTTACAAAATTGGTTCTTTTCGCACAGCGGCGTTCGCGGTTTTCAATTATATATCTCTCGCTGTGAGGTAAAAATGTTCCTTTTCTGTCCTCTTGGCGCCCATTCGGCTTGCGGCAGAAAGACGTGGTTGAAATTTTGAGGTGAGGAAAACTGACAAACTTCAAGCAAAAAACAAAAAATCCAACTGCTCACAACTGCATGTTTGCTCTGGTTTAGAATTATTGATATTTGCCTTGTGAATCAGACGTTGAGAAGGGTTTCATCTCAGTAATGCGCTTAATGCATTGGTGCAAATTGATCTAACGTCAAGTTAGAGTGCAGCTCAACATTGTGGAACACCAGGGCTTGTGCAATTTTGATTCTCTCTACTAATGTTGAGTTTTAACACTGAACTTTAAGACAACAATGATCAGCATGATGGGGGGAAAAAAAAAAAACTCCTAAATTTAGACCACTCAGGAACTATGAGACGAGTGGGCATCGAAATGCAATTAACGTGTCGCTATGATGCGTTGGTGTACTTTATTAAATGAGATATATTGTGTATCTTCCAGGCACATGGTGACATTTTATAGCACAGTTATTACCTTCAGTTGTTATGAAAACGCTGTAGCTATTGAAAATCTGGAGACTTCAGCTCCAAGGTGGCGTTTAAGGTAAATACTGCCTGGGTCAGCGCTTAGGCACCTCTGAGTGGTTGCCATGGGAGATTCAAATATTCTTCAAACATGCGTGAGTCGAAGCAACTTTCCATTTTACGCGTTTGATTATGGAATGGTCTTATAACTTGATATGAAGGTAAAAACCAAAGAGACATAAATGAGCTATGTGTGTGGGGGAGGGGGGGGCGTTCCCATTTAAAATCACATTATGACTTTTTCTGTGAAACATTAAGTCTGGTTCGCGCACCGTGCCAGCTGCTGGTCAGCGGGGGCTCTGGCTTCCTCGTGGGGTGAAGGAGTCAGGGTCGCGGTGGACTGGTGGCTGTAGGAGGTGGCCGGCGAGGACGTGATGTTCCTCTGAGGGGGAGCGGGGCCGTCCTCACAGCCTTCCATCAGGTACGTCCTTTCAGGAAGCGGCGGACACCACTCCTCGTCCGACCTGCGGGTGACACCAACGCTTCGTACAGCATGTCGCAGCTCCGGCCGGCGCCTCGGTTCAGGAATACATTAACACAGAGCCGCTTGTTTGCTCTTTGGTTCCTTCAAATTCAGCAAGCCATGAGGCTCCTTAAAGATTAATGATGTTCTTTCAGGCTCGACTCGAGTTAGCCATTGGCAGAACTGCGGGGGGCTAAGCTTCGTCTGGGGTGGCACTGCTGCTCAGCGAGTGATAAGAAAGATGCTTTGCTTTGAGGTTAAAGAGAGCCAGCGCTAAGGAGAAAAACAGCTAAATGACTTAGGCAATTGGCCGAGGCTGAGATAATCGGGTTGTTAAGGCCAGAGGCAAAAAAAAAAAACAATGCTGGGTTCAATACTCCATGTGCCTGGCAGAGGCTGAATCTGAGGGAGGGTCCAGCTGGGTAATTGGTAACCTGTTTGTCTGAGAGAATCAGAAGTCGGCCTCACCCCATGTCCATGTCGTCGTGCTGGAGCTGCTGGCCGTCCAGCTCGCACTGGTCCAGCTCTCCAACCGGCGGAGGCGGGGGCAAAGCCTCCATCCACGTCAGAGACGGGGTCTTCACCGCCTTCCCCATCGCCTTCTGCTTGGGCTTACCTTCTCATCCAAAGCAGAAAAGAAAACCCTTTTTTCGAACAAAGCGCTGAGAAAATGAGTCAGCCCACCATGGGCAGATATTCCTATAGCAACCCACCTCCAGGATATAAATAGAGGTAGTTATTTTAGTTTGCGTCAGGGCTGCAACTAATGACCGCTTTAGTAATCGATTATTCAAACGGTTATTCTGGGTGACATAAAATTTGCCACATTCTGCAGATGTTTCATTTCACCACTAAAGACTTTTTAAATAAAATATGGACAGACAAAGATATACAAATCATCCAGTAATTTAACTCCCCTTTTTTCAATAAGAAAGTAACATATTTTACATTTTATGTATTTACAACATGTAATATATTAAAAAATGTATCGGGAGAGTAAAATGTTACAACATCCAACACCATATTTCCAGTGGTACATCGGAAACTATATTTTCCTTTCGTAGCGGAAATGCATTTTATTTGGGTTTTTCCTTTACATTTACATTAAGACAAAGTCAAACTCAAGCCTCATCTTACCAGCGCAGCGATCCGGCTGTGCGTACTGAGCAGGCTGGGACGGGCCGGGCTGGGTGATCCAGTGCCCTTCGTCCTGCTGCTCCCCGCTAAACGCTGCCCCCTGTGGCTGACCGGAGAAGGGCATGATGGAGGTGGTGGCGTAGGGGGTGGTGGAGACGTTCTGGCCGTAGGTGAAGCTGTGCAGGTCCTCGCTGGTGGCGTCGATGGTGCTGTAGATGGGACCCTCCGTGGAGCCCCCCATGCTGCACTTCTCCGTCTGACTCAGATAGTTGGAGATCCCAGCTTCTGTGTGAGGGGCGGAGTTTGTTCTCAGCAAAGGTCGGTTGCTTCCCTTCACGCGCGAGACGACGGCTCCCCTACCGTTGTAGTATCTCTCGGCCGGGTTGTGATTGGCCGTGCAGCAGTTGACGGCCTCCTTGCTGCTGTGGACCAGGTTGGTGGTGGGCCAGGAGTCTGCCAGCCACGGGTAGTTGCCCATGTTGCCCCCCAACACGCCAGGCCTGCAGAGACATTATGGGTTCACCAGCAGCAGGATGCACAGGCTAACAGAGAGCAAACTATTCCGGAAGAACGTTTTCAGGCTTGAGGAGAACTGATCACACGAGAGTCTCTAAAAAGAAGCAATTCGAGTTACCGTCCAGCGAGTCCCGATGCCTCAGCATGAGGGAACCCCACTGCAACAAGACAGAGAGCAAATAAGGTTTAGGGGGAGCGGGGTGACCGATGCGCCACACGAAGAACACAACACACAATATTCCACAGATTCTCCTTTATGTTGACTAGAAAGGAAGAAATGAATGAAGGAAGGGAGGGATGACTGAAAGAAAGGGGAGAATGACATAAGAACGAAGGACAGAACTATACCGCTTCTACGAAATAGAAATAACATCTAGAAATAGAAGTATTATTGAGCCATCGTTTTCTTTTAATCCACCCAGATTATCACAGAGTCCTTTTTTTTTTCTCCTTTTACCTCAGATGAATATCACTCTAACCTAATTCCATTTCCTGTGCCTCTGGCAGCAATATGAAATCCTCTCACACAGGTAATTCCTGCGGCTTCTTTCATAAAGCGCCCGCTCAGACATCAGACAGACAGGCAGCAGACTCCCACGCGTCCCCGACCATCCTGACCTGCCGGTGTGTAGGCGAAGGACGCCGTGTAGTGGCTCAGCTCCTTCCTCTTCTTGCGGCGGCAGTAGATCCACAGGCTGAAGCCCATGAGGATGACCCAGCAGGCGCCGCCGATGCCCGCGATGAACGCCGGCTGCTTGACCACGTCGGTGATCTGCTCGGCCAGGCTCACGCTGCCCTCTTCGCCGCTCCCACCGCCGCCGCCGCCGCCAGCGCCTGAGGCAGTCGGCTCTTCAGCTGGCAGCTCTGCGGGAACAAGCGCAGACGTGACCACGGCTGAATAGCACACTGTATGAACCAGGCAGCAAGATTTAAACGGGCTGAAATTGTTTGACCTTACATTTCTCATGGCCTCACTTTTGGTACATCACTAACATATGATCACATAACCAGCTAGAATCACTCAAACACAACATCGTTTTCCTTTGCGGTCCCTCCTTAAGCTAAACGTCCTCCTGCAGGAAGTGTCGAAGAAACTCACTGATGAGAACCGACACCGGATGACTGCGAGCGCCGACGCCAGCGCCCGTCACCGCCGCCACCTCCACCTGGTAGAGCACGCCGGGAACGAGGCCCTTCAGCACCGTGGACTGCGTGGACCCGTCCACCGTCCGGTTGACGTAGTGGCGCGTCTGGTTATCACCGCCGCTGCCCACGCACCACACCTGTTGGGACGCACTGCTTTTTAATGCTCGAACTGAAACAGCTGCTGACTGATTTAAAGAAGCCTTTTTTTTTTTTTTTTTCTTTTTTTTTGCTGTTTTTCTTTTTTTTCAGACTGGACCCGGGCGGGACGTGTTTACCCGGTACTCCTGGATGATGCCGTTCTGCATGTCGCTGGGTGGAGGCTCCCAGGTGACGCTGATGCTGGAACTGTTGCTGAGCTTCGCTGTTGCCACTGTGACTCCCCGGGGCGGCGCACTGGGGACTGTGAGAGGAGGCTGATGTTTTTATCGTTTAATCAAAAAGAATGGACTACTGGTGAAGTCATGTAGAGAACTGCATCGAGCTCCGAGTTTGTTTTGGCAGACTTGGGACTCCGGCAGGTCGATCCAGAGTCTGCTGAATTTTGCACCAACCAATAAAAAGCCCCGGGCTGCATAAGTCAGTGAATGGGGGAAGAATTTAATGAAACTACGGATCAATATAAACAAACTTAAACTGCAGAATAAGATAACGTGGAGGTCTGAAAAACACAGAGACCCTTAAAGACCTGCAGCCTCACAGAGTCCACTGCACTGATTGGTGAGAGCAACAGATTACCTTCTTCTCGAGTTCGGATCAGCAGCGTTCGGCTGTCCTTGCCCTGGAATTCGTCGAAGTACGGACGGATTTTTATGTCGTACTCGGTTCCTTTGAGCATGCCGGTGAGGACGGTGCTGCGCTCTGAGGGTGAGTTGATGTCCTGGAGGAGCCAGGTCCCCCCGCTGGGGCGGTAGAACAGTCGGTAGCCCTGGACGTACGGAGACTGGCGGTCCACCTAAACGCCAGCCACAGCTGGGTCAGCCAAGGGAAACAAAAGAGCGGAAGCGAAGAAGAAGGGAACTGCGCGAGTCACTCACCGTCCAGGACACTCGGACGGAGGTCGTAGTGAGCATGACGGGGTCCTGCAGCTGGACGGCCACCTCTCCCAGCTCTCTCTGCACCTGCCGGTGGTCCACCCCTTGACCCGTGGGACTGACGTCCTGCGTCCTGACCGGCTCAGAGATGGGACTGGGGTCGCTCAGGCCGTAGGCATTGACCGCTCGGACGATGAACAGGTAGACGGTGTTGGGGAGAAGGCCTGTGATGGTGTGTGTTTCCATCTTCACCATGTCTGCTACAGTCTGCCATGTGCTGCCTGCTGATTGACTGTGTGGGGATTAAAGGGAAGTTAGAAGTGCTTACTTTATGAAGGAAGCACCACTTGATTCCCTGGGGCAATAAAATCCATGAGTTACAGAGTAACGCCCCACTGGCATTTAAGTACTAAAAGTAACATACATAAAAACCAGACAGTTTTATTTTATTTTCAGTTCAGGATGGAGGGAGTGTGTGAACAGGGGTTCTCAAGTCTTGCCACACATCCTTAAAGGAGTTTCGGTCTGGACTTTGACTGGACCATTGTCATTCATCAGTATGCTTAGTTCAGAACCATTCTATTGTCGTTCATGCACCATCAGGTGTTCTTCCAGGTCTGGGCCAGGTCTCTATCTCGCTCCCATCTTTTCCCCATCATCTCCAACCATCTTTGCTCTAATCTGATCACATCTTAAGCCTCTCCCACGTGTTTGCTGAGTCCTCAACATTTCGTGGCTTCCCTTCAGCACTGAATCTTTGTCTTGCCAACAGATTAAACCATCTGAGCTGTGAATTTCTGCTGCTCCCCAGAATTACCGCGGTCCTTTAGGTTGCTTCTCCGATTAATGCTCTCCTGGTCCTGCCAATCGAAGGAGGTGGAGTTCCGTGTTTTGGTCGGGTAGAGGTTGGTCCATCCTTGGAAAGCCAACCCTGCTCTAAATGTCTTCAGATTCCCCCCTGCTTGTCTGCTGTATCCCTTGGTCTTCACATGATGCTACTTGTTCTTTCGTGTTCTCTATCAAACCTCTGAGGACCAAAGCAAACTGAATGCAAATACAGTTTGTATTCAGGGGCCTTTTCGGGATCCTTCTTCTCAGATAAACAATACGTGTGACCCAGATTTGACCTGATGGAACTTCCTGTGTCAGTGAGTACTGGACCGTTGCTTGTAGTAATGTAAGGATCTCAACGGGAAATGAAGGCTTGTTTTGGATTATGTGGCCCTCCCCCAATGGATTACACACCATGCTTCCTTTCTCCTGGACCCTGTGAAATTATTCCAACTATATTAACAACCATTGAACACCGAGCAGGAAAATGACTCATGAGAACATGTTGCACCCGCAGGAGGCCCTTTCAACTAGAATTTGTAAAGCTCACACAAGGTCGAAGTAGAAATACAGACTCAATAGAAAAGGGGGGGGGAAAAAAGCTTAAGCTATAATCTCGAAGATCAAAATTTGAGCGGCTCACCTCGGCACCTGAGCGAATGAAATTTCGCCGCGGAAAAGCCCCGCATTGGTTCCTGCAAAAGGTTTTTCTGAAGAATCAGTTTGCATCATTCCCTGCCACGGAGGACATCTGCATCTGATTAATCTCAGCCAGAGTTCCCTCTGCATCGAGCTGGAAGGATTTATTTTCCCTCGAAGCGTCTCCCTGTGCGGTGGTCGCCCCCCCGCACCTCCCACCCGCCTCGCTGAGTTTAATATAGTTGTAATTTATCCCGGGTGGACGACATCTCAGGTGATCCTGAACACTCAGCACTTCAAAAAAACCAAATTAACCCATTGACTGGTGAAACAGGATAACCTGACATCAACATTTTTAATTGTCTGACTGGCTAAGTCACTGCTTTGTGGCAGAAGATTGTCAGTGTACATATTCTCATGTGATTGAGCTAAAGTTTTTTAATACAGCCTCTCTTTAAATAAAAGAATCACTCGTCTGGTATCGAGATGACGTCCTCTTATTCCTTCACTATTAGCTGCTGATGTAAAGGAGCTTAAGCATCCGTCAGAATCAACTTCGACTTGATTAACGTCTCAGATCAGAAACAGCTTCCTGAACTGAACAGGGAATGCACGTTCCTCCCTCCCACCCCCAACAAAAAAACAAAAAACAAAAACAAAAAAAAAAAACTCACCTGAAGGCCTCAATGATGTAGGAGGTGACAGCAGCTCCGCCCTCGTGAGCGTTGGGTTGCCAGGTCAGAGAGACGCTGTTCTTGGACACGTCTGTGACGATGGGCTTGTGGGGCGGGCCCGGCAGCTGGAAGGGCTCGGTGGCCTGAGCGGCCGACGTGTCGGCGCTCTCTGCGCGGCGAAGGGAAAGAGCCGACGGGGTTATGGGCGTTCGCCGTCAGAGCAACCGAACTCCGGGGACGTTTACGCGACGTGGCTCCACGGAAGAAGAGGAGCTTCGCTCTTACAGCTTTTACAATTAGCCTAGCATTCGACAGCAATTGCCTTCACAAGAAACTGCAGCTTGACCTGAAGTGTTACAGAATATTATTACGTTGGTTCTCTCTCTTCCTGTGGCAGTTGTGAAGTTTCCTCAACTAGAAATATTCCATGTCCTGAAGGTTCACACAGAAAGCCAGCTGACTCTGTTCGCTGAGCTGAAACCATAGCTGCTCACCGCCTCACCGGCGTCGCCATTAGCATGTTTCCAGCCTGGTTACAGAATCCTGTCAGCGTTATTCTTCACACTGCTGCACATTTACACACAGACTGCCGGAAAATGTCCCCGAGGCTGCATGGGTTAATGATATACTTTGACATTTGCTCAATTCAACATTTTTTTCTTTTTTCTTCCTTAAACCAACGGGCGCACGCGACCAAATCACTGAACACGGTGCAAGTAGTGACGTTTGCCTCTTCATTAGGAGTTTTCATTTTGGAGAATTTTTTTTTTTTTTCTTTTAAATTCAGACAATCCAGAACCAAAGAGAGTGGATGATTCAATGGGGTATATTGTTATTTTTACGTATGAAAATCCATTCAATAAATTAGAATATTGCTTAGCAGCTCATTTATTTTCGAAACTTTACCACCGAGAAAAACGTTAGGCAGAATAACTTGGCTCAGATGAGTGTACGGCGCAGAAAATCTGCACAATTCACAACTTCTTCTATTCGCTGACCTGATATTTTGGACAGGAAGTGTACAACCACAGAAGAAATTGTCTTGATTTTATCCTGGTTTCATTAAACCAGAATTCAAAGTACGTCTGAGAAAAACCAAAAAGACTCATTTTGTGTGCATTTTTATTATCATCCCAACTTTTTTTTTTTTCCCCCCCCCATTTACGGTTGAACATTATTTTTTGGTTTGGGTCGGCCGTGGGGGGGGGGGGGGGGGGGGGGGGGGGGCAGCCAGCCATTTGCATGAAATTAAATCACACAGAGACAATTTACCTTTGACTGTGAGCACGCCACTCCAACTCGTCTCTCCACTGGAGCTGGAAGCCAGGCAGGTGTAAACTCCAGAATCCGTTTCCTGGCAACCACCAAATTGTGCATCATTAGTTTAGTGCGCTTGCGTGTGCGCGAGAGAGAGAGAGAGTGCGATGGTGTGTTAATGCATCCATTACAAGTGATTGGGACTAAATGTCATATCTCTCGAACCAGAATGTTTGTGCTCAGAATACTGAGCAGCAGGACGTTGGCTGGGATGAAAAGCCAAACACAACAGAGAGCTGATAACAACTTCACCTCTGGATCCCTTTCACAGCTCGGTTAAAAAAACAAAAAAAAAGCCTTTTCGATATTGTTTTCCAAAGCCGTCTGGCTCCCATTAATCCCAACACGTTTAATAAGTACACCTGAAATGGGACTTCGAGAGTCATCACCGCGTTTCAGTTCTGGTTTCATTTGATAGAATTAGCTCAGTTGTTGCAGGTGTGAAACACAAAGGTCGGATCGTCCGTTTCGAATCAGAAATAAGCACAAAAACACGTAGCGATGACACGTATGAGGCTTCATAAAACAAAACAAAAAAAACAACAAGGGGGTTTATTTCAAACGTAACGCACATGGAGATGGAACGGAAAGGAGAAAATAACAGAGGGAAAGGTTGAAAGGGAAAGAATAATAAGAATGGAGAAGAGAAGGAAAAATAAAAAGAATACAAGAGAAACAGAGAGGAAATTTGCTTCTGCACCTGCAGAAAGAGAAAAAAGAAAACCCCGAAACAAAACTGAGAAACCATATAAAACAGTAAGGAACACAACATCACTGAAACACCAAATCGCCGTTCTTTTCTTAATCTGAGAGGAGAGAAGTGGATTTAGTGAGGAGTAGATTTGTAATCGGACCCTTTCACCTAAAATCCCAATAAACTACACCTAAAACAAAAACCAAATCCCATCTTACGAGTAAAACTTACCAACTCTTATATTATCTCTGTGGGGGAAAAAAAAAAAAAAATCTGAAAGCAGTATTAAATGTTTTTTTTATATATGTATATATTTTAACTGTATATTTGGAGAAAGAATTGAAAGTTTTTTTGTATATTATTTTTTAAACAAACAAAAAAAAAAAAAAAACCCCACTTCTCCTTATAATCAATTACTTCTAACCATATTTGAATATTTCCCACTGGGCATACCTCAGTAAACAGGCTGTTTCAATTAACCGATTCAACTTTGGAGATTTTGTCAATCGTAGTTATTTCAATGTTGCCGTAATTGAAATATTCTCAGCGGCCCCATTTGAAGTCAAAGCTGAAGTCAAGCTTGTGGCTTTTATGTTCCTCGTCTGATTCCTTCACACCAGAGGCGGAGAGCTGCAGGGGGGATCAAAGGACTGAATTTTAATGACCAGGGAGAGGTCTTGAGATTTCTGAGGCTCCGGTCTTTTTCTGCTCAACGGCTACTTAGTATTCTGGACAGGGCTGTCGTAATTAAGAGGTGTGTGATAAATGCGCTGGGTCTGAGTGGGTGTGTGTGTGTGTGTGTGAATGGTGGCTATTAAATTTTGGGGGGGAAAGCCAAGAGCTAGACGGCCTGTGAAATTGCTTGCAACGCGGGGAATATTGGGGAAAACTCTTAGTGGGACAGAGAGGTAAGCAGTGACTCGCGATGTGCAGCGCCTCTGACCGGCTTTCTGAAGCTTCATCGTGTTGCTTCAGGGGTCTGGTTCATTTATACCCTCCCCTCACCCCCATATCAACTATTTACCGGCAGCTTGGAATTTAAAATCCAGCCAAATAACGGCAAACTGGCGAATGTCCTGAAGAAACAACAGAGAGAGGAGAAACCTCAACTCCACACAATCCAATCCAATGTAGCGTCACCGAAGAGATTTCTGCATGAGTGTCACTGTCATTTGCATGAAAAAGCACATAGGAAATAAGATAAGGTAAACTAAATTTACTGGCGCGTCAACAGGACAGGCGAATAAAGAAGCGAGTCATATCCGAATAAATTCCTATTCATGTGTCACCGTACAGAATTTGTCGACCAACTAAGACGGGACACTAAAGACGCGTCACAACTCTAAAACGCCACTCATATGCACTAGATACGGGTACTGTATTGGATTATATGTGCGACAAAACCACAAAACGTGCAGACTAGTTTTGCAGTATAGTATGCAGACTCTTTGTCTGTGCTGATGAAGATTCAACC
Organism: Poeciliopsis turrubarensis; assembly: GCA_010277015.1. NCBI lineage: Eukaryota > Metazoa > Chordata > Actinopteri > Cyprinodontiformes > Poeciliidae > Poeciliopsis > Poeciliopsis turrubarensis. The sequence continues at coordinate 937,915 of VMRN01000075.1, forward strand.
ACCTCAGCGTGCTCAATGATTGGAGTATTTCCAGCCTGTAGGTTTCCAGCTCAAACTACTTCCTGGTGTAGATTAAAAATTATGAACGTGGCTTTAGTGTTAAAAACAAAACATTGAGTAGTCAGTGTGACTGGAAAGACACAGTGGATGGACAGACAGATGGCTCAACAAACGGGTGCATAGACGGATGCAATACTTTTTTCGGTACTGTAACGTATATGGCAAGACAGGAAGAAGCGTTACAGGTCGAATTGAACAACTAGAGCAAATGAATGTGAATGGAAAACATTGCATACAACAGACTACTTTAAAAAGGCAATGTTGTGGATTTAGAAAGAAAATCCATCCTTTTCCTGCAGTTCAGAGCTGCAGGGGTCGGGGCCGAACCCAGCGGTAAACAGGTGGAGGTGCACCAGGTCAGGATGCCCATAAAACAGACACGCAGGACTCAAACGATGCACCAACAGCTTTAGGGGTAATAGACTTAATGTGAACGCTTTTGGGCTGATGGCGGACGCTGCAGGACCAAGGGGAAAACCACACATGCACAAGGAGAACACAAACACTCGACTCAGAAAGAGACTGGCCTGCTTGGGTTTTCAAGCAGGACGTTCGAGCCGATAAACAAGCAACGAGCAATTAGTGTGTTTTCTGGTCACGGATCACCTTTCTGACGCGGTTCAGTGAGGCGTCGGAGTTAAAGCGTGTCCTTGATATTGTGATCTCTCACCGAAACACACCGGCTCGTGTTGAGGGAGGAGGCGTTTTGAATGTGTTACTAAGCAGCGGCTCGCCGGCCCTGCAGATGCTTCCCAGCTGTCCAGAGCGCTTTGTGTTGAAGTGGGAAAGGCGGCCTCGTCGGGTTCTGCCATCAGCTGTTACGGTCCTGTTTGTTCGTCATTCTACAAAGCAGACCCACAAACACCATCCGCTTTCACTTACGAACTCGCCGGCAGTTTTCCTCCCACTGCAAACCTTATACATTATGCAGAATATGTGCGCAGCACAGCCCATCATGACTAATGAGTCGGTGATCACAGCCCTCTCTTCTCCTGGATCTGTGGGCCAGCTCATCAGTAACAGTGACAGAGGAATTACTCAGGTCTAAGTGGCTTGTCAGGCTGTCCTGCAGAACGGGGGGACAGGTTATTCCCACTCCCACTCCCCCCTCTACAAGGCAGATCCCTCGCTCTCCCTGCTCCTCCCTTCCCTCCTCTGGAGGAGCTGATGTTTGAGTTGACCTGGGAGGCAGCCAACGGTGCTCTGTTCCCCGAAATGGGAAAAAGCAGATCCCCAGATGGTTGTGTTTGATCGGTGGTGGGCTGGTGGGGTGAGCTGCCAAGACACCTGACTGTGAATGAAGGCTGGCGGCCACGGGGGCTGAATGAAACAGATTGTAGGAAAATGGGAAGAAGCAACAGGAAGAGGGGAGCTGAACGGGCCCACACTTGAGAACCGAGCATGCGAAAATACTTCTATTGAAGATTTTGTTCACACTTTTGGGGCTTTTAGGTCTTCTACCCTCACCGGCCGGCTGCTAGCCCTCTGTTCTGCAGCTCATGGAGGCCTGGTCATGATGTCAGCTCATCTTTTGTTGAGTGCAGAAGGAAAACCCGATTACGGTCAGTAACATACGCGAAGTGGGGTTCAGAGACAACTTGTGAACACGATTTCCTTCTGTAACCCAATCACTCCCCATCTTAATCTGTTTACTTGTCCCCCATGTAGAGCTTCTGGTTCTCCCCAGGCTTTGTTTGTCTTCCACACCTTGCATTACCTAGCCCCATCCTGTACCCCATGCCAGCATTAACCATTTAACAACAACACACACACACACACACACACACACACACACACGCACGCGCGCGCTTACGCTCAAACACACACAAACAATCAATCCCAGTCTACCTTGGCACCAGTGTGAGTGGGAGCAGAAGTGTGTGTCTGGCAGAAGTCCCAGGGTAATGGCATCTAGTCTTTGCCAGGGTGCAAGGAGCAAACGCACCATCTGTCCCACTGCAGGGGCCACGATCCAATCAACTTATTTATACCCACTATTTAAGGGGTAAATGTTCGGTTGATTTCATGGTTGTCTTTAGGTTTGTATCACATGCTGCTGTCGCTCTCTTTTGACTGTTCCTACAGGCAGCATAGGCGTATTTGGTCCAAATGAGGTACGCTTATATTGAATTCCAGCTAATGCGCAGATGTCTAATATGTGCAGACAACAAGCGTGCTTAAAATTTGTTTGTCGTTATCGGCCATTAGACTTGGAGTCTAAAATCTCCTTGCTAGAGCTTCCTTCCGGATATTATGATATCGTGTAGCGTAATTTCAGTAAATATTGCCTCGTAAAAGCTACAGTAATGTCAGACAATAATTGACCCCCTTGTCCCCAGTGGGGTCGGGAGGTGACGGTGCCTATCTATCTCCAGCTACCGTTCCGGGCGAGAGGCGGGGTCACCCCGGACGGGTCGCCAGTCTGTCGCAGGGCAACACAGAAACAAACAGGACAAACAACCATGCACACACACACACGCACCTATGGAGAATTTAGAGACACCAACTGACCTGACAGTCATGTTTTAGGACTGTGGGAGGAAGCCGGAGTACCCGGAGAGAACCCACGCACGCACAGGGAGAACATGCAAACTCCGTGCAGAAAGACCCCGGGCCGGGAATCGAACCCAGGACCTTCTTGCTGCAAGGCAGCCCTTTACAAATAATTATTATTTTAACTTTTTACCTCACAAATGTGTATGTGGGTGTCAATCATGGGAACTGTGACAGCGTTATTGTCACAAATCAACGTATTAGCCTTCTTCAAAGTTAGCCAACGCTAGTTAGCTAACCCACTAGCTGGAGTTAAAATGTGAGGAAAACAGAAACAGTTCAGGAGGAATGAATAGGACTCTGCAACATTGTGAATGGCAAAAGTTGAGCATCAAAATACGAACTTCACTGGGGCGAATAATATAAAAGAATGAACGCTGTCTGCTTGTTTAACAGGTTTGCCGCCCTCCAGAGTAAATATTTGTTTCTGGGCAAACTTTGCTCCATCGTTCCTCCTTTGACATATTTCATGTTTGCTCGTGTAGGTTGTACATCCTCTAGGTCAACACGATTAATGAGAAATCCAGCTGACCTGCACCGGACACAGTCAAAATGTCTGCCGAACTCGACTTTCTGTCAAACAACAGGATCGGTGTCTGGAGTGGACTCAAAGGTAAACATTTTGTTCTCTTATCTGAAACTAAAGCTTTTCTTCTTTTTTTTTTTTTTTTTTTGTCTTCCTCATCGCATTGAATCAAATTCTTGCAGCTGAGCTGTCAATCCGAAAGGATTTTGGAAACGGAGCACTTCCAGTACCTCTTCTCTCCGCATGCCGAGTGAGGTTAAAAACAAATCTGTGCTCAGACTCCCAGCTACTTCTGCCCCGGTCCGGTCCTGTCCTTTCAGTCGGCCTCCCGCCTGCTCCTGCACCTCCTCTCTCTCTCTCTCTCTCTCTCTGTCTCTCTCTCTCTCTCTCCCCGACTCACTCAGTCACTCCTCACTCGCACTGATGCATTGAGGATTTAATTACAAGTCTCAGAGATCGTTACTCATTGAGAACCCACAATCAATTAATGCACGAGCCTCTTCCAAGCTCGTCAAGGCTGCAGTGACCTCAGGTGCTGCGTTGCACGCGGGAGGGATTTCTGGGCAGAATGGATTTAATTAGCGGAGAGTCAGATGGTGTTAACGAGCGTTAATGGCCTTCCACGCTCATTATCATGGTGATCGCACGCCGGCGTTCTCCACCTCCCCTCTGCTTTTAAACACACACCGTAACGCTGTATGGGTCACCAGACTCCGGTCCCACCAGATAAAATATGTTCATGTTGTATATGTTAAGTACATTACGCAGACCGTGGACGCGGGTTGTTAGGTCCGGGGCGGAACAGGATGAGATGAAAGTTTGAACTGGGCGGCGAAGCGGGGACTGTCTCACCTGGAGGCGGGTGATCTGAAAGGTGCCGTTTTCCATCAGGCTGACTCGTCCGTCGTTTCCCAGAATCCTCTGGCCATCCTTCTCCCACTGAATGCTGGGGATGGGGTTGCCCAAGACGTGGCAGTGCAGCTGAGCGGTCGAACCGGGAGCCAGAGTGTGATTGCCTGGCCCCTGCCGGATGATGGGAGGAACCCTGTCTGAGGGAGCTGAAGGGACAGGACACAGCAAAGCAATTAAGAGACGAAATGCTAATGTCTAGTTTTTCCTTTTTTGGGATTATTAGCATCTGTTTAAATTGTGGCTTGGCATCGGATTCCTCCCTCGCTGAACATCTTTTCCAGTTTGGTTGTCACATATTCCACAGCTTGAATGGACAATGTCTCACCGGAAGATCTGCCGGTGAGCAGAATCGATCGATTTTAAGCTCGACCTGCCCTCATCGGCAACTGGTTGGTCAAAAACAAAAAAAAACAGAGTCAACCTTTTTCCATCATCAGATTGGCGCAAAGTGCTATTACACCCATACGGCTTTCAAGTGTTTCAGGAATCCCTGGTCAGTCATGGAACTATATTGAAAAAAATTCGTCTTCGGAAAAGTCGACTGTGGACGCTGACATTAGCATTAGCGACGTATGTGCTGTTGTGGCTTGTTTAGCGTCAAGATGCTAGCTTCTTTTAGCATAACGTGAACACAACAATAGTCTTTTCCAGCGTCCAGTCAGATTGTTTTTTTGAAGCATAAATTAACTCAAAACGGGCCAAGGGAAGCAGCCTTGTCGTCCATCCAGGTTGTTTGTCGATCTCACTTGTGCGTCAGATTTACTGGCGTACAAGAAACGGGCAAATACAAAGGTTCCGGATGGAACTTTTGCATTAATATTTAACTTTGCATTAAGATTTTTTAATGCCTGTATAGAGCGGTAAGAAGCTATTTATAAGGAGGGTGCGCCTTTTGTTTCTCAATTGTGCTGCAGGAGAGTGAGAGAAAGCAAAACCTTCAACAGAAAGAAGAAAGTTGGCTGAATAGGAAACAGTCAAGTTTCCTTTTTTCTAAACTTTTAGATTCTTTTAGTCTGTGTCCATCAAACAACATGTTGAATTTGGAAATTGTTGTCAGCCTTTCTTAAATATTCTTGTAAGAATATGAGAAAATTATTAACACAAACTGCTACTTTTGTTATGCTACAGTACGAGGTGAGCTAGGGAAAACCTATTTTAAAATAGCAAATCCTGTTTTACAGACGGGTCCGTCTTCTACTATAGATAAGTCATGACCACTCACAGCTTGAAGGCTGGCAAAACAAATGTTCAGATACAGCTGAAATCCGCATCTGGCTTTGCTGAAAACCTCACAGACAAAGAGCTCTGAAAATCATCTCCACTCATTACTGTCCAAGGACTAAAATCGAACCTTTCCTCTTTGGCTTCCACTTGTGCGTATTCTGCCAAGTGACACATAAAATGTTCAAACTGAAGAACCTCTACTCCCGAAGGCTCTCGGGTCCAACCTCTCTGGTGTTTTGCCCCATTTTTAAAATGCAAATCAATGGCATAGATTTTTTTCTTTTCATTTTTTTTTTTTTTTTTTTTGGTTTAATCAGGCAGGACGATGTCACTTTACCTATGAGAGCAACAGACCCCTCCGCGTGATACAGAACAATGAATATGTTACGAGTACAACTGTGGAACTCTGAAATTCTGCAAAAGTCTCGCGCATCAGGACTTTTGCAGAAGTCCTGATGCGCGATCCCTGCTGAAAGCGTGCAAAAATCAGTTTCTTAAATCGATAAATTATGATCAATCTTTAAAAAAAATAAATAAATATGCCTCCTGCTGTTCTGTACTCTATGTTTAGTTTGTCATCGGTGAACAGATCTGCTTGACGTCAAAGAACACTAGATCGTGTTTTCAATCAGAACGAAACAGAGCAAAACATTTTGCAGCCATTTTGCTTTTCAGACGGACGCCAGTGGATTTAAAATAAAACTGCGCCCGCAAAATAAAACAAAAACAGTTCACAGTTGCTTATATATATTTGTCTTCCAGAGTCCCACCTATAGCTCAAGAACCTTTTTTGGACGGTCGTACTGTAGGCGATACGCTTCCTAATATAAAACTGCAGCCACTATCCATGGAGATAGTAAATAGATTTCCTAAACAGGAAGCTGGCTGGATGCGTCAATAAGTTCTGGGGGGGAAAAGCCGGACTCGTTCAGCCGGCTGACTGCAGCTTCCACCCAAAACCCCTTTTTGTCAAACATAAAAACTGAAGCAGAAGTGGAATGAAAAAGCAGAGCCACAACCAGACCAGACCGGCTCAGCGGCATAAACTCCCCCAAAATGTTGCAGGGCGAGTTAAAGACTGTGTCTAATGTGTTTTGCATGGAGGTAAGTCACGCTTTCATAGCCACTGACGCGCAGTCACTGTGCAAAATCAGAGCACCTCCTTCACACTGCGTTTCACATTTGGTTAAAGACGTGGACCGCAACATCATTAGCATTCTGCGCCGATTCGAGATCCGATATCATCAGCTAACTGGAGTCAAACTGGAAATGTGAAAAGTCAACAGAGGGGGCGGTGGGGCATGGGGGGGGGAAGGGGGGAGGAGAGGGGGGTTACTGCAGATGGAGCTGAACAAAATCCCAGCTGATTGGGAGCGGTGCAGAGAGGGAAGCATATGTTGCAGTCGAGTTATTTGCATAAAACTATCAGCAGTTGTCCCCTTTGATTACATCAGATTAGAGAAGAGATTGGAGAAGGAGGATATTTTCGGTGGAGATGGATATGAGAGTGTTTTTCATAATTCAGGAAGCTAATTTTAACGTCGTGGCGTGTGTAAACTGTGAATTAAAAAAAAAAAAAAAAACATGCTTTTGAGGAATCAAAGCATAAGACGTGAACTTCATTAAAAATGCGGCAAACGTCCGACTCTTAATACGAGTCGATCTGTGCTTGGACTCACCACTTTCCACCTCCAGCAGGGCTTTGGTCAGGATGCTGCCGGCCACGCTGATGGCCTGGCAGATGTAGTAGCCAGAGTCTTCCACTTGCACGTCGGCGATGGTGAGCTCGCCGCTCAGAGACACAGAGAAACGACTCGACTGAGAGGGCTCCTGGATGGGGAACAGCAGGATCTGGAGCAGAAGGACAAGCGGCGGCGTTCCTTGTGTCAAACGGTCGGCATTTACAAATAGGATCTCTGGTTGGTGCCTGTCGACTAGCAGATTGGTGTAATGTCACACCAGGAATTCAAATGACAACAGTGTTTCTGTTAGAAGGGCTATAAAAAGGCTAAAGAGCCTCATCTTAAAATCATACTTGCACAGGAAAATGTCAATCTGTCTCTAATTTCAGCCGTCTGTCCGCATTAAAATGAGTGTAATTTGCAAAACTACAGCAGAAACATTTTGGGTCATGCAATCAACAACAGGATGTTACTACTGCCGGAAAAGACAAACAAAAAAAAGAGGAAGTGGTAGGAGGATGATGTGGCAGGATGTTTTTTTTTTTTTTTTTTTTAATGACTTATCACATGAACAAACATGTCCATGTGTAATTTCAATTGTGTTTCTTAATGAATGGAGACATCATAAGAGTCAAGTTGTGCTTTTTCAATGCCATTGGATTATGTAATTTGTTATGGAAAAGCATGTCATGTATCTGCACCACTTATTCCTGAGTATCTTTACTGCGCCATGATAAAACAGTGAGGTGGTTTTTATGCACGTTATGCACGTGGTTAAGTATAATTTTCTATACAACCAGATGTTTTTCAAATGTGCTGCGCTCAGTGTGGATCACGGTGAAACCCGGTCAGTAGCGTCCGAGGTGAGCAGGCCGAGCCGCCGCAGGCCGCTTTCAACGTGACGCGTAAAACGCCACTCCAGACTCCAGAACCCTCTCCAACCTCATTCCCAGCATGCTTCCCACATACTCTCTCTCTCTCTCTCTCTCTCCCCTCCCCGTTCTTTCCTCCTTATGCTTTCTCCTCTTTATCTCTGTCCTCCACACCTTCTCTCCCACACACATTTTTCAGGCCTCCTCCAAACTCGTCCGCCCTCCCCTATAATCTATACCTGGAAGCCACGCTGCGGGCACCCACGCACTCTCGCTCTCGTCGTCTCTGAGCATTCCAACAGGCTGTAACCCTTATCACACTCTCACCCATTCAAACACACACACACACACGCACACACACACACACACACATACATGCTTCTGAAGACATGCAGGCCTGTGCAGACTCACGCTTTGGTGAATAATGCACCGGGCGGATGATGAGAAGGCGAAGTGTGTGTGTGCGGCGTGTGTGAGTTAGAGTGGCTCTAATCTGCGGCAGGTAGCTACAGACGACGAGAGGCAGAGAGGAACCGGAGTGTGTCGAGAGGCGTGGGTTTCGGGAAAACCGTCCTGCAACAGGAGTTTAACGAAATTTTTTATTTTTATCCGTTTTTTTTTTTTTTAGTCAGACTTGAATGTTTGAAATCATCAAATAATTTTAATATATCACGCAAATATGAGTTCAGGATAAGAACACTGCAGCTTTCAAACGATGGTGATATTTTACTAAGGACAAACAAAGGTGCACAAAACATTCTGGTTGTATGTGGAAAAAGTCAACACTGCCAGACCGTCAGAACCAAGAACTCACCTTTCTGGCAGCATGAAGAATGCTAAAAGATGTATGTCAACATTAATGTACTGAAAAAAGTAGACATGTGAGCTCAACAACAGTTTTCAATCTGTTAAAACTACATACATATAATATTAATGTCCATCCAAGACGTCTACATACTTGACTGGGATTTGAAAACAGGACATTGCTGCTGCAGGATAACCAACGCTGCCAGCATGCAGCCCTCGGTGGATTCAAAATTCAGTTATTTCCTAGCTTTAATCTTCCGCTGAGGATTGTCACGCCCCGAATAAAAACCGTTCTTAAAACGGCGTAAATAAAAGCCGTCTCCAGAGTTGTTCCACAATTCACGGCTGGTTCTTTGTTGGGTTTTTATGGAACCTGCATCGGCCCAGATCCGGCAGTGAGGCCGCTTTGGTGTGAAAGCACCATGGACACGAGTTTTTCTGACGCCAGAATGTTGACGACACAGGGCAACATTACAGACCAGTTGGTTTTACAATTACGACACAGTTCTGAAATACGGTCGATATGTCTGGAGAACATCAGGAAGTAAAACCAAAGCTAACGACACGAAACACGTGTCAGTATTCCTCCAACGAAAGGAGGAAAACGACGCGGCAGAATTGATGGGACACGGCTCCCGATGCGACACGTTTCACGTTTCCCAGACCATCTGCATTCGTAACGGTTCCATTTTTACCCCGAGCGTCTCTGGATGCCCGATGCTTCTCTTCCGAAGGTTGACTAACTGCGTTTTACCTTGCAAGGCCGACCGTCACCAGGAAATCCATTTAACGTCGAAGCTACTTTCCTGTAACGTGGCCCGCGTCTACGATCGCCGATCTGAGCTCCGATAACGACCGCCCGCCTCCCTGCTGCTCAGACTCGAGTCTCCGTGCAGCTCCAGTCAGACTCATTGTGCCGGAGAGAGACCGTTAAATGCCTCGGAGGGCAGATTTATTCAGAACAGAAGGTGTTTTAGTGTCCTGACATGGCGCGTTCTCACCTGACTGCCTTCTTTTTGCCAGAAGACTGCAGGCGGAGGGTTCCCCTTGGTGCCGCAGAGGAAGGTCACGGTCCGACCCGGAGCTGTGATCTGGTCCCGTGGCCGGACGACGATCTGAGGAGGGACTGCGCGGAAAGAAACACAAGACAGAAGGGCAAATTTAAGAGTGGAAATCTGTCCCTGGTGTCATATCAACAATCTGCATGTCATATTTATAGCCCAGCAGTGAGGCTGAGTGGATGAGCTGACGACTATTAACTGACAACTCCGTCAGACTCCTGAGACACAGGAGGAGCACAGACTGTCAGTCAACGCAAGAGTTCTTCTGCTACGGAAGAACTACATCAACTCAAATGAAAAGAAAAATTGAACAGATTCAAGTCATCCTGGACGATGCAATAAATAAAATAAGAATTTAAAAAGCTCAAACTTTGCAGATTTGCTCATGTGTTTGGGACGCAAACACAGGCCTGCGCCGCGGTCATTCCGTCTTATTGCTGCTAAACCCGTTACACAAAGAATCAGCGCGGTTATTTCAGTTACTTCGATGGAAGAGAACTTCGGCAAGGACAAAGCCTCAACGCAATCAGGATCTTTTGATAACTTTTAACCGAGTCTGGCTAAAAAAGTTCACCCCTGAGCCCGCCTTTTTAAACAATGCTGACTGCGCTGAATCACAAGATACGACTAAATCAGACCGAATGCGATTGAATCTGCCCGTACGACTTCATCACACAGGCAGCTTTGAAGACAAGATCGCATTGTGATGAACCCAACTCATCAACTCGCATATTGGCACGCATTTCAATCCGAGTTTGAGCCGTTTGTGCCGTGAAGCCTATTTTATGCTGTGCAGGAACCGAAATGCTGAAATGACCGACTGGATATTTTCTGCCAAGAGGGAACGGCACTGTTCGTATTCACGGCTCCGCCTGCGAGCCGCGATTTAGCCTCTGCCGCGGAAGAGTGAAAAGACGAGCTCAGGCGTCCCGGCGTCTGAATCCGGGTTTGTGGGTCACCTCTGCGACGAGGCTAATCAGATGTCTTTGAACTGGTGTCAGGCAGGAGGAGAGAAGGGGGCTGCAGACAAATGGCAGGCGTTCTCACTTTTTTTTCTGCCGCTTGCATGTAAAGGTGTGTGCGCTCATATGCACAAAGACACACACACACACACACGCACACGCACACACACACACGCACACGCACACACACACACACACACACACCTCTTTGATTTGTATTGATTCTGTAGCAAAGTGACAGGCCTTCCTCCGCAGAGGGGGTGTGAATGCATAATGATGCCCTCCAACAGTCCTAATTGATTTCTCATCTTCCCACCTGATCTCCTGCTTCTCTTTCATTCTCACCCTCGATTAGCATAGAAGCGCACAGAAAGCTCGGACGACGGGAAGCAGGGGAGCCATCCAGCAGTCGAATGCGCAGTCACAGTCTCGGGGAGAGAACAAACACGTTCCCGCTGCTGGCTTCTTATTTGGATGGGTAATTTGGAAAAAGAGAACCGCTCTTAATTGCGGAACCGGAAACTCGAGTCCCAAACGTTTGCAGATGAAGCAAACATGAAGCGGCGTTCTCTTCAAACGCCCCAGTCCAACGATTGATGTTCAAAGAGGAGAAAGCCAAAAACATGAGCGGGGCCCACGTCACTGACCCACAAAAGTTGGGCTTTTTGCCTTTGATTGTTCCTTCAGTGTGTTCAAACTATGTGCAAAGTCGGGCTGACGTGAGGTAAGCCCGACATGGCCGCTCTTCCACTTCCCCTCTGCACATTTCAGAGAGGTGGAGGAGGTGGAGGAGGTGGAGGGGGGGGGCTCACAGTTTGGAAAAGCAAAATAGTCCAAAGTTAGCCTTTCATAAGAACAATAAATGTGGGGGGGGAAAAAAGTGCTCAAGGCAGATTGATGTAAAGAATGAAGATTTTCTATCACCAAATTGCTTATTCTCCTTGATTACTCTCAGGCACAGGCCAGACACACATTTTAGGACCCAACCTGGAGGCTACAGGCGGGGACCCATGTGTCAACAGGGGCATAAATCCCAGCTCAGCAGGGGGGGGATGCATTGCTTGGCTCAGCTGGTGAGGGTCATGTCCTGGGGTCAAAAAGGCAGCTCCCTGTTGACCCTAAAGGTCAACGTCCAAACATTCGACCCCCCCTAAACCCTCGCGGTTTGCTTCATGTGGACATGAGAAAGTGATCTCGCCTTCGCCGCCTCACTAACTCAGCGACCAGCTTCCTGTACAGCCTGATGCAAAGCTCTGAAATATTAAAGAAATGCAGAGTAATACCCATTCCTTATGTAAATCACCTCCAGGCTGCTTCACACGCGCCTACAGATGTGAAGTACATGTGTATGAAGAAGCAACAGAAGAACATTAAAGCTCTGGGCTTTGAAGGCCATTTTAGGAACACACACACACAAAAAAATATAAAATAAAAGAAAAGAAAAGAAAAATAAGCATTTCCTTCTCCTTCTTACAAAACTACACTTTGTCGAACATTTGAAAGACGGTGCAGAATTAACACGCTGCTCTGGTTGCAGCGCGCAGTGCCTGTCTGCAGAATGACAATGTTTGATTGGAGGAGGCAGGCTGGCGCGTCGCCGGAGGCTCCGATAAATAATTAGCAATAATGGGTGCACTCGGCACGACACCGTGCCTCAGATTTAGGGCAGCGAGGAACATTAGCATCCGCACTTGGGACCGGAAAGGGGGAGGATATAGATCGCAAACAGAGGCGCTGAAATATACATGACAGGAATCGGCAAACAATGTCTGCGTGTCACTTGTGGAGTTATTTAAGAGTCAGCCCTGCAGGCTCTTTCGGTGCACCGGTGGCTCCTCTTTAGCAGGCTCCTATCGAGGACGGCGAAATTACTGTCATGCAAAATAACACACGGAATGTCAGCTCCGTGTCAGCCAAGCGGCGGCAAGTCGGGGATGTCAATCGCCGAGTGTTAAATGCGAAAGGAGAGACAAAAGACAAAAGGAAAGCGTTTTGATTGAGTCGGGAGGCGTGTTTTTTTTTTTTTTTTTTTTTTTTTTTTTTTTAGAAAAGCCCCCGTTGCCAGAATCGTCGGAACATATGGAGGGGCTGACGCGCCAAGAGTGAGGCAAAAAATAGACATGGGCTGCATGTCGGATTTCCACAGCATTCCAGACAAGAACTGTCAGTTCAAAAGAGGGAAATCTGGTTGGAGAGGGAATCTCTCGGTTACTTTGAAACGTCTGCGTTTCAGGCAGATAGGCACCAAATCCCGGTCTAACTCGAGAGCAGTTCCGAAAATGGTCGGTGGTCTGCTGCTGTAATTATGTTTTTGTTTTTTTGTTTTCCCTGGAAAAAAAAACAAAAAACGAAATAAATTGTTATCAGATGTTCCAAGTTTAAATACTTGGTTTGGACTGGATTTAAAGAACAGTTTCGTGTTGAACTTTTTAGATGCCAAACAGCGAAATGATCATCTGACAGATCATTGGAGCGGCTCCCTGCTGTTTCAGCAAAAAAAAAAAAACAAAAAAAAAAAAGCAGAGGCAGACTTACGGTGTGCGCTATTGGTGACCAAAACCGGAACCTTTATTATATTTTCAGCTGGTGTAGCTCGCTTTCACACTGCAGGATGTCAAATGAGTCAAACCTTTTTCAAAAACCTGTTCCACCTGTTGCTCTGTACCAAGAACCGCTGAAGGAAACGACATGAAAACCTCTGAGGTGCAACTTTGTCCTTCACAAAGTATTAACAAAAATGAAATGGTTCACTTCAGTTATGCAGAAATGCACAACCGGTTTCAGCTGCGTCAGTGGACGACCAAAGTGTGTCTATTAAGACACGAGTCTTCACGTCGCTGTGATCAAGCTCGCGTTTGCGCTGCTTAACGTGCTAATGGCAACGAAACATTAGTGACCACGGTAACTGGCCTTGGCATTTATGGCAGTCTTTGTTGTGGGGAACCACATAGAACAAGAGAGAGGGTCTGAGCAGCACATACACACGAATGATTTAAGCACTGACTCTGACTGGTTGTTTCTGACCTAATGGTTTATTTCTGCAGAAGTCTCTAGAGAAGGCAGAGGAGATGTTTACAGATCATATGTCTGATATTACACTGTCACAACAACTTTTCATAAACGTTAACATACCGTAGCTTTAAGGGATTGACTGACTTCATCATCCTACGTAAACAGAAAACATTATAAGCAACATTCTCAAAATCTCTGGAAGTCCAAAGGTTGTCATATCATTCTGACTTTTTGAGACTAAAATAAGAACACGGTTACCAGAGAACAGAATTACTGTCCTGTTCTGTCTGGAAACCCAGAGCGAAGCAAGAATAAAGACCGACCAGATGGTCCCGTCTGCAGACTGGTCGCTGCAAGTTGTTAACTCGTAAGATGTCATTAATCCTAAAATCTACAATCGCCGGGAGTCTAATCTTCCCTGATCCAGGCCACGCAACAGATTCTGAAATATCGCAATGCTTTTCCGAGCTTTTGCGGAACGGAGTCGAAGTCGGGACCAGCTGAGCCTTTCAGCTCAGCTGCCGGTTTGATCCACACAAAACCCGCCGTGAACAAACCGAGGCAGGGAAGCGCTCGGGCTCAGCTGTTCGCCACCTACCGAGCGCCGCTCACAGATCAGAGTGGGAGTTTGTTCCACCGCTGCCGCATGAAACTCGCCGTGTTGTTCAATCACACAGCAAAAGACAAGACAAAGTGATCACAAGCCAAGGATGTTACCCCCCAAGTCTCCCGGCTCCCCCTTTCTCCTTCGCACGCATGTCTCGCATATCATTTGCAGTCACATGGCTGAACACACACACACGCGCACACACACACACACACACACGCTTCCAGCAGCAGCTCTCCTTCGGGGGCTTAGATGTGACAGGCAGCTGTCAGAGTACCAGACACTGTTTCACACATGTTGCCTCCGACAAACACTCCCCGGCGCTACGACGACCGCTGCTTCCTCACAACACGCCCCTGCTCTAACATTTAAACATTATTTCTTCCCTCAGACTATTTTCACTCCCAAATGAAGAAAGACGGAGTGCTTGGTTATTTCCGTGGAGTTATGCAGTCAGGCTATAATTCATCGGAGCTTACACTTAATTGGAAGGTAGCCTTTTTTTTTTTTTCTTTTTTTCTTTTTTTTTTTGGGCCCCCGAGCCGCAACTTCTTCATCCAGCATCGATAAAAGGAACTTAAAGAATGATGACGCTTTAAATAGCCCAAGACGAAAGCTACAGAAGCAGGACTTTGATTATTTTCTAAAGTCGCAGCACCTTGGGGGAAAACAGAAGAACAACACTCAGAGAAAGAACATTTCAAAAGCCTCGCTGGTCGTCTTCGACTTTAGTGAGGCGCATCTTGTTCGCTTTCCTGCAATCCTAAAACTTTAGCACTCGGCTGTTACTCTGGCACTCTCCTGCCGTCTGCTCCTTGCAGCCGGATTGGCAGAGACGTTGAAGAGAATCTTCTCAGTCAGGTATCGGACAGCATGCAGTCATTCATATTAGTCACGGCGCATTACGAATCAACAAGTGGAAAACAGTGACTTTGCATAAGCTGAGAGAAGGTGTAACGGTAAAACATGGCCGCTGTGGTTGTTGCAACATTCTCCACGTATTCGTCCAGCCTCAAATCTCCCAAAACCTTTCAAACATTAACCTCCGCTTGTTACCATGGCAAAACGTGTCACAAAAATAAAACAGACAAGAAAAGAAACAGTCCTACAAGCAGCAGGCTTACGGGAGAACGTGTCATGCTCTGAGCAAACCAAACTCGGAACTTTTTGGCCACAATCTGAGGAGATTTGTTTTGACACGTGACGACGAGAATCGACCGTCGAACGTCCATCCGGCCCACCGTCTGTCACTCCCAACCTTCCACAGTGACTTCCAGTTCGCTGAGGTTTTCTGCACAAGGTTCACACTTGATTGCATCACTCCAGCATCGCTTACCCAAGAATTTAAATGTGCTAATAGCTGGAAATCTTTCATTTCACCTCATCTCCTCTGACAGGCAAAGCGGGTTTCAGATGAAACCTTTTTGTTTGTTTGTTTGTTTTTTTAAAGAAACATTAACGATAAGGACATTTCCTGAAAAAACAGCACGACGCCACTGTTTATATTATAGTCTGGACAGCAGCCGACTGAAAGCCTCTGCCTCAGTTTAAGCTCCTGACCTCAATTGCATGTTTGTCTTCAAGGAATGCAAACAGGAAGCTCCACACACCAGAACACGCGAGAGTTCAAACCAGATCTACTTTTTCTCTCGCCGGCCGGCTGATCATGACACGAAGACTTAAAATTGCAGCTGAAACTCCACCGACTTACTTTATATGCGAATACGCGTCAGTGATAGCAGAAATAATAACGTGGTAGAAAACCTGACGCACGATTCTTTGCCAGAGAAGCTCCGGTAGAGAATCTCGGACGTCCCGTTTACAGACACAAACCGGCACATTTATCTACTTCCATGTGGATGCACTTCAACCCAGAGAGCAAATTGAATTCTCCGGGTACGTTGGATTAATCGGAATTAAACTGCAGCCGCGTCGCCTCCTTTTAATTCGTTTGGCGAAGGCTGAAGGTTTGGATTCTAAATGAAAGGTCCCGGGTATTAATGGAGGCCCCCCCCGCTTCCTCCTACCCAAGGTGCAATCGTTCGATGACGCGGCACCAGAGTGGTGGAGATGAAAAAGCCTTCCTTCCTGATCACAGAAGTGCTTCACTGCTAATTGATTCTCCTTTTATGCTTTTAGGCAGACGAGCGTCTGCGTCTGCGTCTGCCGTCTGAAACGCGGCAACCTGAGAGGATCGCTCACATGCACACACACACACACACACACACGCGCGCGCAAACACAAGCGACGGAATGAAATGGAATACTTACATGCATGTCCAGCTGCGATGGAGTGATGTTAGAGGAGGCGATGGAGGTGGAGGAGGGGAGGGAGAGAAGAAAAGTGAGACAAATGAGATGATGAGCTGGTAATGACTCGGAGCATTGAATGAAATGAGAGACGCGTCGACAACTTTCGCACCGACCGCTCCTGACTCGCGCCCGGCT
Organism: Poeciliopsis turrubarensis; assembly: GCA_010277015.1. Classification (NCBI taxonomy): domain Eukaryota; kingdom Metazoa; phylum Chordata; class Actinopteri; order Cyprinodontiformes; family Poeciliidae; genus Poeciliopsis; species Poeciliopsis turrubarensis. Next base: position 954,640 of record VMRN01000075.1, read on the forward strand.
CTTTAGAAACTCAAGAGTTCGATATGTTTTCATCCAACCGCAACCCTCTTCAGTGAGGAAGAGGCTGCCGGGGGAAGAAGGTTTTAAAAAAGTGAGCTTATTTTTAGCATAAGTAAGTGGAGACATAACTATGTTCCTATGACAGATTTGATCTGTTTTTGCAAGAGAGAGTGAGAATTCCAGGCGATAACAGGAAGGCTAAACATAGCACAGCCACGTTTTTTTTTTTTTTTTTTGTCAGACTATTGCAGATCAGACAAGTGGACAATATTGATTTTTCATGTAGGTATAAACCAATTGATGATCTTCAATCTCCCAAACTTAAGGAAATTGATGCAAATTTATCCATCCATCCATGGACGCTGTATGATGGTGACAAGCAAATTTACTGAGTTGAAGTCGAAAAGATTATCGACGTGACCCGACTTAAAACAACGACTCTAATAAAGTTAAACAGCTAATCCTAAAAGAAAGAAACAGAGGAACAGGTGGCAGGATGAGCGATGATCCAAATGAAGACACAGGTGGAGATAAGAGGAGACGTTCTGATCGGCGGTTTCATTTGCGTTCCGTGTGTGTGAGTGAGCGAGTTCCCTATTGCACCCAATGCTCCCAGCTATCACAATCAACCCACAATCAATTTCCATTTGCCTAAAAGCAGCTGCTGGGAAACGTCTGCTAGTTAAACCTTCACTTCTGCACCAGTGTGTGTCTCGGCATTGCTCTGACTGTCAAAGCATTCTTGAAGTTATCATAATGGAGTGTATTGACATGTCTATCAGTCCGTTCTGTGGGTAGACGCTGGTGTCTGTACCGAGTAAAAAATGAAAAATAAAAAAAAAACACTAAATATTCCCTTTTATCATAGCAAATGACAGATTCCTCATCCGCTCGCTTCTCTTCAAGGGACCGCCTTTATTCTCAGGCAATTTCGCTGCTTTTTGATCTTAGTTGTTTCTCCACAGGGATGTCGAGTCGAGGCTTGAAAGAACCTTAAAATCCATTTTTTTCCCCCCTCTTTATCTCTCTTTCAGCCGAACTTAACAATGCGTAACCAGTGAAATAACGTAGGGCGTTTTCATCGGCGACTTGCTATTAACTTAACTTTGAACATGTTTGTAACTTGACAGACCGAAACGCTGCTTTGCAAGGCTTTTGAGAATTCATGAGAAAACCATCAAAACAATCGGTTTAATTGCGATATCCGATCGGCCAGCTGCTTGAGAAGATTTTCCAACCAACAACTGCCGTGATGGTTTTGTAAAAGAGAGGCGCCGTGAATTGGAAACTGGTGGAACATCCATCTCGCTTTCAAAAGCAGAGCTGGTTTCCGTTATGGCCATGAAGTCCGTTCAAGCTGAATGGACCCAGTACGCAAAGTCAGTACGGATCGAGCAGTTTGGTCGCGATGACAAGAATCGAAGGTGCGACCTTCACATGAACGAAAGTCGTCTGCCAAGCATGGAGATATAGAGCAAACAACCATTTACACACACGCACGCATTTAATAGCAACTTTGAGAGACCAGTTGACGTAAAAAAATTATGTTTTTCATCTTTTCAAATTCTGCCAAGAAGAACACTCCAATATTCAGTGCTTTTTTTTTGTGTGTTTTTTTTTCCGATGCCTGCAAAAAACATGCGTTTGTGGTGCAAGTTGCTGAGGGACATTTGCGAACGTTTAGTGCAAGTGTAGCGTATCTACATTTTGGAGCCTGAAAGTCGAATTTTCACCCATTTTGAAGTAGATCATGTCGTCTAAAATCCACATTCACATTCAAACTTGTGCTCTCAGCTCGACGTTCTAGAAACCACCTACGCTGTACGATGGTAAACTTCTGGCCCGGGAAAAAGAGCCATGCATGCAGGTTTTTAAAAGCCCCACATTACGCGGACATTCAAGCCCACGATGACTGAGTGTAAACTTTCATTTGGAACTTCCTCTTACGTTACAGGTCGGTTTTTTTTTTTTTTTTTTTTTTTGTGCGTGTCAGCAGTACGAGCGCGTGTCTTTACCGTGTACGTGGAGGGTCCCGGAGGCCTCCGCTTTGCCCACGCTGTTCTCTGACACACAGGTGTAGGTGCCCTCGTCCTCAGCTCGCACCTGGCTCAGACGGAGGCTGTTGTCGCCGCGGATCTCAAACCTGCAGACACATCGACACCGGCATGACTCTGCCCAGGAAAGCCGAGCGAAAGGTTGCCTTGCGGGCGTGAGCTCCCCATTCATGCATTCATACATTATATCTGAATGCGAGATGAATTTTTGAAGCGCTGGTGTTGTGTTTTTTTTTTTTTTTTTCTTTGTACCTGCCCCGGGGCAACTCTCCCTCTTCCCTGCGCCAGCGGACAGTCGGAGTGGGATCTCCATGTACCTCGCAGAAGAACTCCACCGTATCGTCGGCCAACACCACCTGGTTCACCGGCTGTTTGGTGAAGACGGGCCTCTCTGAAATCAGACAGCTACTTAGATCTGCTGCACCCAGACTCGGTGGTGATAAACCTAAAACGCTTCAATGAAAACGTATTCTGCAGGAATATAGTCTCTGCTGACTAACATAGTAGGTTAGTATGATTTAATTTTTTTATTTTATTTTTTTTTTTATTGAGTCTCAAATACTCAATGCTTCTCGAGGAAACAAAACATCTAAAATGGTTCCTGCGATTGTCGTTATAAATTGAAAGGTCGTCGTTCTCGGCAGATTGTTTCATATCCGGGGCGTGCGCCGTTTTGTGGCCCGTCGACCGGTGGGGGAGAAGCAACGGCTCCCGTCTGACCCTGTAATGACTGCACATGTAAAGAAAACAGATCCATGCAATTCGCCAGCGATTTTAAAATGGAAAATAAAGTGCATTGTCTCAACGGAGAACCTCACATTGGAGCGTTTGCGGAGAGCAGAAGTGAAGCCAGCAGGCATTTAAACCCCTGCATGCCTGGTCGGACTCGGACGTGGGAGATGCAAGAGAATTTCAGGGGGATGAGAACTAAAGTGGGAACTGTGGTTGGGAAACAAGCAGGTTCATGCAAACGGTTCCCCGCTGACATTTCGTACACGGATGGAATTATTTATCGCAATCCACTGCGCAGCCCATGATAACCAGTGCTGTGTGAGCCGTGAGTAGAAGAAGAGTCTGGGAAGTCAATGTACAACCTGATTAGGTTTTCATCGGTTTTATTCTTCAAGTTTGTGCACACCGAGAATGAATTTGACCTCAGTTCAGCTCCACTGTCAATGATGACATTTAAAACAAACATATATTTATTTTTTAAAAAAAATTAAATAATAATGATTCTTTTATTTTTTTTCTGCCTCGTAAACATCCGGTGTTTTTTTTTTCTTACATCAGAGGAAGATAAGGTTGAATTTATGGCTGCCGGTTCGTGCAAAAGCGCTCGACCGGAGGGAGTAGTTTAAATAGTTTGTGTCCTGGATGTGTGGGGTCTGCAGACGTGTTAGCTCCCCCCCATTCCTGACGCTGGCGAATTCTGGGGTTCAAGAGTTTCTGTGTTGCTCTAAATATAACAGCGAACCAAACGCTGCGTGTTTTTTCGCCATTATGACATCAGCGAACGCACGGATTATCATGACGTGTTCGATGTGTTGCGCAGCAACACACATAAACAACGACTTTACATGTGTGGTCTATAGTACATGTGTCCCAGATCAAATGGATTTCTTAAATATGAATCAAGAATCAATGACAAAATTGCTACTAGATATATTTCTAATAATTGTACCATCTTCCTCCGATTATTTTGAATGCATTTGACTCTTAAGGGAAACAAAACATTCTAAGTGAAGAATCTATGGTCTGAGTTAGTCTCTTGAATCCATTAGGTTTATATTAAGTACACCTAATGAGACATGTACGCCCTGCAAGCTCTCATAACGACCACGATTGCTGTGAAAAAAAATTGTGACAGCCTGGAAAACACTAGAGTGTTACTGTTGCAATAAAGTGTACGAGGAGAACAGTGGCTGGTTATGTGTTCTGCACAATCGATACACAGAGCGAGAAAGCTGCAGTCCCACTGAGCCGAAAGTCAGACAGGAGGAAAAGAAGAGGGGTCAAAAGGGCAACTGGGAGGGAAAGATCGATGTTCCACTCCAACAGCTGGCAAAGAAAAGGAAGTGGGTATAAAACAAAAAACCTCCACAGGGACTCCAAGAGAAGATCCTCAACAAACTAATGTGAAATAAAAATAAATAATAATAAAAAAAAAAAAAAAAAAAAAAAGGAACTGAATTCAGTGTGCTGTGATACGATCCGTTTGAAAATAACTCACCAAATACGACGAGCTCAGCTGGATCGCTGTCTTTCTCGCCGACCATGTTTGTTCCCACGCACACGTACATGCCAGCGTCGCTCTTTCTGGTGTTGGAAATCATCAGCTTTCCTCCTCGGATCTGAAAGCCGACACAAGCGAAGGGAGGGAGGCGGTGGGAGAGGAGAGCGGGGAGGAGGACGAGGGGAGACGTTTTGGGAGGAAAGGGGGGGGAAGAGAAGACGAACGGAGAAAAAGGTGGAAAACATTGAGACGTGTCGGTCCAGAGCGAAGCCACTCGGTCACGGTCAGTGTGTGATGTGACAGACGGCTCCATGACTCCAGCTCGAAGCTGATCACCATGGAAATACTTTGTTTGGACGGTGGGCTGTGTTCATGCACAAGATTCCAAATCAATAGTTTCACTCCTGACCCTAAGTGCTTGTTCCTAGAGACGACACCGTTGGCGTTTTATGGAGGCAACAAAAGGTCTTTCCTGAGGTCTCACCACAGTAAGACCTCAGGAAATATCAGTTTGAAGAGGCCGACGCTCCTCTCGCTGTTGGATGATAGATAAGCCGGTCTCGGTTTCGACACGTCAGAATAATTACATTGTGACTAATGCCCGATTCACACTGTAGAGTTCAGAATTGTCAGCTGATTTTCCACACATGACGATAAAATATCACTGCTACAACCGGTTTGGTTAGGGTCACAGTGGCGTCAATCACACACCGCCGCGTGTTGCATCGGCAGCAACGCGCCACACGCAACCTGATTTCACTCACCGACGTGCAGATAAGAAATCTCGCAAAAAAAAAAAAAAAAAGCAAACGTGGCCGATATTTTGTGGACTATGTGCAAAACGCGCACGCGCGCAAATAAAAATAAAATAAAAGGCAAAGACATCTACGACGTCCACCGGTCTTTCTGGAGCAGCGTGGCATTTGTTCTGCCTTCTTTCTTTAAAACTCCCCTCTCTGTCTGACTGGCTGTACTTAGGGAGCGCCGCACGATGTTGCGATGTTGTTCCAAAACAATACAACGATTTTAGATCGGAGCGGTCCTGACGTCCTTCCAAGCGGACCGGATCACTCTGAACACATCACAGCAGGAAGGATCTCTTTAAGATTGTCTTAGGCGCGTAAGATTGTCGGAAGAGGAAAAATCGGCATAAAAAGCTTTCTGAATAAATTAAATAATAAATTAGTTTCTATTCACTCAATTACTGGACCCGGGCAAGACTTGGATCATTTTTGAATTAGGTCATGATATGTCAGAGATGTGCTTATCATCCCGGATGCTGTCGTCGGCCTCATTAAAATCGTTTTTTTTTTTTTTTCTCGTCAGAGTAGAGCTGACGTCTGCTTACGGTGATCCTTTCGTCGCGATCGTTGACTCGGATGTTGTTTCTCTTCCAGGAGATGGTGGGTTCAGGATGGCCTCTGGGTGGGATGCACTCCATGACAGCGGGCTCGCCTGCAGCCACCACCACGTCGCTGGGTGTCTGACGGAAGTCGTCTCTCAGGACTGGGGGCAGAAAAAGAGGAACAGACGCACGGTTAGAACGAGCCTCTATGTCGACGACGCCGGGCTTTTGCGGAGGGTCTCACTGAAACCCTGCATGTTTGTGTTGATCAGGCTTTCCGACATGCACGACGTATGCAGGAGTCTGTTAACGTCTTCGCTCGCCGAGCACTCCTGTCAAGAAGCTGCAAAGCACAAATCATGATGAGCCGTCGTTGTTCAGGCAGTACTTGACAGGACTGAATTGAAACATGGTGTGCATGCATCCCTGAGGTCTTCATTGCCTTCATATCATGAGAGTGTGGCATCCCAGCACATCAATAATGAAGGCTCCAGTTGCAGAGGCACACAATGCCCTGAATTATTCAGTCTGACCCACACACACTCGCACAGATACAACACACACACGCACACCCACACACACACACACAGTCATCATCTAAACAAGCAAATTGAGTAAATCAATTTCATCGCCCTCTGTAATTTACTTAGAAAACAGAATTTCAGCCTGCACGCTTTCAGGCTACGCGCTTACGAGACGTGAACATTATTTTTAGACCACAGAGTTGCTTTTTTTAAATACCTCTTTTAGTCAACGTTGTTGGGTCGTGCACTTCATATTTTAAGGGATCTCGGCTTGCAGGTGTCCCTCACTTCAAAACAAGAGTCACAAACGCAGATCCAGCCGCTATCAAGGAAGCGCGACGGCTTGATAGAACAAAGCCACGCGCCCGACGCTGCACAGCTTACTCTTCGCGAGACTTTTAAAGCGCTTTTGTTTTGTAAGAGATTGTAGCACAAGATGTCACTGCACCGCCAGGTTTTACGCAACACAAGAGCCTCGTTAATTGGCGTCGGTGAGTTCGGTTCCAGACTAAACACTGCTGAGAATGTTTGGACCCCGTCGACCTCCTCTCTGTACTTTTGACTTTACTGACGTTGCAGAAGGCCTCCGTCATCTCATCTCAACTCATATGCGCGGCGTCGAAGTTCTGCACTTGTGTGTCAACCAACATCCAATGCATATTTACTCGTCATAACCAGCTTTTCAGAGGCATATTCAGTCATCTTCAGAGTCAGAGCCTCTCCTTTATAAAACATCACCCAGTACGTCAGCTGTGTCCTGATGATCATCGCAAACCTCTCTTCATTTTTAAAACAAAAGTGACAAATGATGAATTTCACCCATGGATCTCCTCATTGTTGATGAATCTTGAGGCTGACCTAGATATTACTGGCTTGTTTACCTTAAAAGCTTTAAGCCCGCATCATAAATTAGCGGCTTCATTTGTACCGACAGCTGCTCGCGGTCTTCTCCGTATTCCAGCTAAACAAGCTGTCAAGTGCATCAGATCTCTGGGAGAGCACTCTTTAATGCACCGCGTGGCCGTCTGACAGCTAAAAGTAACAGAATTAGAGCAATTTATTCCCGTTGCATAAAAGGTCTTGCCTGTAAAAACCTGGTGGATTTGCTCGGGCAGGAGACGAATTTCATAAGCTAAAGTTTCCAGGAGCGGCTCGTATCGTAGTTGAATTATTTCTTATCTTTTAGGCTCAGACAGCATGTCCTTTGCGCATTTAGCGCCGCGAAAGATCAGCACGAAGCCCGCCTGATGCTTCATGCCTTACTGTCCCACCTCGCCGCGTTCAAAGTGGCGGAGCTGAAATTCCCCCAAATTAATATGGAAAAACAAATTCAGCCGCGAGAACAACATGGTCCCATTGTTAATGAAAGTGTCCAAAAAGCGCATCCAACGAGAGCACTTCTTGCTTTCGCCCCAGGACATCATTACAGAACTTTAATTTGAACGATGCAAAATATATATATATATATATTTTAAAATCTTTTCATAAAATCTTGGTCGGTGCCAGAAAGTGGTTACATGAGTGAAATCTTTATTGTCTAATCTGTACGAATCATGTTCCATACCTACTGCCATCGACGCCAGAAAGAGTTTGATTAGGCTATTAATGACTGACAAAGGGAAAGGTTTCCTTAACGAATGAATCAGTTAATCAAGTAGATTCCGGAGGAAAAATAAATAAATCTCATGTTCTGTTGCAGGCAATAATTTTGGTTCCGTTTCCTGAAATCTGCTCGATAAGGAACAAGGGTCCAGATCAGCCGCGAGGCTCCCTGACTCCATGTGGAAAAGCTCCTGCTGTCTGTCTGGCAGAAGTCTGCTGAAAGTTTCATGAAAGGAAATTCGCGAGTGTGCATGTCAAAGGAAAAAAAACTCCTTTATCTAGTATAAATGTGGCCAGCGTTTCTTGTGTACTTTTTCTCTCTCCAAACTGACTCCGGGACAAAAAAAAACCCCCCCAAAAAACCAGATTCCTTAACTCCTGAAAAAGAAATGCATGGCTCTTGTGCAACATTCCATTTGCAACTTGGAATTACGCTACAGAAGAAGCAGCTGGAAAGGTTATTTTCCCAGTTTGTCTGGCTGCTTAAGTTGAAGTTCAGGAATTTTATTTACTGACAAATGTACAAAGAAAGACCACGCACTCTCTGTGTGAGCAGAGATGAGTGTTTTGCTTTATATGGGAGGTGAACAGAGAAATCGTTGGAACATTTTCAGCTCTGACGGGTGTTGGGTCTGTCAGAAACTCTAAATCTGATATTTTTCAGATCAGTGAGCACACATTTGTACACAGAAATAACCGATAGCAGGCCTCGCTACTGACATTCTTCGGTGTGGATGTTGGAGTGAGAAAGCAATGCAGAGCAGGATTTTTTTTTTTCTTTTTCAGAGATAACAGAAAGGCTCAACAGAACACAACTAATGCAAATGTTATTGTTTCGGATTTTATGGTTGGCGGCTTTTTGGAAATTTCAAAGTTAAGTTGAGAACGTCCCCCATGGAGAAACTGAGCTTTGGGTGATGCCAACCGTGCGCCGAAAATGTCACCTTCACAATAATTTTGTCTCCAAATGGCGCCGCCTTCCTTTACAGCAACTGCTCTCTCAGACAGTGGTGCAAATATACCTGAAAGCAGAAATGAATCAATAAGGCGTCTCGGAAACACACCTGGATTCCATCGGCGTCGGCGGGTCTACGTCTCACAAAGCCGAACGTCTGAAATCAGCCGCACATCATAACTTCACTGACAAGAATGTCAAAAGTCGCATCCTGGATTCGAGTCACGTAAACACACAGCGTCGTTTATTTATAGCGCTAATCAGAGTCTGGTCATCGGGCTGAGTATTTGTGTGAATTATTTTACAGGACGTAGATGCTAACAGGACCCAAACTAAAGCTGACGGGTCATGAAATGTGGACGATGCGTACGTGCTCAGGCTTCAGGACGCAAACATGTCGCTGCGATGTAACGGATGTCTCAGAGGAGGCCAACGGCCCACAGGCCCAGTTCACCCATCCATGCATCCATGCATCCATGCATCCATGCATCCATCCATCCATCCATCCATCCATCCATCCATCCATCCATCCATCCTTGTGAGGACATATTGTTCTCGAACACGTCTAATTATTTCAGGTATATAAATTTCTTAAAAAGCTAGAAGAACTATTTTATCTGTATTCAAGATAAAACCGCTTTGTTGGAGGTAGTGTGAATGTGTGTGTGTGCGCGCGTGTGCGTGTGTGTGTGTCATGAGGTAAAACAACACATTCTGTTTGGAATCCAGGTCATGAAAGAAGGACATATTAACACTTGAGAAAGGAAAAAAAAAAAATGCCCCCATATTCAAACAGCCTGCTTGTGCTGCTCTGTTAAGACGCCCGTCCTTCAGAGTCTTTTTTGGCCCCTGAGCCACTTTGCCGTTGTGCGTTTTGTACCTGTGTGTCTGCGAGGGATAAACTGGCTGATTGTGGGTTTAGTCAGACCCATACAGTGACGGCCAATTACTTTTGCGCGCCGCGTCGCGGGCACACTGAATCCCACTGGCTCCCCTGCAATCTCAGAATGATATGCAGAACCACACCCCTGACCTTTTTCATTCCCATCACTGACATTTTGCTCAGTCACAATTCACACAGATTAAGCAGAATCGAAGTAAATTGTCCAGGATCGTGTCCCGTCACGCGGCGTGAGGGTGGAAATGGGACAGCTGAGGGAAACCCCCCCCGCCACCAGGTTTAAATTAGCATGCGTTGAGGTTAAAGGACTGCTGTCACGACCTGTCACACAATATTCTGAATCCGTGGCTCCGGGGGAGTCTGATCGTTTTTCTCTCTGGCCCCCGGCGTTACCCAGATCTGAGCAAGAAAAAGGACTCGAAAAGTTTATTAGATACTCACAATTACCCATGAGGCCCTTTGGGGCCCATATTAAGTGGGTGCACTTTGACCTTTTCTTTAAACCCCTTCAACAAAGCCAGAGTAATCTGCACCACTGGGGCTGAACTGTGTTCTTTAATCAAAGCGCAGGCTCCGAGCATAAGATAAGGAGGACCAGCAGAGAGCTGCTGACTTCTGGTTTCTCCTTAAGAAAAATAAAGAGCAACAGAAAATACTTTTGCCATCCAATAAAAATGTAACAAATCGATTCTATGACGTTCTTAAACACAACCCAGAGTTTAAAAAAAGTGTCATCCTGGTTATGAGACAGAGGCGCCTGTGAGCGAAACCCAATTAACAAGAATTAGACTCAAGTTACACGTCTCCTCCGCCACGCAGGTATTAACTTTGCATCTTTTTTCATATTCTTTTTGTTTTATGTCTCAGAGTGAAAATGAACAGGCTGACAGCCTCTGTGGCAAACGCGGTGTTCTTTTCGCAGGCTCCGCGCTTCTTCTGACCACGATTTTAAACGCCTCTGCGACACTCATAAAACAACAGAGTCCGTTCCACTCAGTGGCGGCTTCCGCGCCGATCACCGTTAGCCATAAAACCCGAAACGCGCCCGCTGCGGCGTCCGATCCGAAGTCTTGAGATCAGGTCGGAAGGTGTGTGCGGGGAGTTAGGACGCGTTCAAGTCAGTGGGGAATTCGCAGTGCCCCACGGCTGGATGTCCGGCCAAGATCGACGCGGCGTTCATTTTGTTTGGAGCCACAAGATAATTTGACGGGAACATCACACGTTATTCAGGGAGTGAGCCGTAGCGCCAAAGTAAAGCAAGATGGAAAAAGATCAGGATTTCGGCTGCTCCTCAGCAGGAAATACTGTCGAAATTTGCAGAGACCCTATTAAGTGAAGCTCTCCAGAGACATCTTGATCAGTGAACGCTTTCATAAATGAAACGAACCAAAGCACTGCGAGTGTGTGCGGATTCTGCGAAGAATAAAAAGTGGCTGCAGAGGAGGGAGCGACGGTCCCTCGGCCTGCGCGGCTTATGGAGGCGAGAGGAGGGGGAGGCGGATGTAAAGCGGTTCAGGCGTCGCTGAGGGGGATTGAGCTGGGCATCTGTCATTCTGTCATCAGACATCTTGTCCTGACATGAAGCAATCTGCTTTGCTGTGAACACACACCCAGAAGCACTCTGATGTTTTTCTGTTTGTTTGTTTGTTTGTTTGTTTTTTTTGTTTTTTTTTTTTGCTCTTTTTGCCCAAGTCCAAACATCTTTCTCGGCCTCTTTTCAAGCCTGCGGAGACGAGACCGGCCCCGTCTACCGCGTTCCCTCTGAAAGTGGAGCGGGCTCCCCACAGCAATATCTTGCCCGGGCCCACCGGCCCTACAGGGGCCCTCATCAGAAGCCACCTTCCATCAGCCACTCTCATTATCCAGAGAGGACCCCCCTCTGATCCCTATCAGCCCTCACACCCCAACAACAGCCCACACAGGATATTGGCGCGTGCGGCGGGAGTGCGTGCGTGTGCGTGTGTTCTCGGCGGTGATGGGAGGCTCTGTGGAGGGGGAGTCGAGGGAGAGGGGGAGCCTCACAGTTGGAGACAGATGTCCGTGCCGCCGCTAAGCACCAGCCCCCCCCCCCCCAATGCAAACACAGACACTCTGGTGGATGTGCTGTGTGGCAGCTGTGGTGGCAAATACAGCAAAACAGAGTATGCATTCAGTATGAGTCTGTCTGTGCAACATACAGGCCGACTGTAATCCCCCCGCAGTGCATCAGCACACACACACACACGCACAAGCCCACACGCACACTCAGGAGAAAGCCTTTCTTCCGTATTTATTTTAGCCTATTGATTCCCCCACAGAGTATTTTACAGCCATGCTAAATGTCAGGAGATGGTCTGGCTCTCTGGAAATGATTATATGACCAATCATAAAAGTGAATCAAAGATAACAGTAAATGAAAGTAAATCACAGTGAGAGGACATTTTAATTACCCCATTCACAAGCCCAGTAGGGTGACCTTCTCTGTCCAAGCACTGCTCACTTCCCCACAACTGCACACGCACACACACGCACACACACACTCGCAACCTGTTCATCAACGTCCGGAGCTCGCCTCCCTCCCCCCCCCCCCAACCAAATCTGTCCCCTCCATCTTCTTTTGTCCCTTAGCTAGTCCCCTGGCAGGGCCATTTAGGCCACCGCTGCTGCTGTGCTTGGTCTTGTCAGCTGAGTCCATTTAGCAGCCCGTATCGCCCCGTTTCCCGCCCGGCAAGTCCTCGGACCCCCACCTTCCCGCCGCCACCAAACCTGGCTCACAATCCGAAAGCAGCTGGTCCCATTAACGATGCAGACAACGACGTAAGAAATGATTTCCATACAACCCAGTAAAAAGAAAAAAGAAAAAGAAAAGAGTCCCAGGAGTTTGGGAAAGAACAAGCCGTTTTCTTTCTCCCTGTCTGGGTTCCCTGGCTACAAACGAAGGAGAATCAGTAAAGGATGCAGCAGCTCGCTGACTTTTACTTCATTCTGTGCTCTGCAGTATCTCTGTTGAGTTGCATGTCGGCAAGTAGTAAACATGGGGCAAAATCTGATTTCCCCAAGAAGGTGAAAGATGGGGAACGGGGTGGGGAACGTCAGATGATTTGAACTGCATAAACGACGAGTCGGTAATTTACCAAAAGGGTTCCGCAAACACCGCTAGACATGACGGACGGGCTGTTCGGGTGATCAGCGTCACCCTGTGGGTTGAAGCTTCTGACCTGGCAACTTCACGTTCACATAAGAACACTGATGACCTCCAAGATCTGAAAGCATCGTTCAAGCTGCATTCTGGGAACCCGAGACGCTGCGTCTGTGCCGTCGTCTGCAGGTTCACCGCCGGAGCCGCCTGCAGCTGTGGAAGGGCTGCGACGGATTTCGCCGTAATCAGAGGTGATGAGTTGAGTTTGTGCATGTCCCAGCATGCACAAAAAGCGGTCAACGTAATAATTCGACTCCTAGGTCCAACTGTGCAAGGTGAGCACAGTTCATCAGCACCAGCCGGCGTTCTGCAAAAAGACAAGACCCGACTGTCTTTTTGCAGAACACAGACTGCAGCTCAGCTCTGCTGCTGCTGAAGACGTCCAGGGTAATGTTCTTTTTTTTTTTTTTTTGGTGTTGTTCTTTTCCCCATGCATAATGGACTTCTGCTAAACCGTCATTTGTCAGTGTTTGCTGAAAATATAGCCAATGTTCGTCTTTCCTGCATTTCTTTGACAAGTCGACTCGACTTTCATCGTGTCGACCTTGATTTTGAAAAATAAATACGAAGTCGTGTAACTCCTGCCGGCGTTGTTCATCTAAACAGTGGAAATGTTTGCCTTTCGCTGCTCTGTACTTTGAAATTACTCAACGCTATATTGCAAGTTTGCGCAAAATGCTGCCGCTGTTCAAACACAGTTTCGCAATTGTGTTTCCGTCAAATGAGAAAAGCAAACAAAATCGCACAAAAATGGGTTTGTTCACGCTGCAAGTCATGGAAGAACATGTCCACAGTTTACGATATCGGCAAATAGCGTAGCAGTGGTGTATCTATACCCCAACAAATGTATCAATAGACGTTATAGTAGAAGTTAACAATGAAGCACATTAACATTGTTTGGGTTTTTTAGACATGCAAAGATGTTCAAAGTCAAATTAGTGCATCATAAAAAGTTTATAAATTAACAGCTCAGTTTATTCATATAGCACCAGGTCACAACAAATATATATATATTGAATAAAGCAGGTCTATTTTAGTAAGTATGAATTACAGATTGAACGATTAACTAATATTTGTTCAAGCTCATGTGCACAGCAGGTGTGACAGAGACGATGTAATATGCAGCGTACGAAACGCAAAACAAAGCAAAACGCGTAAAAATAAACGTATAAATAAATGATTCTGAGAAATGAAAACATCATACATATTGAAGTTTGAGATCATCTTAATATCGATCCATAACTCAGACCAGATCCATGAGCCCTGACCTCGTCTTGTGGGCGTCTTTGTAGGTGAAGAATGGCTCTCAAGTTCAGTGACATTAAAAGGGCTTTTCAAAAAGCTGCAGAGAAAGTGCAGAGAATGGAACGAGACCCCGCCACAGTCTGCATTTACTGGCTGGGGGTAGGAGCTTCATCAGTGACCCAATATGGCCAGGATGCATTTCTGAGCACAGGGAAGTGGATTATGTAAAGGGCTGCTGCTCTGAAGGTCGATAGGAAGCTCCTCAGTCTGGCCCAAACGAGCGAGTCCGTTTTCTTTCTCCCTGTCTGGGTTTACTGGCTATAAACGAAGAAGAATCAGTAAAGGTCAGATGCAGATCGCCTTGAACCGACGAGCTATTTCACCCCGAAGACGTTGAGCAAGACCACAAACACAACAAATACAATCTTAACAGGACAAAGACGTCATAAAAATGAATACGCATGTCTGAATCCAGTTCGAATCTCTTCAAATCAGTCTAACTCACAGCAGTGTGATCGAATCACGTTTGACAAGCACCAGGTCCAATTATTGTTGAGTCAAATTTAACGGAATCAGGCCTTTCTATCCCCCACTCAGCTCCTTCAGACTAGCCAGTTGGAATTAGCAAACACCAGGCTCTGCTGAGCTTGTTATACGAACTACTTCTCAGTGCAGCGCTGGTAAAAAAAAAAAAAAAAAAAAAAAAAAAAAAAAAAAAAACGTTGTTGTTGTGATGACTTCCTGAGGGCGGAGTTTCAGGAAACAGCGGCCCAATTTCAAGGTGTTAAATTACAAAGTCAAAATTCTCTGAGTCATATTTGACATATGTGACATTTTCCTAATAACTGAAATGAACATAGTTACTTGACCGTGCTGTAAAATGACATTCTGTGCCTGGGAGACGCATAACACCGTCCCCTTTAAAAGAAAGAGAAACTACCAAGCTGAAAGAAATCATGTCTGTGAAGGTGAAGGTTTCCAAGCGTTCCTAAACACTCATTAATAAGGTCTGACCCCGGCACACCGTCCTGTCGCACAGCGAGGTAGAGCGGGCAGCATGGTGAGGATTAATGAGGTGCAGTGAGCTCAGGGCGGAGGCGGGCGGAGGCGGGGCGGGGGCAACACTTGGTAGAGATGAAAACTGGGAGTCTGACTGTGGGTTTGCTCCACATGGACATCGCATGAGGCTCACAAACAGCAGAGAGGTAAGCCTGTGTTCCTGAGGAGGCGTCCTCCGTGCCCGCGCATCCACTCCGGTTATAATGAAGCCCGCAGACAATAAGCACGCCGAAGCAGAAACGGTGAGGATGATCGGACTACCTGGGCGCTAAGCTACTGTCTCCATGAGACAAATGGCCGGTGTTTTGCGGTCCTCCAAACACGATCCTGTCGGCAACCGTGCTGGTCGTCAAGGTTATACAGTCATTTGTAGCCACTTTACAAAACTGCAGCTCTGAAGCTGCTCAGATTCAAGTTTTTTGTTTTTTTTTTACTCGTCTCCATGTCCTGTCATTGTCTTCCTACGCAAGTCTGCTCTTCTCATCTCCCTTCGGTGCTTTATTTCATTGAGCATGGTGTTGATTTTCTGCACGCTGTCGAAACGTGGGGCATCTGACCCCCACAGACATCAACAGGAGGCCAAGACAGTCAGCTAAATGTCGTTAAAAGCAAACGCGGCAGCATGTAAGCAAAACTTCCCTCGTTTTTCAGAATCACGTAAGATTTCTGAAAGAGCTTCTGCAGTTTCTATGGCGTTTGCATCATGAAATCACTTAAGTGCAGTCACCCCACAGCAGGGGTCTCAAACTGCATCCCTGGAGGGCCAGAGTCATGCAGCTTTTAGACGTGTCCCTTGTCCTACGTACTTGAATTAAATTGTGAAACAGCCTCTCTGTTGCTGCATTTCCATTTAGAATTGTCTAAAAAATGTCAGTATTCCCTGAGAATACTGACATTTTTTGAAATGTGTTTTGCACATTTGCAAAACCAATTGCTGCAAATCGTTTACGAACATGTTTTAATACTGTAATTCCTAGTGGGGCATGCATAAACCCCCCAGCTCCCAACAACTTGCAAATCGAACTCCGCAGGGCTTTTGCTGTTCGCCGTTCTGCGAGAGAGACAACAGCGCGACTCTGAGCTTGAAGGAAGTTTTAGGAACCCGCAGACAGACTGGAGTTAAAGGGAGATACGTCCTCCGACAAACAGCAGCAGGATTCGTGCCACAAAACGTCCAGACTGTTGAGACGTCCTTGAGACCCTGACGTCTAAACCCCTGGAACCGGTGAAGAGAAACAAACGAGAAAAAAGGGGGGGAAAAAAGCGAGAGAGAAACATTTTCCGAGCGAGAATCAATAAAATCGCATTATCAAAAAAGGGCTGGATGTGATTTATTTCTTTGCCCTCGGTTTCTTAATCTGAATAGATGATACAGAGTGCAGGCCTGTGACCGCCGAGGAAGAATGATACGTTGGAAAGCGCGCCAGCCAAGGTGAATTCTGTCAGATCTATCAGCTTAATGATGGTACTTCTATTTCTTCATGGATTCGGTCCAAACGTGTTTCTTTGATGATGAAAGAGGAGGGAAGAGACGACTCTGCGTCGCCTGTTCCGTCTCCTGCCGTATATTTTATTTTCGCCCTCCTTCTGAAACGTAAACAAGCATCCAACTCCCGAGACCTGCGGCGCCGCGTCTCCGGAAGCGCTTCCCAAAAGCGCACGGCTCTCTTTCGCGCGGGGCAACATGTCGCGAACGGCAAAACCGAGAACGTGCCTCGTAGTCTCGTCTCACCCGAGCTCCTCATGAAAGTTGAAACGTATTTGACAGTGTTTTATTCCGCTCGAGTGGGTTCCCATTTCTCAAAAAGATGAATAAGTGATAAGCTTTCGCTAGTTCGGCTTGATCGACTAGGCGGCGGAGGAAAACGGCTCGTGTCCTTTTGAACAACGGAGACGTGTCGGCGAAAAGGCGCCAGTAAGCAACGCAGGGCGTGTTTCTGAATTTCAGTGATGCCTTCAAAAATAAAGAGCAGGGGAACCGTGTTGAAGTGAGAGATATTTGTGAAAAAACAAGCTGGAAACGGACAAAAGCTCCAACGAAACGTTGTTTTACACGTAAAACGACGGAAAAGGAAGCAATATGTCAACTTCCATGCGATGAGGAACTCCGGGGGGGGCGAGGCGAACTCAAGAGTTTTATCGCGATATTCTGTGGTCCTGTTGTGAAAAAATACTAAAAGTGACGTTAGAAATCCCTCAAATAGACACACTGCTCTGGAAAAAACGCACCTCTTTGGGAATTAGCAAACTTTTAGGGCCACCAGTCACATAAAGAATCTGATTTGCAACATTACTGCATTTGATCATATTTTCAAATATATCGGTATTGCTATTGGAAAAATATGTAAAAAAACAGTAAAAAAAAAAAAAAAAAAAGCAATTCTTACAATATGCTCAGTTTTGGGACATTTTAAAACATCATTAATTGGAATTTATTGTGAAAACAAATCCAAATTCTTCTTCTGATCAGCATTTTATCACAATGATAAGCGATACATAAATGCCGACCATATCAGCAGAGAGGCCCATCGTCCCTTATGGTGAGGAAGTAAAGGTGATTCATGCAACGGCCTTTCACCGTCCTCTTCACCACCGTGAGACCCCGAGGGGTCACCTCACAACAATGCCATTACAGAGACGGCCGAAGCTTCTGTGTGTGGTCAGCTAATAAAGCAATTGTCTGGCCCCCGAAAAGAGGATTACTTTAATCTAGTAATGGCTGATGTCGTGCGGCCTTTAGCGGCATGGTAACAGGGTCACTTAGCATTGCTGAGAAGCCCATTGTTAGACAAATAAAGCCCTCACCCCCAACACCCTGGCCTATCGCCCCCTGCTCACCGGCCCCTTGTTGCCCTCAGCCGACCCTCCACCCCAATCAGGCCTACTGTAGTTCACCCATCTGGAAAAGCAGGAAGACTTTGTAAACTCGACCTCAGGGGGAACGGACAGCGGTGTCTCCTATCAATGCGCGCCCGCCGCCCCCCTCCGCACCCGGTGGGCTTTAATGATTGACCGCTACGCCAGGACGGCGGCAGCGACCACCTCCAAGAATTCCACTTTTAACAATAAGGCAATTCAAGTGAAATACGACCAGGGCGGGTTTCTGCTGGCTTGGGAACAACAACATCGCTGAGGCCAAAAAGGAAAGCGAGCTAAATTGCTCTCACGGCTCAAAATGTGGACGAGAAACGCAAGAGTTCGATAGAAATCAACTATGAACAAAAGACCTATTGCTGTTGTTGCAATCTGGTTTTCGGTCCCGTACTGCAAGATATGTCTGGTTTACAAAAAGGTTTACATTTCCACAGGTTGTGGTCTTTGCGCTGTCCACCTCCTGTGATACTTTGTCAAGTCAAGTTTATTTGGACAGCAAATTTCGTCATAAAAACGTCACACAGTCATCACTTATGAAGCAGTAAATATTATATTTTGTCAACGAGCATCAATCAAATATGCTGATCGATGTTTCACTTGCGACTAATCAGGAGCAGCTCTAAATCAAGGGCTTAAAACCTTGATTAAAGCCTTGATCAAGGTTTCAGGCCTTGATTTAAGGGAACTCAAGTGTCTCTGCTGTTTTGCATTTCGCTTTACAAAGTAACTCAGTCAGAAGGAGAAGAAAGGTTTCCAAACTAGAAGAAAAAAAAACAAAAAACAATGAGTAGCGAGACTCGCAGGTGTACTAAATGCGACATTCTCTGAAACAGAAACTGAGCTCGATTTTTCAGCTCTGAAGAGTTTCGAAAGATACAAGTTGATTGTTTGGTAAGCCAGGAGGACGACTGGCGCAGGAGTCCAGCGATGCAGAATTGCAAGGAGACTAGAGGGCAGGTTTTTTTTGTTGTTTTTTTTTTTTTTTAAAGAAATGCTCACTTTAGTTGTTTGAGGTCTGAGGCTTGACTTGGAAAAACAGACTTGAGAACGTCTCTGGTATGGGCGACTAAAGGAGGTGGGAAAACCTACAATACTGCAGTATGTCGCTGAATGTGTGTATGACTTTGTAAGTTAAAAACTATACATATATTTATAAGCACAGACATCTCAGGAAACTGGATCAGTCTGCATGACTAAGTCACGCAGTCCAGATCTGATCCTGCTGTATCTATTGAAGCGAAATGGTCAGAGGAGTGTTGCTTCTTCTCCTTTCCCAAAACTCGGATCAGCTGTGGGTTCGACTTGTGACTGAACAAGTCTGAAACCAGGGAGACCCCCCACCGTCCCCCCCCCCCCACCTCCATTCCAGACCATTCTCTCTGAATCGCACCGCCGTCCCTTTTAAACCGCACCGCCCGACGCCAGAGGATCGCCTCCACCGGCTCCGTAAAGTTCCCCCTCGCGTGGAGTCCTGTCGTTTTTATGCATTAGCAGCACTTTCGCTGCTCACTTCCTGACCTTGTCCACTTTCCCTGCGGTGCCGCGCTGCCGGGGGAGGTGAAGAAGGTGAGGCGTCCCTCCGACATCAGCCTCTTTTGTGTGGAGACGGGCCAGTTTCTCTGCGTCAGCTGACCTCCTGTCAGCTGCCTCTGTCCGCTACAACAAGTTATGACCCACAAGGCAGGTGGTCATGTGTAAAAAAAAAAAAAAAAAAAAAAAAAAAGAAACTCCAAAATTTGTTATCACATTGGAGGCAGACGGTGAAGCGAGGAGCCAAAACACTTTCTGTCTTATTTTGGTCAACATGGGAGTGCTTCAGCTTAGGGAGTGAGGGGAAAAAAAAAATAAAATAAAAAATCAATGACTGTGTTAAATAGTGAAATTTAAGAATCACCTTAAAGGGTGAAACAGCTGCATTTGGTGAAGGAGAGAAACAGTGAAGCTATAGAGAGAGAAAAGGAGGAAGAGGGCGAGAGAGAGAGAGAGAAGAGCAACATTTCCAATTTTCCACCCCGATCAACAAACTTCAAAAAACAGATGGATCCTGGAGCAGAAATCCATTTAGCTCCACTCGAATGACTTAAGCCCCCGTTGCGGACGTTTTTTTTTTTTTTTTTTTTTAATTCAAAAAGCGGGAGTGCGTCTTTACAAGAAATGGATCTTGTGCAAATACGTGGGAGCAGGAATCAATAAAGATTTCACACAGTTGTTCACCCTGCTACCTGCAATTTGGAGGCAGGTCAAATGTGCCAAAATCCACCTGAAATGCCTCTTTTAACACATCAAACAAGAAAAAAAACAACAACAAAAAAAGCTGGATAATACAACAGGTGAATGCTTTGCTCTGTAAAAAAAAAAAGAAAAAAAAAGTTGCAAAGGTCAACTTTGAGTCAGAAACTGCCTTTGGAAAAGTCTTGCAGCTGTTACCAGTCAGGCATTTGGGGGAAGCAGAGAGCCGACAAAATAAATGCACCTGATGGTGAACTCATATGTCTATTAAAGCAATATTCTAAATGACAAAAAGCGTTTTTGAATTCGACGCGTAGCTCATTTTGCGATTAATTAATTGAATTAACGAGGCGAAACATCTTAATCGAGTCCCACCACCGGCTTTAACGTTTGTCCATGAAGAACCGTTCTGGACGTAAAAATGTTGACGATCATTCAGACTTTTCGTGTAAGAATCTAAGTTCTCCAAAGAAGGCTCCTTCTTCAGCAACACTAACACTAATAATGTGTTAATTACTAACACGAGCTGTTGAAGATAGCGGAAAACTCTAATAATTCTGCGTTTGTTTCGTTGCTGTGCTCCTTCACACAGGCACGATTTCTCCCCTGCAGTGACGAGCACTCTCGGCAGGAAGACTTCAAGAAAGTCATATTCTGAGAGCCTTTCCCATATTTCGCAGAACACGGAATGGGTTGTGAATCGGTATTTGCATCCAAAGCTCTACAAAGACGAGATTCTAGCCGGTGTGTTTCTAATGCACGCGCAGATAAAGAAAATCACTTAAACGATCACGGAACAAGAACTCCAAACACGACGCCGGGTATTTTAGACAGCATGTCAATAGTGGTAGTCGATTGCTGAGCAAAGACTCGCTAAAAAAAAAAAAAAAGAACTGCTGCTGACTGTATGATGGGGTGTTTCTCTGTCAGAAGTAATTAGTTCCTCCTAACAATGCTCCGAGGAGGGAGGATCCATGAAAGATGCTCTTCTGCGTAGGCTTTTGAGACGCGGCTGACGCCGGGCGCGCTCAGTGAATCTCGCTGTTTGGAGAGACGCCGCTCACAAGCCAACAGCAAACACCTCTCGGTATAGAAAGGATGAGCATAAGCTCCTTATTGATATGCGGAGACACACGGTGCCCGTCAAGTCGATGCTAATTTGCAGCCTCGGCCGCCGGGACGTCAACGAAACAACGATTTTATGATTTAATAAAAGAAAAGAAACAATAGATTGAGGCCCCCTGTTTTTAAACTCCGTCATGCAAGAGCTGAAAAAGGAACTGAAATGCAAATTTAGTTTCATTTTTATGATTCTTTGTTGAAAGTTTCCCCACATGCGAGGTTCATAAGCTGTTAAATAAATAAATAAATAAATAAATTTTAAAAAAACCCAGACGGTCGCGTCCAGAGTCCCACCACTTTATGACTCATCCAAACAGGAAGAAGAAACTGCCCAGAGATATGAATAAGATCTAAAATGGATTTAGTAAAGCCGGGAATATGCATTGTCGATAACCTGGTGAGGGATCTGAAATGAGACCTGAAGCTTGGAGCACGGACGCCCTTGCATATCGCCAGCGGTGGTACAAACACACCGTCCGGTCTGCAGAAATAAAAGCCTGCAGCTATTCCACACACAGCCGACATTCAAACAATAATCACCATCGGCTGCTTATTGGGAAGCATAATTTGCTCCGATTACAATTCAATATGCAGCCCAAACAGCTTGACACACTGGTTCTGATTGTCAAGACTTGACATTCATTTGTACTCTGACCTTCCTGCATTTTAACAACCTACTGGAACCAGTTGCCGCCTCCGCTCCGCCCCCCCGTGTTGTAATAATACTCAGATTGCCTCCAATTGATTTCCATGAGCCGGTTATTGATTGCGTTGGCCTCTTAGGCTTGCTGTCTGTCACGGATGACATGAAACTCCCCAGATGGATCCTGGTTCGTGTTGTAGGTGATGAACTAATGGATTGGTTTATTACTGTAGCCTCCGTACCGAAGTGGCGCCTCCTCATCTCAGTACAGCCATATTTCTTCCAATCTACTCTCACTCTTCTCAGGCTGTAAAACGTACCATGGTATAAGCATTGCATATCAGTCAACAAAGATAATTATCGATTAGTTGCTTTGTTTTAAATATCTAGAATGCTGCCAAACTACTGACTCTTTTACCCAAAATTTCCTCCTGAGCTGCTGTGCTCATTTGATTCTTTTTATTGTTAATTTCACCCCAATCTTTTTTTCTTTTTTTTTTCCTCAGCAGTTATGGGGCACGATGGCAAAATGTGAAACAACTCAAGCTTACCGTGCGCATTCAGCTCACTGAATTGGGACGTCATAGTCAAATTGCCTAGATTTCTTCTGATGAATTCCTTCAGCTCCCACAAGCGGAAAGGACACTAGCAAGCTTGATGTTGGACGCTTAGCCACATTTCTTTTCCAAGAGGGTGGAAAAGTAACCCTCTTGGCGGCTAAAGGCCCCTCCTGCCTCTCAGGGTTGCACCGAGAGCAGCAGGCAAGTCATGCATCCTTGTGACCAATTTCACTGACTCAACTTCTACCTCGAGTTCACGCAGATCTCTGAGGAGTGGAGCGTGTCCAAGTACGTTGGGGGCAACGTGCTGCTCCCAAAGATGGAATGAGTTTGTTCCTTGACTGAGCCACGACAGGTTGAGCAGCTAATGCCTTTCCTGTGCCTACATCTCCCAGAATGCTACGCAGTCCTGAGTTGAGTAAAATTGTCAAAACTCTACAGATTTTCTACTGGCATCGGTCACATTTCTATCGCGATACATATTGTTATTGTTTTATCGGCCAGTCCTAGTCACATCCAAACCTAAATGAAACAGATTACAGTGGAGCCTCTAATTAAAATAGGAAGACATAAGAATAGCTTTCAGAGTGCTACTTTTTCACCTTCCTGCTGTGAGTGTTCAATAATTTGTCACGTTATGAACAGAGGACTGACTGTGACATCTGCTGCGCTCCTCCTGAGCATTGAGCTAAGACTATGGAAGGGTCCAAATGCATACTACAGCTAAAGCAAACATCCACAGTCTTCCTTATCTCTGCTGTTTGGGAGTCAATCAGGATCAAAGAACAAGACTTTGTGCCAATAGCATGTCACATAGCATCGTGCCTTGGCATGTCAGCCTCCCAAGCTGCATTTTGCTTCAAGTAAATAAAATTTTTTTTAAAAAATCAGAGAAAGAGTGAATTTTCCATGAATAACTGAAGTGAATTACTTACGCTCCACATCAAAATCCGCGAATCATCTGGTGTGCCACCACTCTCTGATCAGTTCAAAATAGTCTTGTAGCTCCTATTTCCTGTTAAACGTAACTCATAGATTTCTTGTCTTCCACGCTAAGACTTCCTCTAAATATGCTTGCAATAGGCCGTCAGTGTGGGAAGAGGCTCTGTGAACCATTAACAGAACGGGACAAAGCATTGCTGCTGCTGCTGCTGCTGCTGCTGCTCTGTGTGTGGTCCGTGTTTCCCTTGGACACGTCCGTCTAGATCCAATATCAAAATTTCTGTTGCTTGAAAAAACGAACTTTTCAATAATATCATTCTTTATTTAACATGAATCTAATGTAGATTGGAAATTCACTGTGTGAACATAAGTCTAAAGCAAATCCCAATCCAGGAAACAGCTCTGAGTTAAATATTAGAGGGTGCTGTGTGCATCAACCACACAGGGCGATAATGGGGCATGATTGGACACGACAGTTGGACCAAGGGCCCTTCATTGTTCTCTCGATGGCCCCGTGGCCCCTGTTCCACACTGTCATTAAAGAGGGGGAGAACATTTATGCTCTTCCTCACACCACCTGTTGTTAACCTCTCTTCCTCCCAAAACTGTAATCCCTTCCCCCGACCATCCCACGGCTTTTGTCTCAGAAACCTCTTTATGAGATCAACACACACACACACACACACACACGCACGCACACACACATGGTGGTCACTAGTAACACTTGCCTTTTGTATGGTCTAATTAATTCATGGATATCCTCTGGAGGACGGTTGGCCAGTGTGTCTGGCTTGATGACCAGCAGACGGCCGGATCCTACAGGGGGGGGGATAAGCCAGAAGCCCACAGCCTCACTCCCCCCATCTGATCCCCGCCCTTTCGAAATGACCACCAGTTCGCTCTTTAACAAGGCCTGGACCTTCGGTCCCATTAGTGAAGCATGAACACGCATCGGATCCTTCCCAAGTTGTTTTAAAGTATTTGCTACAACAGTCCCGACAAAGTATTCAACAGAGGAGAAAAATATTGCGTCAAGCACTGATGTGCTGTTTCTCTCATTCAGCTACCCTGAGTGATGGACCGACAGATCGTGTCATCACGTTCTTCAGAAAGTTTATCTTTTGGAAGATAAAGGAACACAGCAGAGGTCAGTCGTGGAGAAATTTAGAGCAGGTTTAGGTTCAAACCTAGACAATCCATCGTCCCGAAATGACAAGAGCACGACCTACTATACCACTGCAATGCAGACCTACAAACGTGTGGAGATCCACCTGAACCGACGGGCCAGAAAGGAATATCGCGAATGAGAAAAGGAGAGTGTTAAAAAACAGAAAGTCCTAAAATTATCTGTCTAGTTGGCCACACGCCAGGAAGGTGACATTGTAAAGGTGGAAGATGATTCTCTGCTCACTCAAACATTGAATTTAGTGGGTCTCCTGTAACATGCTACATGTGGAGAAAAATTAACACTGCGCAGGAAACATGGCAGTGGAGGCGTTATGCTTTGGGGAGTCCGATGAGGAACAGTTTGTGGATCACCCCATCCCCTTTTCTACACGACTGCACACCAGCACACAAGCTAATGGGCAGTAAAAATGGGTAAGAAGCGAGTTCAATATGGAAGAACCAGAGAACCACAATGCAACAGAACCCAGTAGGGATAAATTGGAGCATAAACTCAAAAGCCTAACATGGCGTCATGCTACAACAAATGTAAACCACTGATATGTCTCAGTGATGCTTTTCTGTCCCCCCAGTTAATGGACTATGTTGTGCGACACCAGGAGCTCCACCCCAACAGTACAGTTCTATGGACCTACACTGAAGGGACGGTATGGTACGGGTTGGTTATATGGGATGTTTTTACAATGGTAACAGATAAAACTGTGTCACAAACTGCACTGACTGCACTACGGCTCAGTGGATATGAGGCTTTATATAATCAAACTTTAACAAAACATCTCCAGTGGCTTATAGAGCAAAGCGATACCGACTGGATGTCCGACAATGGCCCGACTGATGCAAAGCCTCGTGACGTTTTTAACGGAGTTAAGGGCCCAACGTGGTCAGAACAAAGTTTGAGCCGTCGAAGCCGAGCGCTCGAGGAGAGACGTTTGCTTTCGCACACGACCTCCGAGGTCCACAAGACACACCGAGCAGAGCTCCTGTGGAATCCCTCCCGCTGCAGCAAACGTCACTGTGTTTTGTCGCGTGTGCGGTTTAGGGCAGCATAGTGAACCCAGCAATCATGGCAGAGGGCAAGGACTATTTCCAGGTTTTGAGAACAAGGTGACGCAATTTTCGTCACAGAACTACGACACTGACAACGGATTTCAGCAATTCAGCCCAAACATGAGGAGCCCCTGAGACTCTGACTTAGGAACTGATTAGTTTATGCAAATGTTTCCCCTCAGTTTACGGCTCTCCTCTCACAAGCAGGGCTGTTTCTGCCCTTACTGTAAATGTCTATTCCTCGGCAGGGCATTAAGACTCCCATTCAGTGTGACAACTCGAAGTCGTTTTCGCTCTTGCTGGTTACACAGCCACGCTGACCTTACTTGCACTGCAGCGATGTCGGCGTAAACAGAGACCGATTGCAGGTGAGTAGATATTTAGCTGGAAGGGCACAGAGCAGTGCAGCTGCATCTGGCTGTGTAGGACAGCATGCCCCGCAGAGCTCCCATCACAGCCCATATGTCTACACAGCGCTACGCTTAATAACAGGGACAGAGGGCAGCTCCAGGACGGAACACGGAGGGGGGAGGACAGTGTACGAGTGTGTCTGTGGTCACCTTATCCACTTGATCAGATGCAGCCAACCTGCTCTCCTTCCACCATAAATTCTTTCTAACTCCCTAAGTCCTTCACTCAAATTCGAAGCCATCAACCCTGAAATCAGTTTTTACCGCGAGGGTTTCAGCCATCGTGTGTGCGTGTGGGTGAACATGTAAGTATTTGAGAGAGAGAGAGACAGGGCAGCAGAATGAGACAGGAGGATCTGGCTGGTGACAGTGATGTTCAGCTGCTTCCTTCACTCTGGTCTCCAGGATTACTGTGGGTTAGAAAGCTGGACTGGACTCGGCACGCACCCACCTTCACCTGTTAATGTCTGAAATTCTTGAAAACAGCTGCCATTCTGACCGTCAGAGCCTGATTGTTCCCGTTTCTCACCTCCTCCTCTCCCTCCCGGCCCCCCCGAAAACCCTGGAAAGAACCCTGGAGGTGTGCCGGATTTCTGGGTGAACCGGCCCTTAAAGGTTATTCCACTCAGTTAAATTGAAAATGCTCCAGCAGCCGCTGGGCCCCCGCACAGTCAAATCTCCTTTTCTCCTCACATATCCGGATGAATATTTATGAGCCATAAAGTCTGGCGCTCGAGTAGCACATGAAATGAAAGCGTCAGAGAAGACGACGCTAAAAAACAAGCCGGCAGGAAGTGAGGCATGTCACTCTGAATGTCACATCCTGGTGCAGCCAGGGCACTGCAGGCTATTACACCTACTGTACTCTCTTTGCAAGGGTGAAACAAGTTCGCCTCGACTACGGACACAAACCTTATGGAAAACATATTCAAGCTCAAAAGTGATGACATAAAAAGACGCAGCATCTGATTGCACCATCATGACTGCAGCATGTTGGAGTAGCTCTTTTATGTTAGCTCTTTTTGTTCACCATTTTCTTTTTTTTTTTTTTTTTTTTTTTGGTGGAGACGTTGCATGTTTGGATAATTATTGCCTCTAGTTTTGAATGCTGTGCCGCTAGAGGGAATTGTCCTCTTTTTTTTAACAACAGGGAGCAGCTGATTAGCATCTCAAAGGCTCAGATAATACCTGAACTTCAACCCCAAATCCCAGAGGAGCTGAAAATGAGGCTTCGTGGATGCAGATCGAGACGGCGGAACAAAAGAGGAAATAGGCTCAAACCATCTTTTCCATTGATTATAACGGGCAAAGGATCATTACCTCAACTCCTGCGTCTCTCTGACCATATGGCCAGAGGGAAATTTACTTCAAGGGGAGTGGCAAAAGCAAACGAGGTGGAGTATTTTCATGCCACTTCTTACTAGTGTGTTTGATTTGTTCCTACCAGTACGATTACACACTTACTCAAACTATTCCAGTTGATTTTCGTTCACCAAATTATTGACGTTCCAACTTCTCAGCTGAAATGAAAGACAGCATAAATTTTCTGTTCACTTTTCAGGAGGCGAAAGCGAATCTGTCACTACAAACCAAGGTTTCCGAAGCCGGCGAATTTAGACTTAAAAGCTTTATTAATGACTTTATTATAATGAATAGATTTGCTGACTTTATTCATTACTTTTAGTCATTCAAACAACCCTGATAGATTTCATCAGTCACCTGGCTGAGCAGAGCAGCATATCAGGCGTATCGCCGCCCGGCAACCAGTTTAGGTCTCGTGCAGACACACACACACACACACACACACCTGTGGGAGAAACAAGTTTTGTGTGTCAAGCTGTGTAACCGAATGCCACAGCTGGATCATTAAGAACAAAAGTTTGACACTCAAAAACCTTTAGAGATTTTGTGAATGTCAGCGTGAGGCTGAGAGGCAGCGACCAACAACGCGCAGTGTTTGCCACTGCAGGAAAAGCAGAAAATGTACTCGGACAAATCAATGTGTGTGGCACATTGTCAAACGTCTGGAACCAAAAAGATTTTCTTTATGATCATTTCAGGGGCGTCCACGAAGTGGAAGATGTCTGTCACTCATTACGGGAAGTGACTCTCAGCACGTCCACCTACTCCACCACAGGTGACGTTCCCACAGAAACGGAGGGAGAGCGAAGTGAGAAGCACGTCTTCGTGCAGTTGGAGGGGGAGGTGTAGGTGACGGACACGCTTCACACATCCGCGATATTTTTGGAAGGTGAAGCGTGACTCATCGACTGTTTGTCTTCGCAGGTAGGCAGAGTTGGGTTCGGGTGCGACGGGAGGGTTCGAATCCTTTCAGGAAAACGGACGCCTCGTCATAAAATCATTGGCAGCGGTCTGAGCTTTCACCGATTTCACTGCAAATACATGGAGTTAAGCAGCGAAGCGGCGCGGGCCTGATTCAAAAAGCGTTTATTGATTATTGATCTGTGTTTGCAATGTGCATTTCGTGCCAGATTTTTAAATATCAGCTGAAGATGTAGATTGGGCAGGAAGACAGTCCTGAGTTTGAGTCCTGATCTGAGTTTATTTCCATCCATCCATCCATCCATCCATCCATCCATCCATCCATCCCTCCCTCCCTCCCTACTGGGGTCAGGAGGTGCTGAAGCCTACCTATCTCCAGCGAACGTTTCAGGCAAGAGGCGGGGTCACCCTGGAAAAGGTCGCCGGTCTGTCGCTTCCCCACTCAAACACCCCCGAAAAAAATCTTACAAAGAACTGCTGAAAATCCTAATTATGGACTTATGAAAAAATTGAAAAAGAAGTGTGCCTCATAACATATTACATAACATGTTAGTGCAATTGAGATTTTTACTGCTTTCGTTTCTCGACCACAATTTGAGTTGGAAGTGTAACTTCTCTCGTTTTAGCTGTTGTTTAACAGCCTCCAGCTCTTGTTTTGTCGCTTGTTGCAACTAGTCAGGTGCAAATCGTCTGGGTTGTGTGATTGATCGGAGCAGAGCAGGGAGCCACGTTCGCACATTTGTTGCGCAGTGCACTGTACTTGTTAAGAGTCTAATTAATCTCTCCATCTTGCTTTCTTTCCTTCTTCAACAAGGTCGACTTGCTCCTTCTCTATGTAGACTGCAATAAGTCGAGTAACACAACTGTATATTGTGCATTCTGGTTTGATTTTCTCTCTGCTGTATGCACCGTATGGTGATTAAACGCGCCCACCGAGCAAATCATTTTGGCCCAAAATTCTGGTGTAAACTCTAAAATAGCTCGCAACACAATCCCACCACTCCTGGATCCGACTGCAAACAGACGTCTCTGCAGAAGTTGCAGTCGGTGCTCCAAAGGAGATCATTTCTATTCATTTTTATCAGCTTCACCATCTTGTCATGATCAACCCTGTCGGCATTTGTCGTTGAAAAACTTTACAACGCATCCCAAGACGCCGGCGTCTGTTATGACTTCCGTAAATGGAGAGCTGCTTTGTGACGCCTACGCTCTTCTTCTGCGCATGCGGGTCACTTTGAGGACATAAACCCCTCACATGGTATTTATTCAGTTGTACGATCATCCACACACACACGCACACGCACACACACACACACACACAGACAAAAAAAAATAAATCTGATTTCAGCAAAAAAAAAAAAAGCTATAGTAACTTGATTATAACTGGAAAATACATGATACCCCCTTTTAATTAGAAATGTTCACGAGCAGCCTGGCTCCGGAGAAAGAAAAACCCGAGGCGTCACGCAGAGTCCAATCTGACAGGAGTTCGTTGTATTTCAAGAAAATGGGATCTGGTGGTGGGAAGCTGCCGTCTGCCCCTCCTCCCCTCCCTGCAAGACAGTTTCCCAGGCTTCCTGTCCAGCGGCGACAACCGCTATCTGTCTCTTGAACCGGCTGTCATCCGTCCACATTAACAGGACCGGGCGCGGAGGCCCGGCCGCGGCGCGTGACAGCAGGCCGGGCTCTGTGGAGCGGGTAAAGATAGGACGAGGTGTCAGAGGGGAGTGCGGTGGGGGAGTTCGGGGTGGAAGCTGCCAGGAGATCTGACATCAAGGTCGAGGTCTGTGTTTCAAGTTAACTGAGCCGAGTGAGGCTCGTGATAAGAAAGCACGGAGTCCTTTGAAGCGATGTCTGCTCTTCCTGACTCTCCCAGCGTGGCTAACGTTATTACCAGTGAACTCTATCTGGGATTTAAATCCCGTCTCATAACAGGAGCCCCCGGATATTTGACACCTGTTATACAAACAGGCACTTTAAGGCCTCCAACACCTTATCTCACCTACACACAAGCCTCCTTTCACACGTCACTCTTCATCATTACTCTGACTGATTCTCTCCACAGTTCTGCACGTCAGGGAAGCCGTTAAGGCATGACACGCCTCCATATGTTTGATTTTTAGTTGCAGTGCTTAATAATCATCCTTCACACCAGTTTTGTGACTTTCTTTCTGTCCCTGACACCGCAGCTGAGCTCTGACTTCACTCACTCGCCACCTCCAGCGACGCGTTGCGGCTGACGGCCTCGCCCAGGTAGTTGCGCGCCACGCAGACGTAGACGCCTTCGTCCGGTTTGCTCCGCCGCCCGTGGACGATCCGCAGGAAGAAGAGCGAGCCGGTGGGCAGCAGCATGCGGTGGGAGCGAGGGTCCTCTCGGTCCGTCTCCACCCGCTCGCCGTCCTTGTACCACTCCACGGTGGGCGTGGGACGCCCCTCGGCCTTGCAGTTGAGGGTCGCCGGTTCTCCCTTGGACACGATCAAATCGGACGGATGCTCGACGATCCGCGGAGCCGCATCCTCCAGCCTGGGGCGAGATCCTGAAGGAACAGGAAGGAACACAGAGTTAAAGTCGGCCTTATTCTTCCTATGGACAATCATGTCTTGTTATTTTAAAAAGCGTGAAAATAATTAGCGACTGATATGGCACAGACTTCTAGAGTGGAGAAATGACTCAGAAATGAAGGTTTATGCGTTTTCATAAGCAACGTGGAACCTCGTAGATCATTAAAAGGTCGATGCATAATGTGGCAGGGCACCAATGGGGCAAAAATAATGTCTTGCTTCAAAAACATCTAAATTTACACACATAACTAGTTCAGACAGATCAGTTTATGCTCCCACATCGGGGCAAAAAAAAAAAAACAAAAAAAAAACACGCAGATTAAAATTTCGTACAGCTTTGTGAGGCTGAAATCTCGCAAGCTGCAAATCACCAGCCATGAATCTTATTTTCTCAACAGATTGGAAGGTAGATGGAGGAGGAGCTGGTGTAATTTAGGATAATTGCCCCACGTTGCCTTTTTTTTTTTTTTTTTTTTTTTAACTCTGAGAAAAGCACAGTTACGTGAAAAGCAATAACAGCAACTTAAGCATCCTGAGGTGTAAGAAATTCTGGGTAAATGAAGGAATACCGACAGAAAACCATGTGACTTTCATCTGTGTGTTTTGGATCCTGGGTGCTTGAGCGTAAATTGGATGTTTCCTCTTTTTTCTAACACATCGATCTATTTCTTTGTCACCATGTCAATGTCTTGCGCTGCTGTAAAATTGCTGCAAATCCTCATGTTTTTGGAGTGTTTTTATTACAGAGCTGCTAACCTCAGACTTCAAAAGAAGATTCCGCAAAAGAAGGTGGTGACCTTTCGCCGTTCGTTAACCTTTAGGCTGAACATTGCTCCTATGGTCATACTGATGGGAGCTACAGCGATAATCAGCTTTTGATTTGTTTTTTTGAATCCGGTTCTGGCCAATAACAGTGTTATGAGCCACACACACGCAGATGTGGCCTGGTGTGTGACATTAGTGGGGGAAAAAGTACACCAATATATTTTGCTTCTTTTGTGACTTCCTAGGTTAGGAATGATTTGAACACTGTCTTCCTCCCTTTATAAATTAAATCATCATTTGATAACTCTTTATTCTGTTTGCTCAGGTTACCATTCTCAGATCTTTGATATTTAAGTGTGACATATCTGTAGGAGGGAAAACACGTAACTACAAACTGTGTACATCTATGCCTTCGTCAACATATAATACTATAAATAGTAAGCGAATGACTTTTTCTTTTGAGCTCGGATGAATCTCCTGCCCGTTGGCGATGCGTTCAAGGACCAGAACCTTTATTTTGAGCTGAACCGGTACAGCCTGCAGGTCCAGTCAAAGGAACTAGTTCAAAGGCTCAAACTTTGCTGACACTATCTGATAAGAAAAGCAGTCAGGACTCCTCCAACCAGCAAATCCTTTCTCAGGTTTAGGAGGATTAAGAACTCCTCTAAAGAGCTTCTTGGAGATGGGGATATAGAGAATAGTATGGTGGTGCGTTTTTCTCAATGCAATTACCCTCACAAAGATGGGGAAATGGGATGTTGTAACAAACGGAAATGGTCCAGAGGAAGTGCTCTTGCTTAGAGATCAAATGAAGAGAACAGCTGGGCTCCAGTCTGGAATGGTCTGACATGCACTGTATTTGCACATTTACATTATGCAATACAAAGCATCTTTTTTCTTTTTTTTTTTCCACCTTACAATTTCACAGTATAATTTGTTGAGCTAGAAAACAGAAGAGTTAGAGGCCAGTTGGAGTTATTTTTACTTTTCTGCCTCACACCTATGAAAACTATTTCAATAGATCGAATTACCAATAGGCTTTGATTGTGATCAGTTTCTTGCTAACCAAACTGACGGAGAGGGAGGTTTTCAGACTCTACAAATGGGTTGTAGTATTAGCAAGAGTTTTAGCTCAATTAAAACATAAGAAACAACTGAACAGAAATGAACAAGATCTCATTTCTGGCTTATTAAAAGGTTTATATAAAACGGGGGTAAAAAAATGTCATTCAGTAAGCTGTTCACACCCACACACACACACACACACACACACACACTATATTTAAGCTTGCGTGTATCCCATCGTTCCAGATTCACTTCCATACATGTTTTTTTTTTTTTTTAAATCCTGCTGCTTTCACTGTGACAAGATCTCAGTCCATCAGATATCACCATATTGAAATGGCACAGTATTTCTCACCCAAGTCTGACTCAGCACTATTCAGAACGGCACTTTGTCTCATAAACTAAATTCAAGTCACAGCTATGGGTCCCACATGTTTCACAGAGACTGTTTCTCAGTGCTTTAAGCTCAACATGCAACATGCTTACTGATTTTATTTTGTAGTAAGAAAGGAAGTGGTATTGACAGTCTGACCAGAAAAAAATGATTTTTCCCTAGCACCTAACAGTGCAGCTCAACTCAACAAGATTCGGGCTCTTTTTTCCATTGCAATTGAGCAAATAGGTGTGTCCATCATTATATAAGTTATGAATTTATATACACAGTCTGAAAAGTAGCACGATGTGCCCCTTACACCACACGACACAACGTCACGCTAGCTACGTTCACGTGCGCAAAACGCCCTGATGGGATTTAAATGTATTCAGATGAAATAATCAGAACGTGTTCTTCATATTAGCATAAAATTAATCAGCCTGATCATGACATACACCAGGCTTTATTCAGAGTGAAAGTAGTGACATGTAAATTGGCCTTAAGCAAAACATAGAAGTTGTACTTTGTCTATGGCGAACATAAAATCAAACACGTGCAGTAGTGCGTTCGTACCACCAAACAGCTAACTGTGGGAAAGGTAGTAGCAGGCGCGGAGTCGCGGTAAGAGTTTAACAAGCTTCCTCGAATATTGAATAGTTGTTTTTTTTTTTGTCGCATTTTAGATGCTCGATAAAAGAGAAAAGAGTACAAGGTGACAAAGGAAATTATAAAAAATTATTATATAAATTATAAAGCTGGAGAACAAATAAATTGGAAAGGTATTCGCTGTTAGCCAACTGCCGTTAGCCGCTAGCAAAGTTCAGGTCGTCATCTGCTTTGACGCTTCCTACTGACACGAAGAGACGTTTTAAAGTCGCTGATGAGATAAAACCATTACTAGTTTTAATGATTAGTAAAAAAAAAAAAAAAATACAAAAACTTGATAACACTGAAACTGAGCTGAATAATTTGTATTTTTACTCATTTATTTTATTTTATTTTGAACAGGCAAAAGTAAAATGAAGAAAGAAGGGAAAATAAATCAAAGCTAAATTACCAACATGCAATTTTATCTAATCTGTTCGAAAAGGAGCAGGTAAAAAAAGACACAGGATCTCATAGCATCCTGCTCCTTTCACACTCATCGACTTCTAATCGGTTAAAGGTCGAAACACCAGAAACGCGCAAATTATTTCCACCTTACGTGATAATTAAATCTCACATTCTCGTCTTTAGATGTACAATTATTTAAACACTTTTTATACAGTCTTTCTTTAAAACACAGACTCGAAATAAATGCTATGTGTTATAAGTGTTAAAAGGATAAAACTGTGCAGCTCAGTTATAGAAAACTATGCTATGCATCTCATAATGTAAATATGACATGTGGCACTACTGATGATGATACACATCAAACACTTATAGAGTAGATAACAACACATGTAGACACTGACTATAAGTATTGCTTTCTGTGTATAAATAATGATTTTTTTTATCTGGGCTGTTCACCAAGCTGTAGTGTATTGTTTATTTATCAGGGTAGAAATAAACCACAGTGGTTAAGAGCTCAGCAGAAGAGCCCATTTAAGAGCTAACTCATAAATTTTACAGCGTGAGCAGCGGTGAGGCATACTGCGTGGAAATCGAAAGAAACTGTTTTTTTTTTTCTTTTTTCTTAAAGAGGACCAGACGACCGTGGGAGGCAGAGCTAAGTATCAACAAAGAAGATCCAAGAGGAAACCACTGAACGCCATCTCTTATGGATGACACGCATGGCAGCAGAGGAGACGTAGGCTTCATGAAAAGATCGCTCATCCCAAACCGAAATGCTCTGCCATCTGTACATGGGCTGTCACCCACATGTCCCCATCAGTCGGGGAAGTGGAGGAAATTGTCGTCGCTTCCATTACGACTCCAAAAGACGTTCTTTGACCCCGGACCCCTCCATAGGATCCCTTTGTGCCGCTGCAGGCTGCACATTAAGCTGACAGTGGAACGCTACTGATCTGCATGATAGAGACTGACTGCGCTGACACACATCTCAAGGATATTTGAATTTCTAAGACGAGCAGTATTCCCCAGCTCCTCAGCTCAAAGTGAGTGAAAACATACACAACGGAGAGGGACAGGGCTGGAAAAGAGGAACTCAGATCTGGTTAAGGAGACAGCTGGAGTCTGCCTGCTGATGTTGAGAAGAGTTTCTGGTATGAACACCGTGATCCCTCTAAGGACCTATTAGCTGCTGAGCCCGGTGCTCTACAGCAGGATGGCAGCAACTTTTAGAAAGACACACGAGCTAATGAAGCCACAGGGATGCAGCAGGAACCCAGGCTGAAAGCCTGGGAGTTTGATGAGAGAGCTGCGTGAAGGATAGATGAATTACTGCCAAAATAGCCAAAAGGAGAAAACGACTGACTTCAGAGAGATCTGGCTGCAGATCAGGAACCAGCTGTCCAATATCAGCCTTCGTCATGTCGCAACTTTCTGCTCAATCTCTGTCCAGACAAATAGTTTTAATGGGTGGGCATTTATTATATCAGTTATAATTTATCGTGACACATTCCCAATCGTGATAAGAACTTTGATTTATTTTTATCGCGATAAATTCCAATTAATGATGTTCAAAATCCCACCAAAACTCTCTGTCCTGTTGGGATTTTTAGTTCTCCACAGTCTCTTCAATGAAAGCACCAATAAACTTGAAAATGTGAAAATATGTGCAGTTTAGTGATACAAATCAAGCTTCTCTAGGTCACTGGCGTCCTAAAGAAGCATATTACACACAATCGGTGTGTTTGTAAAGAGCAGTATTTGTGTGTGTCTGTGCCGTGCAATCAGACATAGTTACCAGAAAAAAAAATGAATGAATAAATTGGTCTTATTCCCACTTTTATCATTATCACAATAACGCCACGAAATATCAGGATAAAACTTTATAGCCTGCCTTTACTGCGTTTTGCTTATGAAAGTAATTAGCATTTGCTCACTGAGAACAAATGTGACGTGTGAAGCTTTAGAAACTTACACTGATATAAACCCCCGTCTGCTTCTTTAGCAGCACAAGAAGTGACTGTGAATTTATGAAATATTGAATATTTTTAACATATGCATATCTACTGATATTGATCAGGAGTCTATCGGGATGCATGTTGTCATTGATACGCTGTCCAGACCCTACTTCACTGTGATCTTTGCATCAAACTCACCCAAAAGTGACACAGCCGCAGTTTGCCGACGACTTCAACCATCCTCAAACTCAAGATTTGTTTTGTTTTCAATCAACCAAACATAGAAAAGTTTAAACGCTCAAGCCCCGCACTGTTGGCTTAGTCACTTTAAAAGCCTTAAAAGGTGCAAAGAATGAAAGCCGGCACTCACAAAGCCACGTTTCCATCAAAGTAAAGAAGCGTCCAGTTTATTTCAGTTAATTCCACTTCAGCAGCTCTGCGGCCTCGACTTGCCCCTCCTACCTGCTGAGGCCGAACTGACAGACTGAACATCAAAAAGACTTCATCACAAAGAGCAGCACTCTGTATTTATGCTATATTGAACCATCAGGAGGAATGCATACGCGGAATAAATTACTGTCAAGCAGCTTCAAAGTCTTTTGCAGCCGCTGGAGATGAGGTGAAGGGGAGAAAGAAATCTAAAAAGGTGACAGGGAAGTTTTACGCAGCTCAGAAACGAACGAGAGGAATTCAAAACAAAAGCAGCCGAGAGCAGGACAGACTCCCGCCGCCGCAGTGTCCTTTTCAGTGGCATGAATTTTTCTCTTTCAGCGGATTCACAAATGTTTCTGCATGAGGACCCGTCCTGGTGTGTCCTCATCCAGCCAACTTATTTCACCATTTGCAGCAGCGGCCTTTCGTCTTTGAACGGATTTCGTCCACAAGCTCATGAAGTCGCAGCACTGACGACCAAATGATGCTTAAAGTATTTATGCGTTGCTTGTCCGTCACTGGACCCAGCTGACTCCAGCTCAATACGAACCTTAAAATGTCCCAAAATAGCCAAACGTCACACTGACAAAACGCGTGGCACATACCACGGCACAAAAATACCTTATTCAGAAATAATCCTCTGTCATCAAGTGACAGGTCAGATGAGTGACCTGTCACTTCGCTGCCAGACGATAAAGACCTCGACAGGAATCCTCAAAACCAGACTCGGACGAAAAGAAAGCCGCATAAATCCGGGCTGTTAGGTAAAGGAAGGAGGAAATCAAGTGGCACAGACACAAAGCGGAGAAAGGAGCTCTGCGGAAAGTTCACTTCAACATAATTTCACTTGACAAGCTATTTGTTTGGGGTGACAGGCTGTTAAATGCTTTTTCTGCACATCTGCAGCTCTGAAATGCTTCCAACACCGTATCTTTCCGTTACAGCCGCTTACCGACTGAGACGCTGTCCTGACTCCAAATTACACCAGGAAGGATCGTTTGTCACCATCCATCCATCCAACGATTCATCCATCCAACGATTCATCCATCCAACGATTCATCCATCCAACGATCCATCCATCCATCCATCCTTAAAGTAGTTTAATAAATATAATCCAGGTGAAGTATCAGAATATTAGCACTTAGCTCCAGAACAAATCCAAAATGGAGGCTCTTCAAGCTTCAAGCCTTCCATTTTGATGTCTACTCCCCATCTCTCTAAGCAAATAAAACCAAGACTAAGCTGAGCTCACGCACACGGTGTACCTAACATACACAGTCTTTTACTCCACAGACAGCGATAAAGTATTCACTTTAAACTGAATTCCAGCAAGAGGGTAAAAGGAAGAGCCGCTCTTGGTGAAGAGGAACGGAGGAGGAGGATGAGGAAAGGGGGGTGGGGAGGGGGGGATTATCAAAGGCATTGCAACAATCTTCCTATTCCACGCTCTTTTCTTTTCACCATGGCTTCCCTTTTTACACAGTGTGTTGTTTCACTGCTCTCTCGCCTCCTCCTACTCCTCCTATTGATTTTCACAGAATCCACAGGAATGCATTTGCAAAATCTGCATTTACAGTTGAATGTGCAACAGTCGGGCAAGGTGGGCTGCAGAGCTTTCTTCTACCCTCCCCTCCCACCCTGCGCCCAACCCCCCACAACCCTACCTGCCACAACAAACCGTTGGCCCCCCCCCCCCCCCCCCCCCCCCCCAACCCAACCCCCCAGCGCTGCTTTAATTGAGTTGATACGAAGCATCTAAATGAGGTGAGTCTTGCAGTGGGAAGGAAAGCTAAGGGTATTTACCACCTCTCTCTGGGAGCCTGTTATTTATTTCGTTCCTTAAAGAAGTGGAAATCTAAACGCGAGTTCAAGCAGCTCCTCTTTCCGCACCTTCCAAAATGGCCGCCAGAGGAAGTGAAGCAAAGTTTAGCTGAACTTTGTGTCGAGCTGACCAGGCTAAAGCAGATTGCTTTGCTTCTCTAACAGGAACAGACAGTGCTGTTTTTACTCTAAATGTTGCCTCTCTGGTAAAACAAGGTCATAAGTCTGCTGTTCTGTTTGCTTGGGGTTTTTCTTAATGAAGGGGTGAGGATAGATTTTGTGGGTGATTACGTAAACTATTTTCATACTTGAACAATCAAAAACTCTTCAGTGCTGCAAAGGGATTTTAAACTCCTCCAACAAATGTCGGATCGTTAGAGGTCCTGGTAAGAGTCCGGTTATCCTCCATCCGGAACCAATCAGAAGCTTCACTGCGTCGTGGTACGCCACTTTGATGGACTGATAGGATGACTCAACACGCCAAGGCCTCAAGGTATGGCGGTGCCTAAACAAAGACTTAAAGCGATCCAAGAGTTGAACACGTCGGCCTAAATGTTGGTAATCACCTGTTAAACCAAAAGTTCATGTATGTGAGGCATAAAAACTCTGAAATACGTCCAAGAATTTTATTGAAGTTGTCGATTTTTCACCGACAGAAGTTGCCATATTTCAAGTTGGAAACTGGAGCTCTTAGGAGTCCTTTC
Organism: Poeciliopsis turrubarensis; assembly: GCA_010277015.1. Lineage (NCBI taxonomy): Eukaryota > Metazoa > Chordata > Actinopteri > Cyprinodontiformes > Poeciliidae > Poeciliopsis > Poeciliopsis turrubarensis. The sequence continues at coordinate 993,761 of VMRN01000075.1, forward strand.
TGTTTGGCATTTCTAAGCAACGGCTGCACAAACACCAGCTTTTTCAGCTGTCTCTGTCCTTCGTATCCTCAATTTTATTTCCTCTTGTGATTTCTACATCTACTTCAACGTGCCCTATATTGAACTGAGAAGGCGGAACATTTCTTATTGCACAAGAATGACTGTTCTTGTTCGAGAGAGCTGGGAAGTTAGCACCTCGCGCCCGTCATCCACCCTAAATGAACTACAGCACAGCAAATTTATTTTGATTTAGAAGACTAAACAGCCAGCAGTATTCTCGTACTGTTGTTTTCACATCGTAAGCACATGCTTCTCAAATAAAGTATATTGACATAACTAATCGTGGATCCCTTTAGAGCACGTATGCCACATTTTCTTCCCTTCGTGTATCAATCAATCAAGTCAGTCAAGTGTATTTGTATACCACGTTTCAACAACAAGGTAGTTCAAAGTGCTTTGCGTCATGAAAACACAGAATACAAAGTCATAAAAGACACCATGCGGTCAATTAAGAACTAAAGCAACTATCCCTCTTTCATAAAACTCAGGAAATTGGTAACGTTTCACCATCAGTGAGTTTTCTGACAGGACAGAGAGAGGATGTGTGTTTGAAGTCAACAAATATTGTGCTCCGGCGTTTATTCCCAGCTAAAGGCCGGAAACAGATCGATCAATGCCAACTTCATTTTTGACTGAAAACGTTTCATCCGTCTGACAAAGTGGCGTAAAAAGATAATAATCGTATCATTTCATGTAGAACTGCTTTGGAAGATGCCAATGAGCTTGAATCAAGTATGAAGAAATAATTAAAAAAATGCTAATTTGCCACTTAGGTTGTAAATTGCATGTATTGAATTACCAAGAATTGTTCAAGACGACTCCAGGAGCTGCAATTCAAACACGTAAGCTATTGACGAAGTGGATGAGCTGATGTGAAAAGGACGTCTTTTTTTTACACCAGCAAGCACAATTAACGCAATATGAATGAGTAGGGCTGCTGTAATTATCTAATCAACAATCAATCATCAAGCTGGGACGCCACAAAGAGCGCAGGAAAGCGCGGGATCTCAAGCGCCTGCTAACCCTCCAGTCACTGCGTGTATATCAACAGGATAACACAATAACAGCTGTACCAGTAACAATCCCTTTGCACATAAGGAGCTGTCCCTGTCAGCTCTGCAGTCAGTCATAGACAGCCGCTGTCAAAACCCGTCAGCGACAGAATCACCCTGATGCACCGGGCCCGAGAGCGCTCCATTATCAGCTGGCTTGATCTCACGCCGAGCTTCTAAGTGTCAGACTAACACAAATATTCCCCACCTACTGACACAGTCAGTCGCAGCGGCAGCTCCACCCACGAGTTTGCAGTTCGCTCACAGCTTCACAGTGGGCTCCTCTGGGGCTGGCGGCGCAGGAAACCTGGGAAGCTTGCAGATTTGCCTGACTGGAAGGAGCTTTTGGTTAACATTACTGTGTGAGAGGAGTCCGGGCCTTTAAATGTTACGTACTCGTCTTTAGAGTACCTACATACTCCCAAAAATCGGTGGGAAAGATCGGCCTCGCTTATAGGCGTCGGCGAATCAGCAGTCTCCCAAAATTAAGGACGTCAGGGCTGACTTATCAACTGACTAATTTATCAATGCACCCCTACTAGAAATATTGCCAATGACTTATGCAGAAACAAAACTACGTAAAGTACCATGTGATAAACCCCAAAGGGTCTTGAAAGTCTTGGAAATGTGACAAGCTCCGAATGTAGCGAGATTTTCCTCGACTTACTGTGAAATAGGTTTCTGTGACAGGACCAGTAAAACGAGAAGTTTTTGTGCGACATCATCTTATAGCTGCTTTATGGCATGTTACCGGTTTCTCGAATAACAACAGCCTAATTGGTTAAGGTGTTCGGTGGCTCGCCTATCATTTCCCGCCAACGAGACCGGCCCCCAATAAGATCACAGCTCACAGTGATTCACGGTGTTCGCAGTTCGGCCCCAGGAGAAACACTGACAAACTCTTGACGGATCATTTCTGAACGCAGCTGTTGGGCAAAAGGGAATATAAAACAGAATGCTTCTTTTGTGACGCATCAAGGCATCTTGCGACTCGATCCGATTTGCACGAAGCTGCAGCATTCGGAAAACATGCGACACATAAGTAGCCGCAGAAGCCGGGAAGTCTTTTTCTAATTATTTGAAGGATGGTGATGACTTTTAATTGTGTTTGCACCGTACAATCACAGCTGCGTGGGAACCCAGGTGGTAAAACGTCTGGCACCTGCCACATCGAGGTACATTACCCCTCCGCTGTCATGAATTATATCGTCCTATAGAGATGTTTCCCACGTTGCCTCATTCATTGCCTCACACTGTAGCGTGAGTTTGACAAAACGTTCTTCTAAAACTTTGGAAATGCATATTAAAAGCCCCTTAGCTGTCACGATGACACCGGTGTCCTCGTGGACCCACTGACTTACTTGGAAGCATTTTCAGGGTGACATTTAGAGAGTTTTTACAAAGAGCAGCATGTTTTGGGTCTCAGTTAGATAAAGGAGGCATGTCCAGGGAGGAGCTGGCTTTGTTCAGTCATAGTTCAGACGATCCCATTTTAACCTCAGCAGGACAGAAAAAGGTCTTGACAAACAAATCAATACCTGGGCAAACGCTGTGCTAGAGATGCAATGAGAACCGAGCTGGTTATTCGAAAAACATAAACAAAATTTTTTTAAAAATCCTGATCAGTGAACTCCCCTAACGGAGCACAACCACGCGACACCCACAACAATGGCGTTTGGCGTGGAAGTTGTTACCGGGGTGACGAAGACGCTAAGCCTGGTCATTTTTAAAATGTCAGGAGGAAGAGCGGAAGCTGCACGACGTCTATACAAAGGAAGAGTTGGCTTTTCATTCAGAAGGCTGCGATAACGGGTTAGAAAACAAAAGTTGAAAGTAATACAGTGAAATTGTTCTTGTTTTATCCTGTGGGAGAGTCCAATGCTGTCTGCTATTAAACATGCTGGATCAGGAAGCAGTCAATTTTAAATCTCTGTTAAGTTAAGCGAGTACAAACTCTACAGGCTTCACACAAAGACTGCTGTTATTATCGCCAGTTTCACCTACAGACATTATAAAAATGTAAAATGCCAACTCGGCACTAATTATGTTGTTGTTCGAAAAGGCTAAGTAAGAATCCAGTTTAACTGCGGAGCTGTGTACTATTGACTGCTCTCCCACGCGATGCAACATCACCTCTGACATTTGAAAAAGTGATACAGCTGTAAAACATCCAAAGGTCCACAGCAGTGTGGACCTTGCTAATTAGAAGCATTACTTATGTTTTCACTGAATGACTGTAGATCGGAAATAAAGCCAACTTGGTTTAGGCAGAAACTTTCTAATAAGACTGATTTGGGCTATAAATCACGGGTTTTTAATGTGCTGTCAAGAAGCAGAACTGGTAGAAAGTAATGAACTCCAGAGCTGCGCCGTTCACAGCGGCGGCATGTTGGAATAACTCTGCTACGTTAATTCAAACTCTCTCCATTTGAAAACTTCTCTTCATACTATTTTCCTGGGTCAACGCGTCGCTTTCCCTGACAACTACCCCCTCTGGTTTTTGGATGCTGAGAAGCTGGGATGATTTTTCTCTTGCTCTTTTACTTTCAAACAGCTTCATGAAATGTAGCTGCGGCGCCAAGGTGGGGATGTTCTTTACTAGCGGGAGTCGCTGATCAGCATATCTAATGCTCACTGCCTGAACTTTGGACCCAGATCCAAATCATAAATGCGACTTTATGCAGAGCAGGACAGAGAGAGCGGAGAGAGAAGGAGGAAGTTCAAACCGTCTCCTCCAGCCGTCATTATTGGCAAGGATCAAATCCCGTACTCCAACATCTCGGCCTAGTTTAGAAGAGCGTCAACATCAAATAAGATGGGTTAGGAAGGCTAGCCAACTTGCCTGGATGTGAAGTTGTTAACATGTCATGAATGCAGCAAATAAAATCAAGTCTTTTTGAATTAATTGAATAGAAAGTGATCAGAGGTATATTTAGTGTAGAAAGCGCAAGTCGGATAATGCTCGTTCAAACACAGAATCTCGTCATCTCCACTGTAACTGCTTGTTATGGCAACATATTTATAATTATTATGTTTGGTTAATTAACACAAAACTAATAGGGAAAATAAAAAAAATCTGTCGAAACGGAGGCTTTATTTTGAAATGAGAATGGCACAAATGAATTAAACAGTACACTGTAAGTGTTGTTTGAATGTCAGAGGGTTTTTTTTTTTTTTTTTATTGTACTGCAGGCGCAGGTGACACACATTAGAGGAGGTGTGAAAAAACACTCGACCGAATGACAGATTAAAAAAGCAAGCGCGCCGTATCGATGCAGTTAATACTGAAAATGTGAAAATAAATCTGATTTTACGAGAAGACAACATTTGCCACGCACTAGATGACAGTTACTCTCTTTACGATGTGAGACTCAAGAGGGTAAGACTTTATTTTTGAGTTCAATTTAACTAAATAAGACAATGTGACTTTTCAGAATGTTCATTTCTTGCTACAACGGAGGACAGTCTGCTGTACTCCACGTCTATTTCATAAAACGAGCCACAATAGAAAGATAATGGTGGGGGCCATCCATCTGTCTGTAGCCTGAGGACGGAGGCTCAGGAGGGACTGTGTCAGCCTCCACCACCCCCCTCAGGCATTTGCCCTTTAGACCTTCGAGGAGAAGGGAGAGCTGACTTGTGCTGTCGGCTGTTAAAAGGAGCTCCAGCTCATTACGGTGACTTTTGATCAGTGCCCAGCCGTGCAGACTCCAGCACCCCATCGTGTGTTTAACGTGCTCCTCTGCGCTGCAGAGAGCGTTGGTGTCGTTGGAGACGAGCGCCTATAGGTTTACAGAAAGCGACAGATTGCGTTTCTTGCTTTTATTCTTTCAAAACCGAAAACTCCCAAAAGTGTGCCCTGGTTGCGTCACAAAGATTGTCAGACCGTTGAGTAGTGGATATTTGGAGCGTTGGGACCTGGAAATGCTATTTTTAGAGGGCTACCTAACCAGCGGGCTGTTCAGTGACAGGCATCTCAGCGGCATGCCTCAGCATATCTAACCCAAGTGTTTTTACCTTATTTCAGATTTCTAAATTTAGCACGCTTTCTGCGACCGGAAACATATAGTGCTGCGCATCAAAAGTCGACGCTGCGATGACAGGAAAACGGATGTTTACGTCTCAGTTCGGACTTGTCAGAAAGCACTAATTAAAATTTTTTCCTTGAACACTCTGCAGTCACTCCTGTGGATGGAGCGCAGCTATTGACAGACTAATTGATCTGTGAAGAACAGATGGGCCGGCAGGTGGGGGAGGCGGGCGTCACGCTCGGCGTTTGTTCTCCAGAACCACTACAGCGGTTTCTCCTATGTCTCCATTTCCTCTCCTACAAACAGAAACCATCAACGTGCCGATCGAAAAGCAGCGGTCGCTACATCGCCGCGTTACGAACAGAATCAGACTGGAGAGTATTCAAATGTAGCCATTTGGAACCTGCTGGTTCTGATCGTCTTCTACTGTCACCATCACTAGTGTTTTTGCTAGCTTTAGCTTTTTAGTTCATTTTAACTTTTGCATGGGGCTTGGCATAATTAAACCGTGTATAAATGATAGCCTGCGTAGCCAGCATTACCTTCATAGCTCTTTTTCGCTTATGGCTGAACTAATAGCTTTTTCTGCTTCATTTAAATCAGATCAAGATATATTGACTTTTACATACACACTGTGTGCATCCCTTTCATTCGACTTTCAACTGATTTCTGCCAGGTAGACGGCAGCCGCTATATAATGAGCCTTACGGAGCATCAGGATGCTTGCATCTTCTGTTTAGTAGATGTTTATTCTGTAAGGTGACTATAGTTTTCCCTTGCTTATCAGAAAGACATGCACCTCTTTCGAAGATAGTCCGGTCCCAAAATAAAGTGGGAAATAAGTATTGCTCTTTTAACGTTAACTCCAAGCAGCACGTGTGTTAAACAGCTAACTGTAGGCTGGACACCTGATAATCTCATCTGTTTTTTTTTTTGTTTTTTTTTTTTTTTGGTGAAAAACAGGAATAAATGTGTAGTATTTCGCAAAACAAGCATCTCAAAACTGCTGGTGAAGCTACAGTACGTAACTTTTATAAAGAATATGTTTTTTTTTGTTGTTTTTTTTTACATATTTGTTAAATCTGTCACTCTGTAGACAGCGTAATGTGAGTCAGACAATCAAGTGGCGAGATGGAGCCGGCATCGTGGTTTTCACTTTCTGACTGAACTGATTCATGTCCAAATTCGTGACCGCCAAAAATGAAGAAAGATGTCTGTAAGTGGACTCAGTAACTGTGCGGTTTCGGCCTCATTCCGCCCAATGGCACTTCCGTCCCTAAAGGAAAAGAGGGGGTCGGGGGGTTGCAGAATCAGAACCGTAATTACAGCGCGGGTGCCGCGGTTTGGTGCAGCCCGTTTGATCCGGCTGCTGTTTGCACACGAGACGACGAGGGGGGTCGTTGCAAAACCCCAGCCGGGAAGTCCCTTCGCTGAAGTGCCTGGCAAACACATGGTCCCTTGATGGTCAGCGGGGACGGAGAGTGCTGTGTTGACTGATGGAGACAGAGATGACAGGCAGACAGCAGTGTCACCTTACTGGCCAAACAGTCTAATGAGCAGAAGACTGAAATGTGACTCTGCCCCCCACAGGAACAGCTCCATCAGATATCAACAGGAAGCAGAAGATGAGCAGGAAGGCCCGCTCTTTAGGTTCTGTCCCGGGGAAATTCTGTTCATTCCAGAAGCCTGGTTAAGCACACGTGAACAAGACGTTAGCATCGTCGGCAGAAGGAGCACGCGCTTGTTTTTAAAGGCAGCTTTAGCGCTGTGAAGGTGAACCTGATGAGCTTCATTCCAGCCTTTGTAGTCTCTGAGGAGCGTGTGAAGTCACTGGAGGAGCTTTTTCCACAGATGCTGAGTTCATCTGCTCTGGTTTCACTGCCTGTGTTTACAGCCTTGTAAAGGGAAGCCTCGGCAGCGGAGCGCCGCCAGACGAGAATGCATCGTCACTCGCTCTGTCACGTCTCTTTTTATGCAGCATCACAAGTCGACCGTGCTCTGATGGAACACGTTCAGTCCTGTCCGACGTCTATATACGCGGTTCGTAGGCACGAATTAGGGCTGGGTAATAAAAACGACAACGGTATCTGTCACAACAGACTCGTGGTCAATGAGGGACAATGTCGGCGACGGCGGTAGGAGCACGTCACTAAATCGGTGGGTGGCCAATTCGATTCTGGCAATTTCTCACCTCTTGTGTGGCAGAACTCAGGGGATTTACCTATAATCACAATGTCTTTTAAAGTCCATCCATCTGTCCATTCATCCATCCATCCATCTATGCCCCTACGTGACCCACTTATCCATCCAGGGTGCCGGGGGTGGGGCGCACACAGAACAAACAATGATCCACATACACAGTCACTCACTCACTCACTCATACCTGAGGGAAATTTAGGGATCAGCCCAAACAGCTGCACATAAGCACAAGCCAATCAGAAGTGTCCCCTCACACGATCAGCATCAGATTAAAGGACCCTAGTAAAAAAAAAAAACGCTCAGGAACCTCCCAGGAACCACCGAGGCTCAGGGCAATTAGAAACTGGAAGCTGCTGGAGCAGCAAAGGGAGTTTAACATTCCTGCCGACCAATAACGATGCTCCGGCTCCAAAAAACCACCTCTCAGCTCAACGGACGTTTACAGCTGCCCACATGGACAAGCCACTTACCTTCTGCAGAGATCATTTAGCATAAATCAGAAGAAACATCAAACTGTTCGCTTGGAATCATGTGTGTGGAAGATTTGAACCACTCTACATTATGAACTGGGGAAGAAACTTTCATCCAACGTTGTGCACTGGTTGAAAACTGCAGCGTAATCTTTCCCTAAATATCTTCACATTCAGATCTAATCCATGGTAGAGACACTGAACATGTCACAGTAGCCAAACAAAAGTAATCTAATTGTTTTTTCATGTGTTTTTTTTTTTTTATAACAAAGTAAGAACAATGGCAGGGACAGTTGGTTTAGTGCCATGAAACCCATCATGTAGGCTGGTAAGGGATTAACGCATCATCATCATCATCATAAGGCTTTCACACTTTAGTAAACAGACAATAGAAGCTTTTACTCCTAAAAGCTGAAATTAAAATTAATGTATGCCTGTTTTTAATGATGGTCATTAAAAAAAAAAAAAAAAAAGGCCCATTAAACAACATGAATCAATACTCTCTATTGGAGTCATGCCACAAGGGATTCGCTCAGGACCCAAACCTCCAAACTCGTCCCCACAATCAAACCAAACCTTTAAACCGTCAACTGACAACCTCAACGTTGCCCCCGCCGGCCAGCGGGGCTGGCTTTAACGTTTTTGTCTCAATGCTGCATTGTGGCCATGATGGGCCAATCTCTCCACCTAATGGGCCTGATAATAGTGATAAATGTGCATTTCTGTGGGGAGCAGATGTCGGTGTGAGGCCGGCGTCCCCCTGGGCAGGACGCCGGGGGTAAAGCTGCATTTGGGCGGCTGTGATGTCTGCCGGTTTAAGTGGTCTTCAGATGACATCACCAAGACGGATTACAGCTGCTGACACAAGCGCCAAGTGGTCACTAACTGACCCACTTGGCGACTGACTGACGTTGTCAACTTTTTGCAGAGATCTGAAAAGTGTGGCACATATTTGTATTCCACTCCCTTTCATCCAATACCTGGAAAGAAAGACAAAAATTGAGTGCAGCTGCACCCAAAGCTGCAGGACCTCTGAGCAGGAAGACACACCTGACAGTCAATGCACCTTGTGATGTGATAAACATCACAACCAAATCTATTCAAAGTTTGTACTTTCAGCGTGACAATGCCATAAAATGAAATAATTTTTAAAAAAAAAGTTTAACGGGTATGAATTATGGTTCTGCACAGAACAGAGGCGCGGCTCCAGCTTACCAGACGCCAAAGTTTCCAGAGCGAAAAAAAACAGTACAGGAACCAAACGCAGGCTGCTCTCCATCATGTGCTGAGATGCTTCATAGGTAGACCAGGCTGCTGACAGTCCTCAGAGCATCCGCACCGTGGGAGGGACGGCGTGGCTGTTCAGTAGCAGCAGCAGCGACACTGTATCCAAAAAGGAGTCCGCGGCTATGGGGAGAAATCTGCGCAACCAGCAGCATCAAACTCCCCAGGCAGCATCCTGGACGAGAGCCGGAGTTCAAACATCCCACACGGGTAACTTTTCCCCCGGACCGAAGCCTCCCGTCTCGGGTCCACGCTTCGGGATGGTCCACGCAAAAAAACAAAACAAAAAAAAAGAATAAAAAGAATAAAAAGAAGCAGCAACGCGCAGGTGATGAGAGGAGAAGCGGCAACTGGCCTCCGCGACCCGTTACTGAGGGGGGAATTCCTCCGCTGTGAGACAAGCAGCTCGGAGGGGAGACAAAGTCATGGCGGAGAGAAGAAGCAGAGCCCCGGTCAGACGCGCCGCTCCATCCCGCTCCTCTGCGCTCAGCTCCGCGGCAGGGACTGACTGAGCCACAGCCTCATCACAAAGCGTCGCGCGGTCCCGGAGCAGAGCGCACGGAACGCCAAGCTGACCGCCCGATTCCAGAACAACTTCCGGCGGGACCTTCAAAATAAAACCAAACAGCAAGAAAAGGGTCGGCCTGCAGAGAGACTCGCAGAGCTGCCGTCAGTCGCTGCATACATTGCACACATAACGTGCGTGTTTGTTTGGTGTCGAACAGAGCAGCAGCTACAACCGAAGACATAATAATGTTGTTAGTTTGGACAACATGGCCTATTGATTAATTAGTTTGCTCTTGTTTACTGACGAAAATAAATATTAGATATTTATGATGCTGCAATAATATCATAGTCGTATATATATATATATATATGTCAGTCTCTTTTGTCGTTCTGCAAGGCCTGAGAAGTAATTTTTTTTTCATGACTTAAACATCAACTTTATGAGATTTTTTTTCCTGCTGCTCCTTCCGTTGTTTACCTCATGATGTTCAGCTTCACAACCCAGAGCCTCGTTAAAGGGCCAGCGCACTCAAAATTAGACTTGAGCGGAATTAAAGTTTACTTCTCAGGCCTTGCATGACGACGCGAGGGACTGGCGGTTCACCTGCAGTGCTGTGAATCCCTCTCCCCTGCACCAGACTGCATCTCATCGTCTGTCTGGGGTCATCCCTTCCTTCACGGTGCTCATCCTCCTGAGAAACAAGGACCATCCTCAGAAAGCGGACGCATTGATTATTGTCACTGACTCCGAGCGTGCAAAATATGTGACCTGATGTGCCTGCACGTGTCCTGCAGCAAAATCATCAGATTATTTATTTGTTTTATTTATTTATTTTTTTGTTTGCTTGCTGTGGCAGAAAAGAATGTGACGTCAAACGCAGCACAGTGAAAACAATGTATACTTTGCCCCTTTTAACATGTGCGTAAAACGGCAACTGTATTGCTAATGTGCTTAACAAAATCCCAGAAACCTTCACAACACTTGAAGTACAAGTGAGTCAGACTCCAGGTGAGGTAAGTGTGCCGAAATGCATGTTCTTCTTCCCACAGGAATCACACGTCGCAATATATCGAACTCGGAACAATTTTTTGTGTTTTTAACATATTTCAACTCTGATTTTCTGCTTTTTTTTTTTTTTTTGCTGTTGTTTGATTTTTTTTTTGTTGACATAAGAAATGATAAATGATAGCAAAATCTACCTGGGTACACATCAAATCCTCCCCTATGCTCTAGCACTGCTGTGAAGGTAAAATATATTTAAAAGAAATGAAACTGAAAAACAGCGCTGCTACGGTTGCTACGGTTCAGTCCGGTTAACGATGTCTGTGGTCTATTCCGGTCATCCCCCACAGGAATGCTTGGTACACCCAGCCTGGTAGAAACAGTGCTGTGGTCTCAGAATTAGAAGCAAAGGTGTGAAATAAAATTCACTCCAAATAAAACACCAGCAATGAGATCTGACTGACCAAGGTCACAGTGATACAAAGGAATGAAACCATGGAGGCACCATTAGGTCCGTTCTAAAATCTAAAGCATCAGTCCTACAATGAAACCTAAACTGAACTGAAAGAAAGACAGGGAGCTATTTTTGTGACTTCCTGTGGCGCTCAGGACCAAATGCAGCCATTAGAGGGCAAGCTGGCGAGCTTTGCATCTATCCAACAGACATATGGTCAAAGTGTGTGTTCATCCTTGCAAGGGATAGAAGGGATAAAAAAAAAAAAAAATTTTTAAAAAAGAAGCCGTCTTGGACAGCAGCCTTTCAACAGAGGCACCTCTGCGTTTATCTGTCTGTGAAGTTTGAGGCTCCGCCGCATCGAGGCGCTGCTGGCGGAACCGAGTTCAAAAATATCCACCTTAAACTCCATTAAAACCGAGGAGTTTAAAGTTGTCCAATGTTTTTTTATTTTTGCACACTGGTTTGATAAAAAACAAAAACAAAACAACAAAAGGCAGGGAAATATCAGTTGCATTCGATGGAAAGTGTTCATGAGTGTCAGTTTTAAAACGCCTACCACAGTCTCTTGATGTTTATTGGTAGCTTTTTTTTTGTTTTTTTTTCTCCCGATTATTAAGATAAAGTTCTTTGTTGCAAGTTGGAATGGCGTGTGGTCGCTGCTTGTGAAACGTCCCCAACAAAGCAAGAGCTCGTCCTGCGGGGGTCCGACGCGTCAATGATTTGGTCCCGTAAAGATGATGCTCCCCCCACAGCAACATCCACGGATGTCGGCCAGGTTCGGCGCAGGACGTGCGCGGGTCAAAGTAAAGCAAGCTCTACTCGCTTTCATGTTAATCTTTTTCCACGTCAGCTGTGGCTGATTGATTCTTCAAAGGCTCTTGCTCCACTCCGTACGCTTTCCTTCATGAATATTGATAAGGGTGCAAGTTAAGACTCTACCTCAATGCATCCAGCACTAGCCTTTTCTTTTTGAAGTCACGATATCGAGCATGTGGCCGACGACAGCGGGCTCTCAAAAGCCGGTACCCGACTGGAAACGCAGACGAGATGCTGACAAAAGTGTGAATCCGAATGCAAATTTGCCTCACGTGTAAAACACATTCAGTCCCCCCGACTGGGCCGCGTTTACAAATCAGGCATTAACATAAACAGGCACGAACGCGTCCAAACAAACCCGAGCTTCACTTCCGAATGTCACTATTTATCTGCACACCGGCTTCCCTCGACGTTGATGGAAAGCGAAAAGTAATATCACATGCGCTTGAAGATAGGGCCAGCCAATGAAACTTGACATCGCGAGAGCCTCGGCTCTGCAACGGAGCAATAAGCAATGATTGGGTGGAGGGCTGTTGAGCTGAATAAATATTAGGGGTCAGGCAGACGTAGTAAACACACGGCTCTTGACATTTACAGAAATGCTTTGGATGGTGGTATGCATGCAGCGCTGCATACTAAGCTGCGCTTCGGCACATTCTGCCTGGGACTGCTTCAGCGCGGTCGCGTGCAACAGAAGCGGCTCCCCTTCACCGAGGTCAGGGGGAACTGAGAATAGATTCCTCTCCTCGTGGGTTAACAACATTTTAAACGCCCCTGATATTCCTTTCATGTTTTATGCATGTACATGTTTAATTTAATTGCAGAAACTGATTAATTGAGCATCGCTCCGTGATTGAATAAAACATGATGAGGCCCTCCGCTAAACGCGTTTCCGCTCGTCTGTGACTGATGCTCCCACTTTGCTGCCTTCGTCAAACATTTGGCGTGGCTGTCAGCGGAATCAAGTACTCCATGAATTTAGACTAATTATCCACATTAGGTGCTGAATTACAATGACAGCCCATCAGCATGAATTGGTGCTATGCAGCATACTCACAGCTGAGCCATACATCATACAATCACTCCCACTTTGCAAACACAAAGAGGCCGTTTTAGAATATCGCCATTCAGTTAAAGGGGCAGCGTCGTGTTTTTTGTTGGGCTTTTTTCCAGGCACATCGTAACCGTTTTACAGCAACCGGCTATTTTAATCTCAGCTGTTGAAACGATGTTATATGACTCAAAAGAAATTTGACTTTGTAATTTAATTCCTTGAAATTCGGCCTCTGTCTCTTTAAAAACTCCTGCTCTTTCTTGAAACCCCGGCTTCAAGAAGTCATCACAAGCTTTTAGCAAAGATTTTACCCGCATTGCACTGAGAGGTGCCCCACAGCAGACTCTCGGTTCCACCAGGTATTTGCTCATTGCTGCTGGCTAGTCTGAAGCAGCCGATTGGGGGAGTTGCAGGGACGTTGCTGCCCTGTGGGGCAGACGCTCGGAAGATTGGAAACTGCAGGTCTGAGGAGGAGCTGTGCCTTGAAGGCGGAGCTAGGTCCAACCCAGGCGTTTTTGCACAGCTGAATGGTTGCCACGGGAGATTCGGGGATCTCTCAAACATGCATGAAAGAATCAAAGCAACACGCCAGGTATGTTTTTGATAATGGGAGTAACATCATACCAAAATGTGCAGCTCCAAAAGGTCAAATCTACATAGATTCCGCCTCTTTGAATCTATAGTACGGGTTTTCACAGAAAGGGCCAACGGGTACTCAACGTCAACATCAGAACCATAAAAAAACTCCACAGTTCATGTCAATTAAAACTGTATTGTTTAATGTTTTTGTTTTATACTTGATTTTGACCCAGGTCTTAGTTCTGTGGAGTTTATTTTTCTTTCTCCAAAAAAAAAAAAAAAAAAAAAAGAAAAAACGCTGCTTTAAATTTCAATCCCTGTGTCTGATTGCTTATTCTTTCTTCCAATGGCTGAGCAGCTACTATTGACAGTGTGATTATTCAGGACTGTAGGCCTGATTGAATGAGTAATTAATAAGCACAAATATCAAGCACCCACTTTTATTTCCTGGGAAAATCCAACGTTGGCGGTGAATGACGTCTAATGAGGAAATCAAAACGCCACTCGGATACATTGCACACGTCGTTTTGAGCTCCAAGGTAATCAAGCAGCAAGTGAGAGTCCTCTTCACATGCACCTGCAGGTTGTTGGGGGGGGTGTTCGGGTTCTGTTGCACATTTTTTCATGAGCACAACAAGTCACCTTTAGATGGATGGATGGGTGGATGGATGGATGGATGGATGGATGATTGAGTCAAGCACTTCCCAGCAGAACTCCCTTTATATTTTCATATCTATAGTTACATGTGATTGCGTAGGAAATCCCGCAACGCGTGTAAAGCTCCGGACGAAGGCAGGGAGCAGCACAGAGTCCTGGCGAGAGGCGGCGAGGATTTCTCGTAGCGTTCAAAATGAGACTTGCTGCAGGTCACGAAGGGATCGACTGGCCATGATTCAGTCAGTGGCTAAAAATCTCTCAGGCTGTGTCTAATGATGATTCCAGCTTTGTGATTGACTTTATTGATCCTGTTGCTGAGGCGATAATACCCCCTCAAAAAAAAAAAAAAAAAACCCCCGACACAGCACACGATATTCTCCAATATAGACAAAGAAAAACAATTCGGCACGGATCTTGTGGAACTGAAGTGCGGCTAACTGAAGGGAAACTCAGGCTTGTTCTTTTTGTTTTTCTTTGCGTGGTTGTTCAATTTAGAATATTACCTACCTCTGACTCCAGTGTGAGCGGTTTCAAAGCTGACCCGAGTGTACAAAAGAACAATAACAATGACATCACACACACACACACACACACACACACACACACACACCTACACACACACACACACACAGGATGCTTTGTTCCAGGAAACATGACGTAAAAAGGTGTATTTAGTGTTGTAAAGAGTCTAATGGAAGCTGCTGGATGTGTCGGCAAACGCTGAGGAGGAAATGCAGAAATGACAAAAGAAAAATCCTGCATTCTGGTGTTTCGTGACGTTTCGGAGCCGGGACTGGTGGAACATGGATGTGAGCAACAATCAGTACTTTTAGGGTGCCAGGAACTCTGCTCTCGACGCCTGAAACGGGTCTCATCTCCGCGACGAAGCCGTGTGAGTGGTGGGTCGTGTCGGGTTGCAGAGGGGGCAGATTACCGCTGCAGCTGTCATCCATCTTCCTAAATACTAATACTCGCTGCCGGTACACAGTCATGAGTCATGAGGAATGGCTTCGAAAAGTGATGTCAAAGTCACAACATTGATTTTTTTCCCTCCGGATTCAGTAGGATTGGACACGAGTCGCATTCAGGATCATATGTGATCAAATGTCCCTCCATTTTTTTTTTGCCATCTTGGAAATTCACACAAAATCAACACATCCCCACATTGTTTTTGTGCTAAAAACAAGGAAGTTGTGAGATCATTGCAAATTTTCCTCAAACGTTGTCAAAACCATTGGGTTTACGTGGCCACCAACTCCCGCCTGTAGGTGGCAGTATTTTCTACTCTTACTACACCGCCTGACCTGATGTCAAGTTGTTGTCGATTTGTCGAGCGACAAAAGTCAGATTTCTCATCGCAAGTGGAAATATCGTTAAAAAAAAAAAAAAAGCTAAATTTACGAATATTTCTGGATTAGCTCAACAAAAACAATGATCTGGATTGGCAAACAAAAAAAACATCACAACAGTCGTTGTGATGTTGTGATTGTGCGGCTTAACTGATCGTGGGACAGATTCAACAAGGTGGCGGGATATTCCTCCAGAGATTTTGGCTGATGCTGTGGATTTGTCAGCTGCTCATCCTTGATGTGAATCTCTCTTTCCACCACATCTGGAAGGATGGATTTGAGGACCACCAAATCCTTTCCTAAGGGACTTGGTGGTGATTTTTTTTTCGTCTTCATTTTGGTATTATTGGATTGCGATCCAGTGACTGTGGAAAACCACTCAAGTACAGTGAACTCGTTGTCAGAGTCAAGAAGCTGTTTTCTGGTCATTTGAGCTTTGTGGCATGGCGCGTTGTCCTGCTGTCTCTGTGACAGAGGATCGGACTCGGCAAGCAGCAATTTGTGGGTCGGCTGTGGCTGTTGAACAAAGCTCACTGGGTACTGAGCGCCGTGACGACACTATCCCGCCACCATCTTCATACTTTTGTGTTGTTTAAGCCAAATTGTTGCCCTGTAACCCGTATATTGCGTCTGGATTTAAGAGCGGTGAAATATTTCTTTGTATTATTTTTCTTCTAATTTATCAGACTAGTAAGTGCTGTGTGACTTAAACAAGGCCCGAAATGTGTCAATTTTACGAGTTTGTCCACAGATTTGGCATTTCTTGGAGATATGTTTTAGAAAAACACACAAGAGGAATTCTGCTGTTTGGATTTTGACGAATGTAGAAAAAAAATGAAGCCCCTGCACTTTTATGGTGCCACTGACAAACGTGTAAATGTTTATATCTTTATATCTTGTTTTTCTCTCTTTTTTTCCGTTTTGTCGTTTTTATTTCAGCATTGTGTTTTTTTTTGGGGGGGGGGGGTTTATACATTTCGTTTGTTTAATTGTGTATGGAAAGATCGAAAATGACCTAACTAAATCTCCTTAGCATTATAAATATAATAATAAACATCAAATCTTAGCTGACTGGATGGGTACCTGCTGCTGCCTCTCGGTTCAGCATCCTGTGTCTTTCCAGACGATGTATCCTCCTACATTGGTCATAACAAGAGGTTGTTTGAGCTGCCTTGTGCCTTCCTGTTATCCTCCGCCAGTCAGCTCATTGCCTCTGACGCGTGCCATCGACAGGATGTCTATTTTTTTGTTTTTGTTTCCCAGAGAACCGATGCTCACTGGATATTTTCTTTCCATCAAGACCACTCTGTAAACCACAGAGACGACTTGAGTGCGAAAATCCCAGTAGATCAGCTGATTCTGAAACACGGCTTCCGTATTTAACTTTGAGTTTTTGCTGGTTCATCCAACAATGACTGTTGGATGTAGTTTAAACATTGCCGTTACGACTTTGCTGCACATTATGCTGCAGCTCATTCCATGCAGCTCCCACCACATAATCCAATAGGTACTTTTGGACTTTTCTTCTGTCGAAAGGCAAATTTCTGGGAAATTACTTCTGTCAGATCCTACAGCCGCAACAGTCATGTGGGAGGGGCTGGCCCAAACACTTCCTGTTTAATTTTCCATGATGTCACCGATTGCGCCGCTGGGGTCCAACCAAACGGAGGGTTTTCTGTTTTTTGCATGGAATTGTTTATTCTCTCCGAGTTGCAAATTGGATTCGTAATTGAATCTCAACGGCGTTTTGCAGAGACTTTGTTGTTTGGTTTGCCCGATTTTCTGATGGCGGAGACTGGTGAGGCGCGGTTGAAGTTTCAAATCTGTACAAAACTTAAAAGTTCGGGGAAAACGACACACACTCCACCGAGAAGAAACTTGAACCGGCTGCTGAGGACGTCTGTTTGTCACCATTTTCACTAAACTACCTCGCAGGAGGCAAGAGGTTTGGCCTTGAGGATTTAATTTTCAAAAGAATCACCGGAGGACAGTTTCTATTGTCTTCGCCGTTTCTAAATTCAGTCCTTGGTTTGTCATCTGTGTTAACGGTAAATCGGAGCCGGTGTTCTTATAAATATGCATCGTTTGTTCATGTATGATTGTTATTGCTCCAAAACGAAGCAGCAGACCTTTCTTTTTTGTTCTGACTCTTGTTACCTCTTCCAGAACGTTGTTCCTCTTCCTGGCTATAAACCCGTCTTATAGGACAGTCTGACGCTGTTGGGAAATTTCAAGAGGTGATTTTGTTGTTGGTTTTTTTTCACGCTTACATTTAGAGCTGACGAAAGAGAGGAGAGAAAGCTTCCCACGCAAATTTGTCAAACATTAGCATTTCTTAAATGCCATTGTGTGTGTTTGTTTTTTTTTTTTATATTTCCTCTGACCTTGGGTTGAGATCTGAGCTCCAAACGCTGATTTTTCACCTGCGAACGCTCCCCCGCGCGGCTAACCGCGGAGGAATATTTAATAGGAATGTGAGGCTGGAGCGCAGCTGCTCTGCTGCCAGCGCATGAGGCAGAAAGCAACAGTGTGTCGAGGCGGACGCAGTCGAACACTCCCTCACATGTGGGCGAAAGCAGGTGCCGGGTGATCTGATGGCACATCACGCCGTGGATGATGATTCCCTTGTTGTTGACTGTTGGGGATCAGCGAGGCGGAGGAGCAGGTTTCCACATATTCCGATGAAATTCATATCACCTGTATCTACAGCCATTCATGCGAAACCGTCCCGTCTCTCTCCTCATGTTACTCTCAATGGGAGCCCCATGTGTCTCCACCTTTTGTGACCCATCGCCGCTAATGGGAGCACGGGCCCTCTGAGAAGCTCCAGCAAATACAATCTATTATAGATTAATTGATTAAGAGGGTGGAGCTGCGAGATGACAATATATCTCTTTATTGATCTGCCTTTCAATGAGATTGGCTGTTACCCAACCTCCCTGTGGGAGAGGGAGAGAAAAAAAAGAGAGAGATGGAAAGCAAGAAGAGGAGGAGCGTCGCCTCCATTAAAGGAGCAACTAATTTCCTGTTTCTTTTGTTGCCTGGATTCAGTTCCTCAGTGCGAGGGAAAAAAACTGTGAGCAGCAGACTCAGTAATGCACGCACGCCGACTGGAGTGATTTTTCACATTTATTATCTCACTCCTCGCCGTTTTCCTCCCTGGGCTTTCGCCAGTCTCATTATACGCAGATCCACCTATCCAGCCTCTCTTTTATGTCTCAAGACCTCTTTGTCTTTCCCATTTCCACATAATGAGAGGCCCCCTATTAATTTTGGGGCTGCGAAGCGAAACGTGCCCTCTGTCGACCGGCTTCCCCCGACGCCTCCTTCCCCAACGCCCCCCCGCCCCTCCTCCGCGCTATGGGTGGATGAAGACAGAGTGGGCAGGGGTGTCCCCGTCTGTTTGCCACCACACATCATAATGAGCATAATGAGCAGGGCAGATTGGAGTGTCAAAGGCGACATCAGGTCTATCTGGTGGGGCTCAGCCATTCAACTGGTTTCATAAAATGATTGGATTTGGTTATGAATGGAATCCGTAGAGTGTGTAATAAGAAAAAAAAAAAAAAAAAAAAAAAGCATTCATGACTTCTGTTTATGAAGTTAATTTATGACCACAAGAGTTTTCAACAATACTCACCCATTCCTTACTAAGTGATTTCATGTTTTTTTTTTTTTTTTTTTTTATTTCACCAACGCGTTTCTTTTGACCGAAATTCATTTTCATGTTTTAGAGCGACCCAACCAGAGTCCGGGCTTGAATTTGAGAGACAACAAATAGTCGGATCTGAAGATTAGGGTGATAAACACGGAGGACTTGAAGTTCATCACCAACAATCGTCCATCAAAATACCAACAGGGAAAAACAGAAAGCTGAGCAGCACTTAGAAATTGGGTCTGACTGGTCACTGAGAAAGGTAGAAATCCATTTTCAAAAACCCTTGCATGTCGTTTAGATGTCTTCGCTCAGAGGGAGGAATCGTTGACACTCTGAGGTCAAACATTTTCTTCAAACCTCCGGCGGTGAAGCTCCCAGCTCAGCGAATGAGGTTGCGTGCAACGCTGGCCCCGTTTTGGTTGTACACTTGACGCTCTTTGTCTCGTTCCATTAAGTCCATTTTCATAAAGTCCAACAGCAGATCATGTTCCTTTAATGTATGTGAAAATATTGCATCATGCAGCGGTATCAGCTTGCACATATTGCCGATCGGAGCTGGCTCGTTGGGTGTGAAAATCCTGACGGCTTTCCGATTTGCAGAGGAAGCAGGTCCAGCCAAGTGAGTCATTGCCCAGACTGGACCGCACAGTCACATTCACCTTGGAAGCGGAACATCAAAACCGCCGTAGCGCCAGTTTTAGGACTTATGATCAGTCACGGTTCCATAAGCTGTCCTTCCTGTATAAAAGCAAGTGCTCACACGTTTTACTGCTCTGGAAGAGGTGCGGAAATTACAATAATATGTAAATAACCCCATCGCAAGGGTCGTTAGTTAATTAGTGCAGCTTTTCAACCACTGGTGCAAACATCACAGGAGCAGAGAAGAGAGAGAAGAGAGATTACTAACAACTGAGCAAGTAAGTATTTTGAGCTTTTTGCACGTTGCAGTCAAATCACTGCAATTAACAGGCAGTAAATGAACGTCATCTCACAGCGTGACAGCGAGAGAGTGGGTGAACGCTTAATATCGTTTTCACTTGGTATGACGTGGATCAGGAGAAGTCAGTCCGCGGACCAGCGATGTGTCCGGAGGGTTCGCTTGCCTCTGGCCCCGATGACCGATGGGAGACAAGCGTCATCGACATATCGGACGAGTCAAAAGTTAACACGCCGAACCACAAAACCAGGGAACGTGCCAAACCGCTCTGCAGACGTACCCAGCCCGCCCCTCACATACAACCGAGAGCAGCATGTGAGAAACCTGGATTTGAACTCCGACCTCCATTATGAATCATAAACAAGTGAAAACGGTAGAAAATGTGTGATTTAAGCAAGCTGATGAATGCAGAATGGAAACTGCAAGCAGCACGTACGAAAAAGGAAGAACACTCATAGAAGTCTGTTTTTAAGCAAGAGAAGAAAAAGCCTACATTTTTATGAGATGTTTTAATTCTCTCACATAAGCCAAGACCTATCAGCATGGGTCTGTAATGAAGGAGAAAGAAGAAGAAGGAAAAGGGAAAAGCTTGAGAAAGTCGCAGTAATGTGTCTGTGCTCTTGATATCAGTGAAATGAGGAATGTCTGGTCACATTGTGATGCGCATTCAGCGTCAGAATGAAAGCAGACGTGTGAGGAGCCCAGGTGCAAGTTTAATCTAGGAAGAAGCCACTTCAAAGTCTCTATACAATTTCCATAATTTGAAGCTTCTGCATCTCTATTTTTTGGGACCGTAATTGCGTGAAAAATCGCAAGATCACCAGAAGGTGCGATGCGTCACGAAAAAATTGACTCCAATCTAGTTTTTCCTCAAGATTGTACTTTTAACTTTTCTTTTTATTTTACTTTTGAGAAAAAAAAAAAGAAAAAAAAAAAAGCTTTACCCCGAGTCTGAACCGACTGAAAGAAAGATACTGTTAGCCATGTTTTACAGGAACTGACAACTGATACGAAAGGGGGAAGCCATATGAGAAATCTTCTGCGTGTAATTCAAGAAGGTTCTGTCAGAAGAGGTTTTATTCCTGGCTATTTTGCTGCTGTGAGAATCAATGGCGGAGCCGCGGCTTTCTTCTTTCGCTTCACGAAAGGCAGCAGCTTGCGCACGAGCTGATAAAGTTCGAACGCCGGTTTCCATTTGCTGCGGCCCTCTCTCGCCAGAGACTGTATGAGATTGCTTCCACAAATGTTCTAAATGTTGACTCGCAGCAGAAAGTGCGGAAACTGTGAAATCCCAGCTGTAGGAGTTACAGCAATGCAATTCAATATTTTCAGAACAGCAACGTTGTGACCCAAGCTCATGTTTTCAGATCAGAGCATCGTGACGGCCTCTCCAAATCGCCGATGTCCTTTGCGGCCGAGATGATCGTCCATCAGTGCAGGACACGTTTCGCTTTGGATAATGTCTCTGCCCTCGCAGCCTCGGTGTTCATCTCCGTAGGGTCTTTGGTTTTTCTTCTGGGGTCATCCGGCACATTTCACACCAAAACACATCCGTCTTCAGGACACACAGAACCCATTCCTTCCTAAGTGGTGTGATGGCTGGACATTTCCATCATGTCCACACGTCCGCATAATTGGTTGAAAGATGAATGCAGGACCTTGGAGAGCCGGTAAATTGTTCCCAAGGATGAACCAGACTCCCGTGCGTCACCTTGGCCGATTTCTTTTAACTTTCCCTTAGTGTGGCCTTCAGGTACTGTATGAAATGTGCTTCCGATTCACTCAAATGTGTCAGTTCACCTCACGTTTCCGTCACAGTCTGGACTTTTAAAGAAACGGTGTTCGTCCTACGTGTGAAGTCGTGATTTTGAAGATATTACTGAATACATTTCTGACGCGGTCTTTCCGTCGTTACAGCGGTATTTGGCAAACAGAAAAAAGACGTTGGTGATTCTAACGGCCCTCAAACGAGATGAAAAACGCGGAATGCAAAATGGTCAGAAAATGTTTTGTTGCCATGAAGCCAACTAAAGTCGGCGGATTTTGTCATTGCGAAACGTCATACATATATTCCGCTTTCGCCCGATTTGGATCTTCTCATTCGCCTGAATGTAGCAACGTTACTTCCTGTCCGGACAGGAAGTAGCGTCGAGAGAGGCGATATCGAGGCGGTTGGAGCGTCGCTGGCCTTGTTTCATCGGGTCGTCTCCTTTCCATCTGAAAGAGCTGATAAGGAAATATATTTTCATGTAAAATTACAAAAGGAACCTTATTTTCAAACTAAAATGCAAGTTCCTTAAATGACACATTTGGCTTACGGGGGGAGGGGATCACTTCCAGGACAAAACACTTTCGCAAATTCACCATTGTAGTTCTGCTGTGTTAGACGGAGCAGCATGTCATGTCATTTTTTCTCTCTCTCTCTCTCTCTCTCTCTTGCTCTCTCTGTCTCTCTCTCTCTCTCTATCTCCCAGCAGTTTTTGGCAGAAGAAGTCCTGCTTGCTCAAAATAATCTTCCTGGCAGGCTCCAAGTGGTGTCAGGACGGAGGGTCAGAGCGTGCAGCCGGCTGCCACACTGCGCTGCCCTGTAATTTAGCCTCCTCTGCTTCCCCACCCCACAGAGCTCCCATCCGTTCGTTTCCTGCGAGATGAAATGACTCTTCCAATTCCCCCTGTCTGCAGCAGAGCAGCAGAGGAGGAGATGAAGTAGCGGCAGCAATTATGGAGAAGCCCTCCCCTCCTTCACCCCCTCTCTTTTCTCCTCTTTCCAACACACTCTTACAAAGCTACGAGAGAGCCTGAACAGTTTTTTATTTTATTTTTTATTTTTTTTTACTGCTCCACAGAAAAGCTCCTTTGGCTCCATTCTGCTCGCTCCTCACCTGGTGTTAACATGCAGCCTTTGCCTTTTCTGCATGTCATTATGCTGTGTGACGGGAGCCATTCAAGCCCAGCAGCGAGCGGCCCTCACTGGAGGAGCCTTGTTTTGAGGGGGGAAAGAAGTGGAATGTGGTGGCAAAATGGGGTGAAATCGCACCGGTGAAATCGTCAATTTGCACTGGACTTTAATTTTACCACACATAAAACTATAAGTGTTTTATTTTTAGTGTCATGAAAAGAATGGTTCTGGTTTGTTCTGGTTTACCCTTTTTTGTTGTTGTTGTTGCTTTGTCATACCTGAACATCCAAACCTGAAAATGTCAACAACTCTTTTCGCTGCATTAGAAAGCAGCGGTAAGAAAACACATTTCGACTCTGATTACTGCCAGGACTTTGACTCAAGAAATGACTTGACCTCTCTTGACGACAGAGAGAGAAATGAACTCTGCAGATCTCGTCCCAATTTCTTATGAATCGCTCTGATTTAGAAAATCAGAATGTGTCTTGAGACGTTCATGTCTCAGACAATGTTGTTTGGCAAATGCTGGAAAATCCTCGGAGCTTTGTCTCCCGCATTGAGTTTGACCCCCATCTCACCGGCCTCCAGCTGAGAGGTAAGCCAATATTCTGTTATTACTTTAGCTGTGTTTGATGCAAAATAGCCCATTATACTTCCAGGACAGAGCTATTGGCTCCGGCAAATTGGAGAAGGAAAGTAATTACGCAATGAATGTATGCAGCCGGCTCGTTTGTCTGGATTGAAAATTGATCTAATAAAGCAGGAACAACGCAGCAGAGACGTTCTGGAGAGGCGGCGGAAAATGGTCCGACGCTGACCACATGCGATGCAGCAGCTGCTTGCCGAAAAATGCTCCGGTGGCAGAAACAATAAAGGTTTCGAGCAGAGATTAAATGCGACAGTAGGAGTGAGAGGTAATGAGAGCAAAGTCGCAGTCAGGAGGGAAGGTCACGGCGTCCAGGCTACGTCGGAATCAGATGCTTCTGGGAGATTTGCGACCACTTGCGTTGGGTGAACAAAAGGGGTTTGGAGAAGACCTTAATCTGCTTTCGAAAGAGAGTTAATTGGCCACGCCTGTCCTCAATCCCAAATCCCAATCCCTCAATCTGACAAAGCAGACCATGTGCAGGCAGACGGATCATTGTGTGCAGAGACGCGTCGCTCCGACCTTCAGTAAAACACGACACCTGGAACAATATTTTGCGAGCCTTCCTCAACAGGAATGTTCTTTTTTTTCTCCCAACTGAATTCCTTTATGGGCCAAAAGCCAAACAGTCGGGAATATCAACGGGAAATGAAGCAGTGAAAAGAATGTCTCATGTTAAAAAGAAACAAAACAAGTTTCACAGCCATCAATACCGCCTCAGAACTTGATTTAAATTGTATGTGGATGAACTACCAGGCAAATTCGTGGAGGAAATTGTGGTGGAGAAGGCATGAAGGTGTTAGTTTCTGATGTTGCAGTGTGTGTGTGTGTGTGTGCGTGCGTGTGTGTGTGTGTGTTTATACTATACTGCACTTCCTAATTTTGGAGCGGTTTCCCTTCATATTCACAAATGCACTGAAACAGCACAAGAGGGTCACTTCAACCAAACAGAGATCTGAGTATTCAGGACAGGCGTGAACAACACCCTACAATATTCATCCCCCGAGCCATAGAGGGCGCTCTGTGGTTTACATGTACAGATTGTTGTGTTGTGTTAAGAAAAGTCCTTGGGAGAAACATTTTCATCGGACCTGCTTCTTGTTCTGTCGCAGCTCTTTGAAGGGAAAACTCCTCGCTTTCAGTCATGTGTTTTAGTCGGGTCGTTGATTGTTCGCGGTTCCCTTCTGGCAAATTACAATGTGCAATTTCTTCAGGTAGAAAAATTAACTGCTACCTCAAAAAAACAAATAATTTATCATTTGTCAGACAAATGATAAATTATGTTCCTTAAGCTATCAGATATAGAATCTCTGCAGGAAAAAAAAAACTGAACAAAAACAGGCAAGAACAAAAACGCCTACAAGATCGTAAAGTTTTCTTTTCTTTTGTTAATGAAATTAGTTATCTATTTTATTCTGCTTCAGCTAACTCAAGCACACAGTTGGAAGTTGCGTGACAACATATTACCGGATCATTTCAAACCTGTGAGACCTTCAGGGCCTGTGATACAGTAACTGCATCGATTTCAAAATAAACCTCCAGTGCTGAAAATCTGGCTTTGCTCAGTGTGTTCCAAAGAGCCGCGGGGAAGCTCCTCTGGCTCCAGTTTGAATAAGCCCAAAGGTCCCTTCAGGAGCTTTCTCTTTTCACACAACTCGGGATTCCAGTCCTCTCTGCTCTTCCCTTTCTTGACGTCCTCAGCAAAGACGTCAGCGAAAAGCTGCTCTGCTCCTCCCTGGCGGCTCCCTTCAGCGACTGACAGGGTTAAGCCTCGCTGCCTCGGGGGAGGGAAATATGAGATGCTGAGGTCGGGCCATGAAATATTCCACTTGGTTTGGTTACCTCTGAGGGACTCAGAGAGATACCTGTGCCCACAGGGACAGTGATCAATGTCAGGACGAGGGAAGGAGGACGGAGTGAACCTGCCGTGACAGCTCGCATCGACGGTACAGAGTAGAGGCGACACGAGAAGCCGTCTGTGTCAGACAGATGTGTAACTGTTACTTTCAGTGGGATAGTTGGATTTCTGGCCTTTAAAAAAATAAAAAATAAAAAAATAAATAAAAAAATCAAAATAAAGGTCAGCGTAATAGAATTTGAGAAATCTCTTCTTCAATCTTCGGAGAATGATGATTGGAGCCTGTGCTGACAAAGACCACAAAGGCGCAACTATTTAGGCACCTTTGAACGCACACACACACACACACACACACACACACACACTCATCATCACAGTCTCATGCCTCATTTCAGCCTCCTGTCTGTCTCGTCAAGAGCGTTTTTTTTTTTTTTTTTTCTTCAGTCATTGTGAGAGACGCCTTTATTCCTGCAAATGCAAGGACATTGCTTGACTGTAGGCTTAGGAGAGCTGCATCAAAAGAAAACCCTTTGGAGACGGTTGTGGCTTTTCTTCCTCCCTGACGGAGAAGGAACCAAAATCCCTTGTTCAGTTAAAATTATAGCTGGATTACTTTTGTCCCTGTACAACAGCACTGTCAGAAGAAAATCTCCCCAAGCTAGATTTATGACTTGCACAAGTAGGCACACAGCACATTTGCAGTAAGTCTCTGTGAGAGGGTGAAGGCTGCTGTCCCACGTCTTGTTTCTCATCATCATCTTTCCTTGCTTTTGTCTCCCGCGCTCCCTAATGATGACAGGAGTGTCCAGGTTCTCAGAGAACAAGGTTTTCGCCCGACTGTCTTTGCCTCACGGCTCCGGTTTCTCCCCCTTTCCCGTCTTCTGATTTACTACGTCCCTGCTGACCAATGGCGAGGCGAGATGTAGCTTGAGGCAGGGAACACGGGGGGATTCATTGTTCCCTTTCCCTCCCAACTGTCTGTCTTTATTTATGACACCTCCAGCACGACCGGGAACACGCCATGACCCCGGGGGGCAAAGCTAACCCACAATACCCCGATGACGACCTCTCCCAAAGCCAGACCGTTCGTGTTTTTGTGGGTCTCTGATGAATCACAAGACAATAGGCGCTCTGCTCGTTCGCTGTGAGGGAGTCAGATGGGGTGAAGCTTGGGTGAATGAGAGCTATCACAGCGCCGCGCGCGACCGGGGAGCACATGGGGAGAGAGATGGTTATGATGGAGAGTAAAGGGGAGAGTAGGAGGTCCGACGCTTTAAGCGTGACAGTTGAGTGTCGCCGGTATCATGTGAAAGCGTCCCCCGGGGAGCGATGTCACACGTTTGGTTTTGTTGTTGAAGCAGACAATCTGAAGGGCAGAGAAATGAAAACGTCAACGCTCCCCTCTGCCAGCAGGTAATGCGTCACTGGCAGCTGCTACTGACGATGCACCGTGAGTTCGCGGAAGTCCTGATTTGCCTCTGAATCGCCACAAACAGATGCAGTTTCACGGTAAATGTGTCTTGGTCGGCTGTAAGCTGACTCGGCATCATTCTGAGTACTTGAGACATCGATTTGGGTCGCTAGCGAAACTAGCTGGATCCGCCTGCGTTAGCGGATCGGTAGCAGATTCAGACGGTCGCCAACAAACGTGGAAACACCTGACAGAACCAATCAGTAAGTGTAAGTAACTTTAGCTTTGGTAATTAGCTTTACCCCCAAGAGTGGAAATAAGGAGAATACTCTCTCCTGGGTATTGCTAAGACAGTTTCTATTGTATGTATTAATGCATATTAAGGTGTAGATAAGTAAATTCAACTTTCGGGCCGGTGGGTTTCTTTGTGGAGTTCTCATTGTGCATGGGTTTTTTTCTGGGTCCTCCGGTTTCTGTTGATTATCAAAAGTATCCATTTTAGGTTTAAATGAGTCAACGGACCCACCATGTTCATTTCTGAGTCAACATGCTTCCTGGACCCCCTGCAGTCCTGGACACATTAAAGTCCTTGTGGAAAATCT
The DNA here is from genome assembly GCA_010277015.1 of Poeciliopsis turrubarensis. NCBI lineage: Eukaryota > Metazoa > Chordata > Actinopteri > Cyprinodontiformes > Poeciliidae > Poeciliopsis > Poeciliopsis turrubarensis. The sequence continues at coordinate 1,021,290 of VMRN01000075.1, forward strand.
TTACCAAATTGGAGTAGTTGATCAGTTTTCCAGTAAAATGTACATTTCCTCCACGGTTTCCCAGAGTTATTTGCATCGCTATGTGAATTCTTCCAAACGTAGCTGGCGACAGACTCACAGCACGATTCAAATATTAATGCGTTTCCATAGATTTTCTGGGCCCAGTAAGCAGCTAGTCAGTGACATCATCTATTTTCACACTGGGTATAGATTTTTAGTCTCTGGAGGATTCCTCTTCCTCTGAGAAACTGTCCCGATATGGAAAGACTCGTATTGAACACCAGCACCGGGGGCAGAGACTGGTGCCAGCAAACAAAGGCAGTGACCGGTTTGCGGTGGTAAATGGGCTGCGTGAGCAGAGCCGTTGAAGCAGAAGGCGGCGTGAACACCTGCCTGACCGAGGTTTAGAGCAGGTGGACGGGCCAAAGAGCGAAGGTCACCCAGAGCCCGGAGGAAGTGCTTCACCGGGTCAGTCGGCTGGAGGGTCGGAAGTTAAATACAGCAACTGATATCAATCACGCGTACAGCTGTTCAAACAACTGTTTTTGCATATTATGTGCACTCCATTACCTCTTCCTCGGTCCTGTGGATATGAGGAACTACAGCGTACAACAGTGAATCCTCACCCGGCATGTGCAGCTTAGGCAGGATTTACCGCCACTGCAGACTTCCAGTTGGGGTAAGATTTTCTATAAGAGAAAGGTATTCTGCACCAAACCACTTTCCACAAATAAAAACGCAACAGCAACATTTTGCATAGACCAGAGGTAAAGAGAAACGTTGCGGAAGAATGAAAAGAAAGATGGACGTGCGGTCAGATAAGCGTTTCGCTGAAAACCGTCCAATTAAAACTTGCTTCATTCTGGCGCACGTCCTGAAAACCGGGGCCTGATAGGGGAACGTTTGGCTTTATGGAAACGATTACGTCACCGGAGATATAAAGGCTTTCTGCGACTTCAGAACTCGACTTGAACTCTCACACAACAACCAATGCATAGAGTGTTTTTACTGGCCGGGTTCCTGGGGCCATTGATTCGAAATGTGTGATTTAAATGGCGTGTTTTCATAACTTTGTTCATGCTGATGTACATCGTGGATTGTTTGACTAGATTGTGTGTTCTGCCTTTCATGTCTGTTAAAGACACTTTGTGCCACTGACTAGCATTCACAAATGTAGTTTTGACTAAACCATTACAATCATTTGACTGTTTTTTTGCAAATGTTTATCATTACCCCATATTGAAACCATTTTTGTAACCTTTGTCGCCTTCAACTTTTGATGATTGATTGATGTAAAACTGCGTTAAAAAAAAAACAACAAAAGGAAAAAGTTGATGAGGACGATTGCGTTTTGTCCTTCCAATAAACACGCACGGGGTTGTTGAAAAAAATAGGGAATAAAACTTTCATTTGTCAAAAAAAAAAGTTATTTACGTGTTTAAAAACTTGGAACATCCATCATGATTTGACGTGGACTCAAGCTGAGAATGACGTTCGTACTTACAGCCATATTCAGAAAAAAATCGTCTCTTTTCAAGTCGATTTATTCTTTATTTCAGTAACTCGACTGACAAAGTAAAACACATTATATAGATTATTAATCCACAGACTGACATGTTCAAACTTCAGGTAATTATAATGACTTCCTGCTGAATGAAAACACCGTATTTAAAACCGGAACAATAAAGCACATTTTTATTACAGGAATGTACCCATAATTAAAAAAATACATTTAATACCTACTTCCAGGCTGTTAAGGTACTATTAGCTACCTTTAAGTACCATTTCAAAGGGCACTTTTAATGCTCATTGGAACCTATACTATACTATACAAGCCATTTCAAGGCCACACAGATGCTTATAGTGATAACAGTTTTCATTTCATAAAGGGGCTTTGAATGTTATTCCTTTTCACAGTCAGTCAGTTTCACACACAAAACCCTCAAAGTAACATAACTGGACAAGTGAGCGCTATTTGTTAGACGTCAGTGGTAGGAAAAGAGGCCTCTGACGCGCCTCACGGCGAGGTCAGCGTAGGTCAGCGGAATGACCGACCGGGCGGGACGAACGCAGAGAAGCACAGGGAGGCTTTTTGGACGGGGAAGGTATGTGTCAGCTGCGGCTCGTGGGTTTAACATTCTCACTTCGCGCCGCAGCGAGAGGGAGAATAAATGGCAAGCTGAACAACAAACGAGTCACGAAAGCGTCAGCTGCACAGAGGCCAAGCTGTGTGGGTGCAGAGAAGCGCGGATATCTCTCCGGTGCCTTTTCGCTTCCTCTGATGGTCTCCTTCCTTGAATGGGGCGAATCGTAATAGCTCTTGTTTTCTCTCGAGCGTTAAATACGAATCTGACAGGAGGAGGTTGCTATAAAAAAAAAAAAAAAAAAATGTATTCCTTCTGGCTGCTGAGACTACGCTGCATCATTTATCAGTTAAAAACCTGGGCAACAATATCACATGCTGACAGAATCTCATAGCCTGACACAAGAGAAGGTTCTGTTGTTGTGGAAGTCCTCCTGCCTGGTTTCGGTCCGAAAGAAAACTCACCCGTCGATCATCAGTGAGTGGCTGCCCTAACAACACGCATTCATAAAGCTCCTGGAGAGACTCCCGTTGGCTCACTTGAGGAAGCAAACGCTTTGTTGTTAGCTCACTGTCACCGAATTAGAGCTGAAATCAAAACCCACGAGCCAGGCAGCACTCTGAGGACCATGTGCTTTGATTTCACATTTCAGCTCAGTCAGAAACTCCAGAGGATGAAGGTGGAGGCCTCAGCAATCGCCTGACTGCCTGACAAAACAGACTGCGGTTCGCGAGACTGAAGGACTTGCGCGTGAGCAGCACAGGAGTGCCACAGGGGGCTGTACTCTCACCATCACTTTTCACTCTGCACACCTCAGACCTCCAGCACACGTCAGACTCCTGTCACCTACAGAAATACTCGCACGACTCTGCGGTCGTCGAGTCTTTCGATGACGGTTGAGAAGCGGAGCGCAGAGCGCTTTGGAGCACGCTTATCTCATCGTGAACAGGAACAAGGCAAAGGCAATGGCTGCAGATGCAAAGGAAGACGAGGTTGTAGATTCGGTAAAACGCCGTCACGTTATGCCTTAAAAGATGAGATGGACTTGAAATGAACTCGTGACTCCATTGGTAGAGATCTTTCGATTTGAACAATGCTCTGAAGTTAAGCATCACAAACTTTGCATATCATGATCATACGCTTAGTTTTCTCCTGGACCTCAGTTTGTTCTCGTCTGTCGTCTCCGACCCCCATTTAGAATGACGACGATCCTTTGGTGTTTTGGCGTTTAGGATAGAGAATCGACGGACGCCAAGATAAAGAAAAATATAGTTTTAAAGTTTGCTTGGTCAGTCAGAAGATTAGAAAGAAGCCAGTTCATGGTTATTGTGGTTCCTGATCTGTTTCAGTAGCTGCCTGCCTATTAAATGTTTTGGATTAGTTTCGATGAATATTTTCAACCAAAACAATCTCATAAAAACTATTACAGTTACTGATTGCGAGCTCAGACTGAGTGGAAACGATTGCCAAGAATATATATATATATATATATATATATATATATATATATTTTTTTTTTTTTTTTTTGGTTTTCCTTGTATGTTTTCACATCTTCCATACCAGCCAAGAGAAAAAAAGTCTTTACACATGTGCCAAGAATAGCAAAGCTCTCATCTCTAATTCATTATATCTGCAATATGCGCCCTTTTCCCTGCCTGCCTTCTTCGTGTTTGAAACAGACATAGAGCTTCAGTAGATCAGAAGGATTGAGTGCTGAAAATACAGCCACAGGGATCAGTGGTAGCACACAGAAACACAGATTTATTCGGCTAAATGCTGCGGCAATAGTTGCAATTTAAACGGAAAGTGGATTTCTTGAAAGACCTCGGAAGAGAATAGCACGAAAAGGTCTTTCAGGCAAACACAAACAGAACCGATTGCAGGTTTCGTTGCAATTGTGTTCATGTCAGCAGAGGCGCTGCGTCCATTTTTCTTATTTATTTTTAGAAGTGATAGGACGTTTAAAGTCTAGACGACGCATTTGGGTCGAAGTGCAAATAAATGCATTACCAAACGTCGACAGACAGCATTTATTTACACTCTCGCAAATGAAATATCATTAATTGCTCCTTCTTTTTGATGACATCAGAAAGATTACGAAAGCGGAGCCGATCTGCAGAGACGGAGCTGTGTTTCGAACCGAAGCGTAACCAGGACAGTGAAAATCAAAAAGTTCTCTTCCAGAAAGAACTTTTCCTGAAAGAGGAAAGGCCTAATAATGTGTCGAAGTTTTAATGGACGGCAAAGCTGGATTTCAAGAGTGACTGTGACGTAAGCTAGGCTAAAAGAAGGCTCTCTCTCTCCTGAGCCTCAGCCTGCCATTCTAATCCCCTTTTCAGATGTGATTATTTCCTTGTTCGCCTCTACCTGCTCCCTTCCCCAGCTGCCTCCACTCTTCCGGAAATTAGCTCTTCTGGTTCCTTTTGTCATTTCCACTGTACCCTCACTATTTTCTCTTTTCTCTTTCCTTTTTGCGCTTGTTGGATTCTTCCACTTTCTCCATGGTTCCCTGTTTCAGTTTTGTTCTTCCGCTCTCGGTGTGCTCCATTCATCATTGTAAATACAGTAAAGAGATTTTTTTTTTTTTTTTTGCAGCATGATCCTTCCCAGATTTTGTCTGATCTACCGTCTGCCATTGATAACATTTAAAATGAGTATATTTTTGTTTTTGGGTTTTTTTTTTTTTTTTCCACTGAAATATCCAGGGTATATGTCAAAGAAAACGTGGAAAACAATTTAAAAGTATTTGTCGATGTTTCATGTTTTGCACATGCTTATCCGGAGAAGATATCGAGACTTTTTGCTAACAAAATTCACTGTCTTCACCCTCTAATCAGCTCAGATCTTAAATATCTCATCCAGTCAAAGTAAATATCCACTTAAATGTTTGTACAACAAGGAAATGTGGAGAAAGCCCCGTCCTGTTGGCTGCTGCTGATGCTGGTGTCAAAATCTGCCTCGGAGATTCCAACATATGGTTGGATGGAAGGACAGAAAACGCAATAAATGGACATGTCAAACTTCGACTGTAATATCCTTCGCTGTTTGCAGACGCTGCTAAAAACGCATGCGACCTGTGATTCATCCAACATTTCCTTCAACAATGTAAGTTTAATTTGATTTGACTCTTACATCGTAGATACAATATCTGCTTGTCAAACGGGTTCAGTTCAAGCACACGTTCTTTTAATATCAGGTCACTTAGGCGGCGAATAAAACGAGTTTCCAAGCTGTTGGTTTCAGGATTCTAAAATGAATGCATTTGTACGTTATGAAGAGGCACACGCTGTATCTGAATAACAATACGAAGGCCATGTGTTGGTCCATCTGCCAAGGACCCAGAGCCCAACAGCACCTCGCTTTGACTCCTATAAATAAAATCATAGGCCTCGTCTCACAGGGGCCAATAGGGGATCCCCTCCGGACCCCTCCCCGCTCTGAAGCGCTCTTTTTTTGTCAGACATCTCTTTTCTTCATTGCTGTCTGGGCCCCAGTTATGGCTGGACAGAGGTCACTTCACTTTCATTTCTATTCATGTCAGGAGATGAATTGTAATTCCGCTGGGCCGCACTGCAACACATATCCATCTTAACAAGTCAATTCATGTCTGAGCGGCTCTGTGTTTTCCACAAATCAGCTGAAAAATTGGCCACGGGTGTGAAATCACATTCATTTATGCTCGGCCCGAAATCATTTGAGTTCAGAAACCAAGCATGATTGGACACAGACAAAACAAGACGACGGCGCTCCGCTTCGACCAAACAGGCATGCAAATCGCCAGCGTGCGGATCACGCGCAAACATGTTTTATCAGGTTGCTTCACAGAAACGACTCCGCAGAAGTGAGTCTGCGTTGACGGTGTGATCCACACACGCGACGTCGCAGCATGCCCTCGCGGCGTAAACCACCGAGCTAATAGAGGTACCGTGCGGGACATTTAGAGATCTCAGCCTCGAGTTAAGCCGATGTGAGAACAAGAGAACGACGACAAAAAAAACAAAAAACGATGAAGCTACATTTGGGAAGCGCTTCCAGTCAGCAAGAAGCTGCAGCTTTCAATGCACGGACGGAAACAGTGAAACGTAAGAGGGAACGATCCAGCTGAGCTCTGTACAGGGTATCATGAATTATTTAGGATTTTTAAAGTTTGGCTCTTTTGGGATGCTGTGGATGCTACTCATGGCGGATAACAACGTCCAGTATTGATCCAGATTAGTGGGTTGAATGGCGAGTTTGTTGAGGCTCAATACCAACGTAGATTTATGCAATCTTAAAACGGACAATCTCGAAAACACGCAGCGTTTGCATGTACGCAACGACGCACACACACACTATATCCTTGAACCATTCTCATGGTTGGCATTTGGCCATTATTTTCACAGAAACTACAGATTCTGATTTTTTTTATTCTGGAGAAAGTGTCGCTAAGGACCTTCTGATGGGCATATGCATGGAACAAAGAATATTAATATATCCTTTAAGACTAACGACCAGCATAATATTTGCTGACTTATATTAAAAAAGTGTTTAATATAAGTTTTGTTCACTTAATTATGTTCTCTCACAAACCTCCTGAGGACCCGCCGTGTGCAGTTGGTGCTTCAGCCTCTTCATTCGGACGCAGAGACGCATGCAGTGTAAATCGGGGCACACAGAGAGGCGGTTCGCGTTACATAAAGTCATTCATATTCATCTCCTTGGCAACTAAGAGATGCTAGAACAGCCTCAGCAGCTGTTCTTGCAGTTTGGAAAAACCTTTGCCTGCCAACACCCGTCCCTATCGATAACACATATTTGAAGAATCTAAGTTAATATGAGTTACACCATTTAAGTTCCCTTTGAGACCAAAAAAGTAGTATTATTGCCTTGACTTGAACTGAATTCAATTAAATTGAAAGGTAGCACCAACAGACAGAACGTGGCTATCTAGACGTGCTACAGTAGGAAAATCTTACAAGGCAGCGCAGACTGACAGAATTTCTTTATGTACCCGACCGTGGGTGCCGGCGGCGATGTTTCCTCCCGTTTCCTCCTTGCTTCCAGCGATAACATTTAACGCATCGGTCCTAAAAAAAATAATGTGTCGTGAAGAGAAAACAAAATCTTGTATAAGTGGCACGATCGGCCAAACTATGAAAGGAAGTGCGACTTGCACTCACGCATCGTTTGTATTTAGTCCCTAAGATTAGCTCTGCAGACACAGCGGAGACAACAACCCTCCTCCTCGCCTTCAGGTGAAGACAGATACCAGTTAAATACCCCGGGGCCCTTTTAGGGCCGGGCATTAACATGCAGCATGTGTGTCACAGATACAAGTGGTTCACACCCGTGACTGAAAGCAGGCCTCTGAGATCACATCTCTGCGTTTTGCTTTTCATGCAGCCGTGTGGGCGGACAATGACACCATCAGCAGAACTGCAGATATATATATATATATATATTTTTTTTTTTTGGTGCTTTTTTTTATGAAAATCACCAAGCGATTCAATCGCCGGCCTGACGCCGCTGTGCCGTGGCCCTGAAGCGCAAATCACATCAATAAATCCCTGAACTTGAAGAAACGCGACACGTTTAAAAGCGCGATCCCTTTATTTGTAGTTGTTTCAGTGATTTGTTCAGATCCGTACTGTTCAGATCGTCCTGCTTTGAACTTCCTGAAATTGTTTCGTCCGCAAAAAAAAAAAAAAAAAAAAAAAAAAATCATTGAACGGAATAAACATAAGTGAAGTGAAGGTGCACATAAATACGTCTCAGAACTGATTCCATTCAAATTGCGCCGTTAATGCAGATAAATATGGCCCAAAGCTACATTTCTGCTGGCACCAAAACATAAAAGAAATACTGCCGACTAGAAGCACGTGAAGCTGGAAAATATTCAAACTCAGTAGTTTATGAAACAGATGCACTCAAGATTTGTCTCCCCAGTGGCATAAGTTTCATTCTTAGCATATAAGTAGCAAATATGGTGGGAAATAAAATATCTAATGTCACATGAGGGTGCATAAGAGCATTTGTTCTTGCACAGAAATCTGTGTTAAATAATCTCCTAAGTCAAATCCCAAGACATTAGCTTCAGACTGAAGAAATAAATTTTTTTATTTATTTTTTTTTATGTCATTTTTATTTCACCTTTTTTTTTCCCAGGGGAAAAAAAAAACAAACAAACAAAAACAGAACGATGGGATTAAAAACCTCTTTTTCAAGAGACTCCTGGCCAAGAAGACAAATACAACACAGAAAATAAGCTTTAAAATAATACAAAGGATTAAATATCAGTAAAAAAAAAAAAAAAAAAAAAAAAACAATGGCTAGCTGAAGAACCAAAAGCAGGCTGGTTGGAAACGGCTGCAGTTCGGCCTGAACAGCCGGATAAATCTGTGGTTCAGAGATTTTTCTCGTTTTTTTTTTTGTTTTTTTTTTTTAAGGGACATGAAACGTTTTATTCCATTTTTCAAAACTGTTTTGTCCGAATCAGGCAATGGAATCAATGCACCTGTCTGAAAGGCGGTTTGGAGAAAATTGGCGGCAAATGATGGTCGTCGAGCAATCACGGGCAACTTTCCGGCGCCGCAATGAATCTAAAGCAACCTGAGAAACACTGACCTGTGAAAGAGGCTAGGAAAGGTGATTTGCTGTTGATAGCAACTGGTCAGCAGGCTCTTTGTACACACACTTATTAAGAATTCAAAGAGCTCACTAAGTACAACCATCGTGTGTTCATGCTGCTTCTCCTTTCAATTATGGACTATTAGGCCTTTCTCAGACTATTGTCATTTTGTGAATGAACACTGGCTATTATGTTCAGAGTCAAATGCTCATATCCCACAAAGCTCTGCGCCTTCACCTTTGGCAAAAACAGGTTAAGCAAAGCGAAGACGTAAAAAATAAAAACGGATGCGACGGTGTGAGGAGAGAACGAAACGCTCGTCTTTCGTACTCCTGCTGTCAGACACACAGTTCAAAATCTCCACCAGAATCAATTCCAGCATTGGTCTGTGACTTCAACACGTTGAGTCGAACCGGTGGAAACAACTGCCTGCTTTTGCGCCTCCACCTTGGAGGTGGTCAACATGTCAGAATGTCGGGATTCTGCCACGATGGCGAAACACCGCCACACGTTTTCAGACGACGTCAAGCGGCCGAGCTCGCTTACGGCCAGACGGGTTTCTGCCTCAATGAGTGTTCTGGGAGCCGGCGTTTTCCGGCGTGAGACGGACCCACTTGTTGCACCCGCAGTCACCAGGTAACGGCTAATTTGTTATTCATGAAAGCCACTTATATGAAGGCGCCCTCAGCGGCACATAAATTGGCCATTTACGCAAATGGAAGACCATCTCTTTGTTCGCAGCGACCATTTTGGCTGGAGTAGGTGATGGCGATGGCAACGCGTGGGAGGAATAAAACATAAAACGGTGCGGACAGCAATTTCACGTGTACACACAGAAAGCGCTTTACAGTTTTATTGATGTGTGTGTCGGAGGGGTTGGAAGCCTCCATTAAAGCTTCGGACAGCGGTTAGATTGGACTAAATTACTGTTTGTGTGTTTGAAGTGTCCTGCCAGGGGCCGCGGTTTGGAAAGTAGCTGGAGGTAGGGATGAAGCACAGATTGTCACCAAAGCAGCTGGAGAGGGCTAATGAGGCCAGCAGGGGCTGCTATCTGTATCAGTGCACGTCTGGCTGGAACGGGGCAAAACGTGGAGACGGTCGTCTGGAGTTAAAAACGACCGGCACGTCCCCGCTTGAGCGCAGTACGCCATCTTCTCTCTCGTCTTCTTCTTTCCATAAAGACATATTTTGCTATTCCGGGCATGAACAGAGCGCAGCTCCACAGGTAGCTGACCGTTGGTCTTTAGCTACCTGTCAGAGGGAAATAAATGGAAGGCCACCTGCTGTGCCTGGAAGTGAAGAGCGGCGCGTGTCTGACTCTGCGCTGAGCTCTTTGGCTCCAGCTAAAAGAACGGAGTCCCACCTCAGTGGGATAGTGCACACAGCAGAACGTTTAGTTTTTACAAAGGAAGAAGAAGAAAAGCCTTTAAAACTGCAAAAAGGCATGCCGACTTTGTTGACACGTTATTCATTCAAGACTTCTCGGAGAAAAAAAAGACGTCCTCGCTCCTCTGGCGTTCAACAAATATAAGTGACGTATGTAAATACGTGGCTTGAGCTGTGCGTCTGCTCTCAGTTCAACATTTGAGAGGCGGCAGCTTCTTTCTCGCGCACGGTTACGTCGCGCCTAGCGGCCTTTCTCAAACACACGCTCCCCGGGTGGCAGAGGTTAACTGACAGCGATGAGCAAGGAAGGATATGCATGCATTTTTCCATTTCATTTGTTTGCCTCCAATACCTGACAACCTGTAAAACCAAGAAGAAAAAACATGAGAAACCCAGAACAGAGAGAAAGAGCAGAACAAAGCGAGTCGCAATCCAACCAGAGCGCTTCAGTGTCTAAATAAAGGAATTACGATTCCAGCATCGGCACCCTTGTCATGTTGCTTTATAATTGGCAGGCGGACAGATGGGCTTCGTGTGACACTGTCGTCTTCATTAGCGCACCTAACTCGTGTTGGGTTTGGTACCAGCCAAGAGCTGGCGATGGCGATCCGCGCGCAGGGCCCCCCAGTTTTGTGGCCGCGCAGCAGATAAAATCCAATTAAAGTGGAGGAATCAAATTAAGGTAGCTGCATCTGGATATGCTAATTCCTGACTGGTGTGCTGCTCAATCTAATTCCCTCCCAAGGGTAATTTTTTGACAAGCGTGCCGCGTGCGACGATGGACGGCGGCGGCGGCCCCTCGCGGGTGTGTAATTTGGTGGAGCGTTTCATTTTTATTGGCTAAATTTCAATTAAACACAAGTGTGTCCTGGTTTTGATCGTGGAAGGACAGAAAATGGCAGCTCGGCGTAAATCTGAGCACGGCCTGACATGTGGCAGTTTATGTGCGTCTGGGAGGGAACATTTTCACAAGCTAATTTGCAAGCGGGAGGCGACGCCGTAGCACAGTTGTTAGCATCACAGTGGAAGGATATAGATGGAAGGGTGAGTATTATGTATTTTACAAACATATAGTGGCATTTTATAACACAATCAAGTGACTAGATTACCTGAAAATGCTTTAAAGAAATTTTACCTCCTAATTTAACATTTTGAAATTGGGCCTCTGTCTCTTTAAAAACTTCCTCACCACCTGCAGGATGTCGTCACAAAGCCACTCCTCCATCAACCCGTCAGCAACGTTTCCAGCGCTGTTGCACTGTGAAGGAGGAGCTTCGCTCTCGGAGGCGGGGCTCGGCGCTCCCGGGCTTTTCGTTTTGGTTGCTATGGGAGATGCGAGGAATTCTCATCTCCCATAGCAACCAAAGGAGACTAAGCAAGGATCCAGATATGTTATCGTTGAGGACAAATATAGCACCAAGTGAAGCTCAAAACAGTCACGCTTTCATGATGCTGCGCCTTTAAAAGGTTTTCGGATTTCCACGTCTGTTAAATGTTCTGGGAATCGTGCGTAATTTTCTTTCCTCTTCACGGTTCGCTCTGTCGAAGTGCCATTTGCGAAGAGACTGGCAGATTTCTCGGCTCTTACAGCACTTTGGAGGGAACAGCTGTCGATAATCGATATCTCTGCACATACCCAAAAATAAACAAAAGAAATAAATCAACAATCACTTGAAACTCTGATGAAATACATCGAACTTTGTGGCTGTAAACTAAAAAATGTAAATACGTTCCAAGGAATGTGAACTTTTGGAGGCTGCTGTATGGCGGTGACCTAATTTTTCAAAACAGGAAACAAAACGCCCTCTCCTCCAGACGTAAACACGGCGCGTTTTGCGGCGCCGGCGACAGCCGCAGACATGCGCCCGTCCTTTTCTCTCCCGTCTGGAGCTATTAAAATGTAAAATAATTCTCGGTAGAAAAGGGCGGCTCGGCCCAGCCGGAGGTACGCCGTGGACCTGGGGGAAACGCTCAGCCGAGACACAAGAGAACAACAGGCCGGAGCAGAGTGAAATATTAATGCTTTCTCTGCTGGTCACTGGCCTTACAAGGTCATCTGTTCCCGTTTCATTGTTGGAAGGCAGCCTGACAGCAGAGGCAATTGAAACTGAGGAGATTTCCAGCTTGTCCTCACTCAAATTAAACCCGGGAAGCCGTGACTCTTTGTTGCGTGACCTCGGCGCACATTGTTACCTGCGAGGATGGAGGATGGAGGACGGAGGAGGTGGGAGGAAGGAGGGAGGCTGAGTAGAGCTTTTTCTTCATTTATTTAGCTCTTAACGCTTCCAGCTCGGCCGTTCCACTGTGAGGAACGCGTGTCAGTCTTTGGGAGTGTTTGTGGCGATCTGAGTGTTTTATGTGAGCAGTCTCCCTCTTGTTGAAGGACAGGCGCGATCAATAGAAGCAATCAATGTTGCATGAAGGCTGGATGGTAGACAGTTGCTGTGGTTGCCCCCCCCACGCCCCCCTCCCCCTCCTCCCCTCCCTCCCCTCCCTCCTTTACCGGCGGCAGTAAACAAACCCAGAAACGCAGGTAAAATGCACCGCGCATCCCAGGATTCACAGCAGCCGCAGCACATTTCCAGGAGGACGCCTCGAGTTGCAGTCTGGCGCCGTACAGCGAACAGTTCCCTCGCGTTTTTCTCCCACGCGCCGACATGCGCACGACACTGCAGCAAACTAACGTCTGACACCAGCACAGAACGCTGGCCACTGATTCCCTGGTCTTCGCCCAAATAATTCTCTTTTTTTTGCTCCAAAAATCTGCAAATGCAATCTTCCCTTTCTCATCACTCCACAATCTGAAGGATTCTGTTGTGCAATGTAACGTTTCTTTTCTTTTCGACACTTGCAGCCCTCCTTTTGGCCCCGTTGATGGTTTTCCATCAGGTCTTTCGGAGGACGTTTTTGACCCAGTCAGTATCGTTCATCTACCGAACGCCTCCCGGGTGTCTGCTTGTGTCCCGGCTGCCTTCAGACACGCCGCCGTCCTCATCAAGCGTCCGACCTGGATCGCCGTCTGCTTTTCCTGTTTCCACGGCCATTTAAATTCTCCCCCTTTGTATTAAAAGCGGTCAATAAAAGTTGGCTCGGAACCAGCTGCAGCCTCCTCCTCATTTCCCGTCTCGGTGTAAAAAAGCATGAGTCTTGAACTGGTTTACGCCAAGTCATAAGTGTGGAACGAAAATATGTTTTGTGTGATTTAACCCGAGGGGTACCGCAAGGCTCCATTCTAAGTCCCAACAGATTTAACAGTTTTTACTCCTCATTATGGACGTTTACATTTAATTTCTATGGTCACTGGTTCTGATTTCTTCTTTTTCCAGACTTTCATAATGTGTCTTGTTGAGTCGTTTGCATTTCTGGACAATTATTCCCTCTTAGTCTGGATGCTGGGCAGGTGGAAAGGATTTTTTGTTGTTGTTGTTGTTACAATAGGTAACCATGGGAACAAATTGTCGTTTGGTTTTACAAAGTTAAAGAGTAGAGGCATAAGCTAATGAGGTGAGCCACCAGGGTTTGCCAACAGGAAGGAGTGGCATCCTCTACGCGTTTGCTGCGCGAAATCATCTTCGATATCGAGCTGTTGTCATGACAGTCATCAGCATCGGTCTTCAGTCAGAGGTCTGTTTGGGTTTGCTTGAAGACTGACTGCTACTGGAGCTCCTTCCTGTTGCTGATGCTTTTAACCTTTTCAGTTAACTGAATTCATGCTGGTCAACTATCACTGTTGTGAAACGTTTTGACTCTCGGTCTCAGTGCAACCGAATGCTTTTGCATCTCAACTCTGAAGAACGCAGCCTCGGCGTCATGAACTCACATGGATGTTTGGGTCATTTGTCCGCATTTAAAACGGTCATGAAAAACACAGAGGAGATATTCAGAGAATCCGTCCATCAACAGATCAAAAATGATTTTATCAGTGTGAAAAACTTTGCCCTGCTAAATAAATTGGAATAATGAGACGAAGAAAAAAAAAAAATCAATCACGCTTCGAGTGTCTTTTTTTTTCTTCTAACTCACGCAGTCGTCTGCCCTTCAGGCTTCCTGCATAAATGCAACAGGACACGTGCATCGCTTAAAGACAAACGCCGGAGGAAAACGAACTCCGAACATCAGACAAGACGACAACAAGGAGAGGACGGCGTTTCAAAGCGTCCCGATCAGGACTGTTGTCCCCCTGCGTCCTGTACGCTCTCAACGCCGTCACGTGTCCTGACGAAATGACACCGAGAAGCTCGCTTTGACTCCCACGTAATTAACACATTTTCACGGCACCAGCCTTCCAAGAGCCGAGGACCGTTTCGGGCATCGTGCCCGAGCAATTTTGGGCCGACACTGAGCGGAGGCGGTGAGGGAGAGAGCTCTTTCAGACAAGCGCGGCGTTTAGCAGGGCTATATTAGATCGCGCTGGCGTGTTCAGGCGATGTGAAAATGGGCCATTTGATGAGCTCTGAGCCGCCGCCGTCTCCCTGAACAAGCGCCGCATCCAGCATGTCCCGGAATGTCCAAAACCACCTCGTCGTCGGTCGTTTACTATGTCACATCCTCCAAATTGCGCGAATTCTGTCTCTGCTTCCGTTTCGAGTGGCCTTGCTGGAAACCTGAGTATGTCTGGTTTGTGACACAAATTGACATTTTTTTTGTGCTGCTTGTTCTTCGTGGCACCAGAATCTAATTCACTGTAAACTGACTGGCTCTGTGCCTGAGGGCGTCTTGACTTTTCTGTATGCTTCTAAAATTTGAGTGTATGCACAGAGGGGACATATAGACCGCGGTTAGAAAAAAAAAAAAAAAAGTGGTGCTTCGCATTCGATTTGAAGCCTCCGGCGGGACGGGAGGGGTGGATAGTCACTGGACGAAGAGCAAAAAGACACCCCTGCCAATTTGAACAGGATTTCAATGATGTGGTTCCAAGGCTCAGTGAAAGTGAGGAGAATCGCGACTGTTGCCCTGCCGAAAAGCTAATCCAACTAAATTAAAGTCGACCAGCTTGTCACATGTAGAGAGACCGGTTTTCAAAAAGCTAAGGAGGTTCTGTGGTGCAAAGCGCCTTCAAAAGACCTTGCAACAAGCACAATAAATGGTATATTGAAAAAAAATTGGGACTTTCTCATTGCCGGTTTGTGCCCATAAACGCATCCTCGGCCATCTTCCCACGCGTTTACGTCAAGAACGTTCAGCCGTTAAGAGTCCGCGCTCTCAGGGGTCCCAGAGGTCAGAACTGAACCGGGTCAAATCGGCGCTAAAACGAGCCTCCCCCGCCACCTGGAAGAATTTAAAAATCATCACCTCTTGTTGCCTTGTGGCAACTTAAATCAATTCCAAAGCACAGAGAGATCTGATCTCTCGGCTGCTGTAGCCGCCCGAATCTGTAATTATCTGATTTCTCTCTCTTTTTGTGTATCTGGTCTTGATTTCTTAATGTGTTTTCCGCTGCTGCTGCTGCCTTGGCCTGGTCCATTTTGGACGAGACGTTTTCAGTTTCAATGAGTCGTGTTTCCTGGTTATATCAAAGAGACAGACCTGTCTCCAATTAAGAGAGATCATGGTAGAACATCCAGTTCCTTTCTATTTCTCCTCTGTGCTGTTTGCTCCATTGTTCAGGTGATGCAGCTGAAATTAGGAACCGGATGCGTCTAATGACTGCTGTCATCCAGACCTGAAGCTTTTGCAGCGTCATACCTCTCCTCATCCATGCAGTACAGTCCACTTTGGGAACGCTGCTTATTTTAGTAGAACTGAACAATGCGTCAGGCGAAGGCCGTCGTTGCATAGCATGTGGTGCGCCTGTGCGTCCGTCTTCGGGGGGGGGGATTGCGTTTGTCCTACTTTGTGAACGACAAATTCGGGGCGGGGAGCGGTAATCTGCATCTGAAAGTTGTTTTTGGAAATAACCGGTGGGAACAGCCCTGCGAGAGGGAAGCAAAAGGTAAGTGGAGGTGCCGAGAAAACGATAATGGCACATTTTAATGAAATCCCCGGAGTGGCGAAACGCTCAAGGGATGATTGGAATCAAATCACCCTTAGTTTCCTCCCATATCAAGCCCGACTCGAACAACTCCCATTAGCTCACCCCCCCCCGAAGCCCCCCGTTTCATTTCCACGAGTTCTCGGTTGTCTTTCTCGGGTTTTTCACGGCCGTCTCCCTCCGTTCTCCTCACCTGTGTTGCTTAATCGTCATGCCGGTCTTTAAGAGAACAAGCCAAATTGCCACTTTCTCTTCAGTTTACGTCGCCATCTTCTAATGTTCCCTTCTTACTTGTTCAAAGCCTCTTGAAGCTCCGTACAAAAATCTTGACTGTTTAGAGTAAATTTTGTTTTGTAGGACAGAGAAATAAAAAAAAAAAAAAAAAAAAATAAAAAAAAAAAAACAAAGAGTAGCCTACGGCTGAAAATGCAATGAAAACGACACATTTTCTTAACGTGTTTTCACAGATAAAATTCTGAAACACTTTGAAGGGATTTGCATTCAGCCACTGTAAGTCAACAGTACTTTGCAGAAGTCCATTTCTCCGCATGGAACCGTTCTGTGGAACCGTCCCATCTTAGACTTGCCTCCCATGTTGTTGTTGTGAAAATTGGTCTCTGTCTCAAATCTTCCACACCTCCATTTTTTTTATTTATTTATTTATTTATTTTTTTTTAAGGATGACCGCGCGTAATCGTCACGGGAATCAACTCCCTGTGCCTGCTGATAATCACAGGGTCACCATGGCGATGGCATGTTCACAGCCAAATGCGAAACGTTGCTTCTCCTCCAGGCCCAAAAGGATCAAATTGGGTGCTTGATGTTAAAATTATCCACTCTCTGTTTGTTTGGGGTTTTTTTGCATAAAATCAATATTTTTAAAGAAAGCATTGTGTTTTACTGGACATAGTTTCTTGTTAAATGCAAGGGTGTCCAACTCCACAGTGCAGCAGTCCTTTTTGGCTGCCTCTCTGCTCCGACAGGAAGCCGAATTACCTCCTTGGCATGTCAGCGAGTTCTGCATGAGCCTGTTCATGAACCATCTGTTGGATTCAGAGCATTGTGAGCATTCGGAGTTGCAGGATGTCTGCAAACAGAGCCATTTTAACAGTTCCCTTACCTCTGGGTTTCACCTTGCTTTAAATAATCTCCTTGTTTCCATAAACAAAGCTCCCCACTCTCTCCGTGTCCATAATCACCGATACACTTCTGCGAATTTCCCAGTTTACGGCTGATGAGGGACAGATTCTGCTCCCCCAGGTCGCAGCGGAGGCGCAGCATTAAAATTGAATCGTGGCCATGCACAAATTTTACAGGGAGCAGCGCGAGGAATTAAACCGCCATGGGGCAACAAAAGGAAAACCCATAAAATGGAACCTCCTTTTCTAAATGAGTGAGGAGAGAATGACGCGTTTTTACGTGCCACTGATGTGAAAGCGGGAGAGAGTGGGAGGCCCCGGGGTCCACGCGGGGACCCGTCTGGGATCCCGCGTTTGCCAGTGACGGTCGGTGCCGTGGCAACAGGGCCCCGTCCCTCTGCTGCTCCTCCTCAAAGAATGCGGCGTTTTCATAGAAACGCTTCATGATGCGGCGGAAATGAGGGTGAAAAAAAACAAACAAACAAAAAACAACCAATTAAAGCCACAACAAACCGTTAAACACAAGCAGACTCCCCCAATTTATCCTGGAAGCCCGCTGAAGGCGCTCAGGATGAAGCCGGCTTTGGGTGGCGCGGCGCGGCAGACAAACAAGGATGGCAGAGAAACTGCAGCCACCGGAGTGCCGCAGTCCCAGACGACTCATTAGCTACTCCAGGGGTAGGAATAAATTTAGCCTCCTCAATTAGCGGAGAGGCTGGGACGTACGTTGAGTTTCCAAACACCCGAGTCTTCAGAGGAGACCTGTGCGCGCCCTGCGCGGCTCCTCGGACCGCATGCGGCCCCGGCAATTAATAAAGCATCACAGCATGTTTCCTTATCGTGTCATCCAGCGATTATCTCAGCGCTTCAACACCTGTGGCAGCTAAAATAATGGCGAATATAATCAGTATTTACCCGGAGCCACTGGTGTACTCCGCCTACGTGTGTGTGCGCGCGCTGTTACCTCTGCGCCGCGGTGTCTTTAGGCTGATTACAGCAGCGCCAGAGGGGAATACACCATTGTTCATGTTATTTATGAGCCTCATTTAATTGGGCTGAGAGCAGCGAGGCACTGCAGACGGTGGAGGGCTGGAGAGGATGGGGGTGAGGTGGGGGGCAGCAGGTAGCAGAATCGATCTGGATGAGTCCGAGGTGGATTGGACGGCACAGCGTGACGGGTCGTGAAGCCTGCGACGGATCCCGTCCCGTCCGTCAGCTTTGCATCTCCGTCCATTTGGGCTGGCGGGCCGTAAACCGCGCGCCCGTCTCGTTGGCTCGACGATCGCACGGCGCTGACGTCTCTGTTGGATCCATTGGCCGCGTGCCCTCAATCAATAGCAATGAACGAATGCGGTAACGCATTTCATTTAGGCATTTTATTAGATCCGATTCCAGTGCTGGGAACACTGGGGAAATTAGGCCTGCGAGGCTTCAACACTCACCGCGAACTGTCTGGTTATTTATAGTTAATTAGTTAAAGTTTCCATTTGTCTGAGGTGCTTGGAAGGGAAGTTTGGTCAGTGAGAGGACTGCTCGTTTTCTCTCTTTATTTTTGGATGACTATTTTTATTTATTTTTTTCTGTAAAGATGACTCATCCGGGATGCATCGAGAAGGGAAACGAACAAACGAAATAACCAGATGTTTTGTTTTCTTTTGGACAACTCAAAGCATCTCAAGCTTTATGTAATTCATCAACAGATTTACTCATTACGCAAAATATTAACTCCAGAACATCGACTAGTTCTCCTTATGCCCATGAGGTCGGGGTGTTTTCAGGGTCATTTTTCACCCCAAACCTCGTCGTCCTGGCAACACGCTTCCAACATTTCGCATAATGCAGCCTCGGCCTTACCGGCTGCCTCTCCGTTTGTTGATCGACGCCGCCGGCTCTCCTCACCAGGTGAGCGGATCTCTGGTCAAGGGGTCACCGAACTCTTGGACCAGAGATTTGCGTCGCCTTCCCCTTCCCGCTTCTGATTTTTCACGTCTTTTCTTCATTTCCTCTCCTTTTCTCCTCCTTTTGACTTCTTTTCTTTTCTCTCTCTCTCTTTTTCTTACTTGACTTGACGACGCACATCCTCCCTTTAAATCAAATATTCTTCTCGTTGACCAAACAGAAGCAATTTCTGACTCTTTTAACTCCCGTTTCTCCAGTGTGTATAAACACCCTGCCAGCAACAGGGTGGGATTTCTTAACCACTTGTGCGCCCTCACTTAATTTCGGACATTTTGACAAAGCTGTTGAAATTAAAGGCTGCTGGGTGAAAAACAGAACCAGTCGGAAGTAGATCATAATAGTTGAGGCAAGCAATAGCTATGAGCATAATTGCTTTGTGCTTTAATTAAATTTGCTTGGCAGTGACAAGTTCAGGCGGCGTGTTGGCGATACGCGTTCCCTTGTGACCGGTTTAAAGCTTTCAGCACGTTAACTTTCATGGAATGTATTTTTCTACACGTTTGCTGAAAAAGTCAACTGTTGTGTTGCGATGCGTCTCATGACATACCGCCACGACTTTTAACAAACATGTAAAAAAAAAAAAGAAAACGTGTATTTGATTTAATGAAAGTTACATACTGCAACCTTGAAAACAGTCGCTTTGCTCGGCCTCTTTCCTCGCGCTCCTGTCAACGAGTCAGACACTCCAGAACCATTTCTTTTTCTTTTTTTAAGTATGGATTGTGCTTCGGTTGTGCAGTGAAAGCACTCAACCGATGAAAGAAAACAAAAAGAAAAAGAAGTGTAAAGTAGTAAAGTGAAAATGGTTTGAAAAGGAAATGACTAAATGATGTTTGAGATGCTTAAGCAGCTTTGTGAGGGAGCATCAAAAAGCTGGAGACTAAAAAAGAAAAAGAAAAAAAACACAGGAGAGAAAGCCACTGGCAGACATCGTAGAGTCAACGGAGACGAAGGCGACTGACGGAATAGAGCCGCCCGTCATGGAGGAGTGGAAAAGCCTTGGTGTTCACCTTCGCAACAGGTTGGAGAGGCAACAGTACCGAACAGAGCAGACTTTATGTCTTAAGGTCCCTCAATGTCTGCAGCAAACTGTCTCACGTCTTCTCTAAGTCTGCCGCGGAGAGTGTGATCCCTTCTGCCATCGTGTTGTTGGGGCATCAGCAGCAGAGTCGGGTCAGGGACGTAAAAAAAACATGAGCTGATAAAGGAGGCTGGTTCCGCTCCGGAGACCGGAAAAAGACCAGAGTCTTCATAAAACCGAAGGGAATTATGAGCAATCCTGAATGTCGGAGGGCATCAGGGTGAAATGCCCGAAAAGAAGCTTCTGAGTATTAATGACAACAACAAGGAGATCCATCACTGAGCCCCGCTGCTGCACATCTTTAAACCCAACACTCATCTGCGTGTCAGCATCGTTCTGTACCGTTCAGACCGTTCAGACCGTTCCCTCAGGCTGCCTAACCCGCTGTTACCATCGAGTCTGATTACAATTTACACCCTGCTCTCACGCCGATCTGAACTCCCTCCCAAACATAAACACGTATCTCTACGACTTTCCATCCCTCCTTAATTCCCACTGAAACTCGATCAATGTTGTAGAACAGCTTCTGTTTATTCCTCTGCTGCAGCGCTACCACAGACCCCAACTCCCTCCACACCCTCGGTGCTGCTAATCCCCCCCTTAAAGACGTTAGAAATGTTCATCTCCATGCATCATCTCTGCTCCCAGAATTAGATCGAAGAAGGTTTCTTGGCTGGCGGTCGAAGGTGTGAGGCGTCCTTGCAGGCGACGCGGCTTAAGCACCGGCACAGGCGCCGCTCCACTCAGCTCTGAGAGCCAATAAACACGGAGCCAGATAACGACGACACTCTGCTGCTCTGTTCGTGAAATAAATTGTATGCGTCATTATGGGATGGAGTATCATCAATTGGCAAGCAAATATCTGCAAGTTGTTGTTTTTTTTTTCTCAATATTATCTACATTTGCACAAACAGTGTTTGGAAAATCGAGCTGCTGTCAGCTATAAATCCAGTAACGGTAAAAAAAAAAAAAAAACTAAACACAATGTGCGTGAGCTTTGGTGTTTCCTGCTCCCTGAAATCATGTTATGCTCTAGAATTTGGGGAGTGATCGTCTCCGCCTCTGGCATTGACGGTACTTGTTCCTCTCCTCAGTTCTAATTCCCGGCGCTTTTCATCAGTCGTCACCGGATGGAGAAATTAAAATCTTTGCCATCTGAGTCGAGTTTGCTGACGCAGCCTCGTTTTTTTTTTTTTTTTTTTTTTTTTTTTTGGACATCAAAACAGAGGACGGCTCGAGAGGCTCAGCCAGTCATTTCCTAATGAGCTGTTGGCGGGGTCAGCGTCGCTTCATCTGTCCAGATAGGAACCGCTGGCGGATAATTGGCCCGTTTCATAGCTGGGATGTTTTCTCCGGTTTGAGATTCTGAGCATTAACGAGCTGACTATCACGATGCTACGGGGGTCAGTTCAAATGATGACAAAAAAAAAGAAAAAAAACGACAGGAACTGATGACGCTCTCGCCGAGCTAATGATGTCTGCCATTAGCAGGGGAGAGCTCGTGCTGCCACTGTCCGCCGCAACACACTCCGACAGGAGCTGGGACAACAACCGCAGATGTGTAGAGATATGTAAAGAGCCTGAATTTGATGTCCGTGTGCTTCACTTCCATGACGGTACGCAATTAAAACTTGACAAATTATTGTAAGACCTGTAGGATGCGGCGATGAGTTCGTGGTTATTCCTACAGATTCCCGTCGCCATGGCAAAAACGATAAATGCTCCCTTTCGCGTCCGTCATTCTTTGAATCGGGACGTAGCAGCAGATGATCCGGTCGTGACTCCATCGGGAATTTAGCTCCGCACTCTTCCGGTGCATTGAGGTCTTTTGGACGTTCATTAACGCACATCTTTCTTCAAGTCTTGCTGAGGCATTTCAATCAGGAGGTCCAGACCTTGGCTCGGCCGTTGCAACGTTTTCACTTTTTCATCCATTTTCTAATGGATTTGCTGATTGGGGTCACCGTCCTGTTGATGCGCCAGTTTTATCCCACCTTCAGCTTCTGGACAGATGCCCTCTCATTTGGCTCTAGAATACATGGCTGCAGTTCGCGGTCCTCTCGGTCGTCCGATCGCTCACAGAAAATTACCCTGACGCACATTATCACGTTATCTCCTTCCTTCGGTCGTGTCTGTCCAAAGGACAGTTCCTGAAGTTCTACGGTTTTGCAAACCGAATTTGTTCTGCTATTTTCTTTTGATCCGGAAGCCGTGTGTGGCGTTCCGTAATCGGAACTGGTTCGGAGCAGAAGAATCCTGGATCAGAGCGTCTGATCCGGGTGAGTTCCACTGTGGGCACCTTTTGTGTTTATGTGAAGCTGGTTTTATTAATAAAAGCCGACAAGGCCATGGTCAGTTTGACGGGTGATTTATGAATGCCCAGAGGCACCTGGTGGGTTCCTGTTTGAACTGTAGCGTTAAAGGGGATTTGTTCTTTTCGCTATTTTTCCTCGGAGCATTAAAAGGTCTGACCTTGGGGGCGGGTGGAGTTTGATTCAAACGGGGGGAACAACAAGAACGCCTGCTTTTATGTATATTTGTCGAACCTGGGAAAAGTGCGCCGCTTTTCTACTGTTCTGCCACCTCAAAGTCCTGCAACTGAACCAGCAGGATCTTTCTTTTTACGACTTTTAATTCGGATCCGGCTTTGCTTTAGTCCGGAAGAACAGCGAGTGCTTCACTCAAGTGGCTCTGACATGAATCAATGCGAAGCTGCAGGGAGAAATACCGTCTAATCTGCAGACTGGACACTCTCGCTGTGTTTGTGATGTCTCCGTCTGCGGCGTCTGCTTTGTGATCCGTCCCAGGAGTTTGGAAGCCTGTGATTTGCGTTTTGATTTCCGCTCGTGTCATTTAGATTTTTACATTTGAAGCCCAATGCGGAGGCGCCTGCTCGTGCGGACACTTCGTTTTCTCTTCCAGATACGTTTTCGTCTTCAATGGATCTGAATCTCCGACTTGGAATGAGTCCGGGAGGCTTTCCCGTTTGAAAAACGTGCCATTTTGTAATATTAATGACGTTCTGTCAGACACTAGAGCGATACTCCAGTCTGCCTCCAATCAGATGAAACAACTTGTTTACATGTCTGAAAAATCGGGATGTTTTATTTCACACAATATCGTGCTCGACAGCGGGCTTTAGTTTGCGGCTCGGCAGCGTGGTGAACTGATGGAGATCTGGGAGACTGTCAACACACTTTAATGTTTGCTGGATGTGCTATCAGAATAAAGAGCTTTCAAGCAGTATGGAGACTTTATTTTGTGTATGAGGAATTATTGTGGTTTTCTTCTCCATCTTCCCTTCTCATTCCCTTGCTTATATGCAGCTGTTGGGGAGCCTTGGTTTTCCTCTGGGAAACTTGGGATTTCACGTGACAGGAAGACGGCGTTCAGTTGGATTTATGGACAATGGGTGGACTAATGACCGCAACGATGTTTTTATCTTTGAAGTTGTAGATTTGGTTGACCTGAAAGAGCTCGGGATTGGTAGCATTTGAATTGAATGCTAATAGTTTTGTTTGAATTTTTTTTTTCCTTTTTCCTGAAAATGACTGCATTTTGTTAGCATTGCATGTGATTGCCAAACTGCAGGACGCTCCCCATGATGGTATCTCTTTCAGCTTTATTTGCTAAAAAGAACTGATGCAGCTGGAAAACAATCCCTTTAGTGCGGACAGGACACTGTAGCATAGCGTCATATTCAATAAATGTTCATATTCAGAATATCATCAAAAGTTTGAAATCCTGGGTCATTTGTTTCAGTTTGAAAGGAATGACTGAAATGAAATGTAGTAATTTTCCGATCGGGTCGTTAGATTTGCGATTGACATGACGTTGGCCAATCAGCTGAAAGGGAGGAAGCGCTGGTCAACATTCATACATGATTGAAACTCGTAAGCAAGGGAATTGTTTGGTTTTGTGTTTTGTATGTAAAAGACCCTTAAAAAAAAACAAACAAATGTTAACGTTTGTTTCTTTTTTTTATCTATGAATTTAATAAGGTAAAATTCTTAACTCGCTATTTATTGGTACAAAATACTCCTAAAAATTCTGGCCATGCAACTGAAAGTGAAACTGACTGCTTTTTGATCAAATATTATCTGAACACTTACGAGAACCGATGGAGAATTGTGACTGAATTACCAAAATATTGGTGAACGTTCATGTGCACAAAAAGAAAAGCGGGAAAGCGCGTCACTCAGAACGAGAGCGCATCAAAAGCCACACACATCTATCAGGCAGGACAGGCCTGGCTCAAGTTCGCCTTCATTTCTGCATATTTAGAGCCGTCCACAAATATAGATTTTAATTATCCATCCATGCATGGCAAGACGGGGAAAAAAGACGGGAGACTTTCCGAACTCGATTTTAGCTGGACCGGTCGACTGGTTGTGCCGGTTTCCAGGTCAGCCTTTAAAAAAAAACACAAAAAAAAAACGCAGAGCTTAGTGACTCTTTTGGATGAAGGGTAATGAGAAGCAGCGGTTGGCTGCTATTAGGGCGAGAGCCGCCAGTCGCTGTCTTTAAAGCGCAGACGGGGTTTTGTGGGGAGGAGTTTTATAGATCCCGCTCTGCAGTGCAGGCGGCTGCCTTCTCATTTCATCTCTGACCCATTCTGCTATCCCCTCCATCTCTGCGTTCAATCTAACGTTACTAGACCATCTCCCGCTCTCGTGAGGCCTGCGTCGGCACCGCTGCTGGATGGGGATTTCCAAAGTTATTACCAAGGCCGGGTCTAAGTAGCTGAGGACGAGACGAGACAGGGAGGAGGGAGGTGGACGGAGAGATACGACGATGGAAGTCGCACAGCGGGAGAAATGAGAACCGGTGCGGTGGATATGTAGGCAGAACAGCGTGCGTTATTTATCTGACATGTATACTCAGGCATTAAAAGGAATACCCTAACGCGACGCGCGCTGCTCTGTTTATTCATGTGTCGTAAAGGATTTGCGAGATTCAAAGTCTGTTTAGGCCGTTTAAACTGAAAACGTCGGAGGTTTACGTTGACTGGCTCTTGATGTGGAACGCACAACGTGGCGGGAAAATAAAAACAGAAACAGAAAAATAGTTGCAAATGCAATAAAGTCGGCGAGGAGAAACATTTTCCACCCAGAACCTTAAAGGAGCTCAGAGAAATACTTTGACGGCTTAGAGCCCCATTTGGAAAGTCTGCGCTCCTGATCAATACCAACGGCTTCTCAATTTTGCTGTGCAATGAGTTCTCAATAAAACCGGTGAAGGAGCATTACGCCCACACACACACACACACACACACATCCGCCTGCTTCTGAATCCAATTCCAGAGACAACCCCAGCCTTGTCCATAATGGATTCCCTATTTCATAGAGCTGGGCTTGTGTTCCTCTGGCGCTTGGTTAATATTTCAGCCTAGTGTCCGTCCTCCTCGCCACAGCCCACTTTGTTGTATTGATTTATTTGAGCATTCCCTCTACCCACCTCTGCGGTGGGAAGACGATCTATTATGGAGTTTAATACCTCTCTTCTAGCTCATTTTATCTTTTTTTTTTTTTACTCCTTTGCGTTTCCAGAAAACATTGCTCGCCGCTTGTCGTGCTCCCAATCTGAGCAGGAGTCAGAAACAGCGGTGTCAATTATCCGTGGTTAAAGTCAGCAAACAGGAAGTGTCTCATCAGGCAGGAGGCCCACGGCGAACGCCGCCTCGTTTCTGGCTATATATAGACACACTGCGGACACTCGGCGTCCGGAACCAGGGACTTCCTGGTTTGGTCGGAGAGGAGGTCGGAGGCCGTATCCGGATGCGGGATGCGGGATGCGCTGCTGGGCAGGAGGAAGCCTGCTGTCCTTCCTGCATCCTGCATCCTGTCCTTCGCACCTGCTCAGGTTCTGAGACGCAGTCCCATTTTTAAAAAATACTAAACCGGCTGAATTCTAAGCCTGGAGGTTGTGTTAAAAAATAAATACATAAAAAATAAATAAATAAATAAAAACTACAAAAATGAAAGATTTTTCTTAAGTTTGTTTTTAACCTGTCCTTGAAACTCTTTTTCTGGCAACCAGCGGGATATGGATGGCTAATAACCTAGATCTGGTATCATTATCTCCGAAGCGTAGAGCTCTTATCGTTGTGCAGCGTAACTTTTCTCTCTGGTCTTTGTCAGCGTTTTGCAGTCGAATCTTGTACCTGCACCTCGGATGCGTTATTCTGTGAGAGTTCAGAAAGCAGAGCATCGCGGTGACCCATCCTGCAAGCGTGAAGCCTCGACCTGAGATTCTCTCGGTCTAAACACAAGGAAACCAGACAGTCGGGTTACACAGGCGACAGGGAGCCGCTGCAGAGCTTTTGGGGCCCAAGGAATAGGAGGGCCAGGTCTCGCCACCAGACACGGACGCAGCGCGTGCGTTTCAAATCAGCTGCCTCACTCCAAGACAGAAAAATAATCACTTCCATGGGATCAGGAAAAGGGATCTGATATACTTTCACCTTAAAGGAAAGTATATCAGGAGTCGTGAGTTTAATTGCACTTCTGAGAAATCTAGAATCTGAATTTTATTGGGATGATTAAAACTGAACTGAAGGGTTTTTTTTTTTTTATGTATAAGTGGACATGAACTGAAAATGAATTAACACTTTTGTCCCATAATCCACACCTCCTTGTAGGAGGGATTAGCTTCTGTCTGGTCAGGTCACCGATCCATCACAGAGACACACAGAACGAATAACCATGCATGCACACGCTCATACAAAGGTCAGGTGACCTAATGTTCACGTAATTTGACAAACACCTGCGTGCTGAGACCGCGTAATCCTGTGCAGAACGGCCCTTGGCCAGGACGTAATCCCAGGACCTTCTTGCTCCAAGGTAACGGCGCTAACGACTTGAGTTAGCACAATCTAGAGAATAAGGATTAAATCAGATCAGCGCCGCAAATCTGATGGCGTAGTCATTAGGAACGTCTAACTTTCGTTGCACAAACCGCAAGATTGTTTTTCTGTGAACAAACGAGCTGGAGCACCCGCATGCTGTCTACAAACTACGGCGGCAGGCTTCTAGTGTAACTAACCTCGGTGTGAAAGCAGGTTTCGAAAAAAAAAAAAATAATCCACCCAGGTTTTGGATGAACGGACGGGGGAGGCGGGGGTTGCGATCAGGACGGAGGAAACGCTGGCGTCAACTTTATGACACCAGCGTTTCACAATCAATCAGAGCCCCATATGAGAGTTTGGATGTGCATCCCTCCCACTCACAAACAGTGGCACAATCAGCAGAACCCATGGCCAATTCTGCCCCTTGATTTAGTTAAATGCCTTGCGATGGAGCCTGAGGGGGACGCGAGCCGTGTGCGCACCCCCTGGGTGCTAATCTGTATCCCCACGTTCGCAGTAAATGCAGAGCTCTTCAACAGCGCCGAGTGCCTCGCGACCTGACACCCTTTGAGTATTTGCAATCTGCGAACTTAGTTGCACTGTCCTAAAGAGGGCCATATAAAAATATATAAAAAAAAAAAAAACAACTTTCCATGCTTTTAATCCAGCAACATGTCGCTCAGTTGGAGTGGATTTATGATGCCAAAGAAAAGCACAATTATGACTAAAAACAATAATTAAACTTACAGGGACGTGAGGTCGCTTTGAACAGCAGCCTGAAGAGCACCGTGAACCGCTTTGCAATTAGGGTAATTCAGCTGTGAAAGTACTGTACATAGTTCTCGTCGGCTGCAAACACAGTGGCTGAACATGATAATTACACAGTAAATTACAGTCCCTCTAAACTGGATTACAATAGATCCTGCAACCGAGTGGCGCAGTTAAATACTGCGATCAACCAACTGTACCTTTGGAGAGCGACATTCCAGCAAATAAGTAATTCACAGCGAGAACGCAGGGCAATGTGAAAGCGACTGCTCACAGACGCTGATTGGAAGGACTCCGGCTCCATCTTGTTAATGGAATAAGAAATCATGGTGATTATGCCGCGGAACGTTTTTTTTTTTTCGGCACGCTCGCCGACCCGCTGCGCGGCGAGAGAAAAGACTCAGACTCTGACTGCGTCGCTTTATTTAACTGGCAGCCGTTCCTGAGTCACTCCCGACTGCAGGTCAGTGTGAGAGTGTTTTATCACAAAGGCCTTTCAATGAGCAGACAGGCAATTACACACAGCGGCACACTTTTCATTTTTCTTTTCATTTTTCTTTTCTTTTTAAAGGTCAAGAGGCCAGAAAAAAAAAAAAAAAAACGTCTATAGACCAGCACGCAAACGGCAGGGAGACCTGGACTTTACATGCCGTCCATTTAAAGTTTCAATGCGTATATTTAATAGGCAGAAGTTAAAATACATATATTTATAGTTCATTTTTACATGATCGCCTGAATATCTAAAAAAGGCTTTGAAAAAGTTGTTTTTTTTTTTCCTGGTTATTATCAGCCCTTTATAATGACTTTAATTTGTTTTTAACTCAACTTTTTGCTTTCGCTTTGACCCAAGTTGGAACCTGAAAACATTTCAGACACAGTCTTTAACTTAACAGCGCAGAAACACATACGAAGGAAACACAACGCATTTATTGGCCCAATTTAAACCCCACTGAATACAACACCAAAATGTCCACTTTCTTGTCCATATCTGAGGTTTTTGTTATTATTATTTTCTTTAGTGGCTTTTATTTGATAGTGAATTGATAGGAAAGTGGGTTGCGAGAGAAAGCAAAGTAATAGCTCGGTCATTTCTCTGTACGTTTGGGAGACGTGGGTGCCGATGTGGCTAACATTCGTGCATACAGGTGTCAGATGTTGATGGTGATCTAATCTAAATCACTCGAGCGGTTCCAGATGTCTACTCCTGCGTTATATTGTCCAAGCTCAATTTCACTGACGGACACAAAAACGATGAGCTTGGCTCGAAAGGTGGGAACTCCCTCCGTGAAGACGCCTCCTGAAATCCCGGCCCAGACGAGGAGTTGTGAGGATCGTGGAATCGGGACGTGACGGGCCTGACCGGCTCGAGGTTTTTTCTCCAGAAGACATTTGGTGACGAGCCGCTTCGTTCCCAAACTCCCTTCTCTTGGCTAAATAATGTCAGAGCAACTAGTCAGGAAAGTTTTCTGGCTTGACGTTTTGTAATATTTGGAGGGTGGATGGGGTTAAGCGGTCAACGATAAGGGGTCAGTACGCGTACATAGAGTGGTTGACCTTACGCAGGTCATCCGATGCCGTCAAAAAGGGTTGACGTACTCCGACGTGGGCTGCCTCAAGGACTCATTACATGACTTGATCCAAAGGCCTCGAGCCTTCGATTAGGAAGCGATCACCCCGTTATTGAGTCACGCGTAGAGAATGTATTTCCATCTATCATCCATTCTCAATGCCCACTTAATCTTTGAGTAAGCATCGAGGTTAAAGGCTGTTGCGGACCGGTCCAGTCTGTCACAGCGCAACACAGAGACGCGGGACAGGCAACCAGGCAGTCCGTCTAATTTCAGTGTTACTGAACTGCAAGGAGGAATTCACACATGCATTGGGAGAACGTGCAGAGTCTTCCAAAAAAAAAAAAAAAAAGTTTGGGCTTCTTACTACGAGGCAATGGTCCTGCGGAGCATCTCTGGATGTAAATGACATGTTCTGCCCAACAAGTAACAGTTTCATTTGAGCTGGCCCGGGATCCACATAAATCAAGAAGCGGCGTCGCGAATATGTTCTAAAGGTAAAAATGAAAAGTTGCTGGTTTCAGAGAAACATTTAAAAACAGATTCGAAAGCAGGGAGTTCAGCCATTGATCAACATCTGCAGTGTGTTTACTATGCACCGCTCTAGTGATCTACGACCCTGAAGCTAAGTTCTGACTCGAGTCTGGAATTTATTTCATTTATTAATTTTTTTTTTCTTTTTTTTTTTTTAAAAAAAAGCAACACCAGAGGAAACCCTGCATATTTCCACTGATTTCCCTAAACAGTCGTCCCCTGGTGAGGGAATTTGGCGGACGTGCGCGCAGCATGTCCGTGTGCAGCGGACATAAATCAGGCCCCGTTGGCTGCAACATATATCAGAACTTTATTACCTGGACATCGATCGGGCCTCAGACAGGCCAGTGATGGGGGGGGCTGTGGTACGGGGGAAAATGAAATTCTGCCGTTGGCGTTTTGTTTCGATATAACTAACTAGCCAAGCGGCGAGGAGAGAAATACCTTCGGTTCTCGACTTATGTCTTCCTTAATCTATCAGAAGTCGACTGGCTGTAAGCCCTCAAGGACGAGATGCCTTCTTTTTTCCTTTTTTCTTTTTTCTTTTATTGCACTAAAGAACAATAATAAAGTTGTGGTTCAAGCGGCTGTGGTAACGAAAGGTGGTCTGAGTCACAAGCCGTCTTCCTTTTTCATTATTGAAGCCTTTACGAGAGCCAGACTTGCTCCACATAACATCACCGTCCTGTGAAAATAACTTCAGTGATCAAACTATGTTCACCTTCAAAAAGCAACCCCCCCCCCTCTCACCCCCGCTGAAGTAGAAAACCTTGCTTATTTTGTCAATAAGCGCTTTTTGATTAAAACGCAATTAGTTGCGATTCATACACAAACTCCAATTAACTCAACGGAAACTATTCATCGAGTTAATTAGAGTCCCGCCATGCAATTTCTTATCGACGCCCGGAAATAATGACGGAAAATCCTGTCCGAGAATATGAAGCGACAAAACCGCGAAGAGCAACACGTCACATCCTGGTCCAAAAAAAGAACAAAAACAAAATTACATATTGGTCTATAAAAAGACGACTACACGTCATTTCTACGGCTTTGGGACTCAGGTGAACGACAACGAGATCAATTATTCACAGACGAATCATGGAGCAGCGGTTAGTCTTAGCGGTGGCAGCTGTTGTCTAGGATGTCACAAAAAAAAAAAAAAAGCCCATAGCAACAGCCAAATAACTGCCTCATTTAAGGCCAGTGTTCATGACTTAATTATAAAAGAGTGGGTGTCCAAAAATGCCCTCCAAGGGGGAGTTCAGACGCCAGAACCACCGCCGACCTATTTTTTGGGGGCTGATGAGATGAAAGTGGACATTTGTTTTAGAAGGTGTGCGTTCAGAAAAAGAACATCGTCCAAGACGCGCAAAGGATGGTGGAGGTGGTTTGATGGTCCGCGGCTAATTTGATGTTTCAGGTTGAGGACAACTTGACATTATGCTCACAAACTCGAAACCTTTTCTTGGGAGAAGAACGGGGCCGTCCCGCTGCTGCCGCCAACGACGGAACCGTTATTTTGTAAGCTTCTTTTTTTTTCTTTCCGAACTGAATCGTCATTTGGACATTTCAACTCAGACTGTTAAAATTTACTTGATGGTCTGAAAGATTTAAGCAGCAGAAGCCACATTTATTTATTTTATGCGTCCCACATCGTTTTGTTTTTTTTTTTTTGTATGAACAACAGCGTGGAATAATTTCATGCCCTGACAAGCTTAGACTGTGCGTATGCTTCAAATGACAAATATTGCAATTAAAAGAGGAGATATGACTCTCAGATAAAAAAAAATAATAAAATAAATAAAAAGCCTGTTTGGCTCTAGTGGGTCTTTTCATGTGCCAAGCACGGCAGCCGCTGGGATTCTTGAGGTTTCACATTTAAAACTCAAGACATTGATTTTAAGACGAGTCCTGCTAAAACGAACCGTTGAGGGAGAGAGCACTGTCAGAGTCTCTCAGGGTTCAGTAGAAAAAAAAAAAAAAAAAATCTATTTACTTATCGAGAAAAGCACACATATGCGCCGAGTGTGTACATGCACGCGCCGCCACGCAACCGAGGAGGCACACGTACACTCCCGCGCTTACACCCCGCAATCGCACACAGACAGCGGATTTCAGATCAATGCCGGAGGAGAATCGATGGACGGTGGGGGTGGGCAAAAGCCAAGTTGCTCGGGGCGAAGATATATTTAGAAAGGTGAAAGACTTGCGAGTGGGACGGCTGTGGAGAAGACGGCGGTGAGAAAATGAGAAAAGGGCTACAGGAGCGGTTCTGTTGGGCTAATTGATAAGTAAAGCGCTGCTCGAGGGGTGTGTGTGTGTGTGTGTGTGTGTGTGTGTGTGTGGGGGGGGGGGGCGAGGGGTTCCAGTTCCTGGAGGCGTACCTCACCCAGACACCTGCACGAACGATCAGACTGTTCACATGGTCTTCAACCGAGCCAACAAGCTCATCCTTCTTTGTCAAGCCGAGCCGGACTCGCACAACCTGGACACGTTGCCTGTCCATCATAGAAACACACGCCGAAGGGCAAATTACAATTAATTAAACTAACATTGATGTCGGATGCGTGGGAGGAAGACAGACTACCTAGAGGGAACATGCAAAGTCCACACCGAAACCCCCGCTGGCTGTGATTTGGACCGAGGATTTATTTGCAACAATCTTCACCCCCCCATGCAGCCCTAAGAAGTCATCCAGCAAAAAAAAAAAAAAAAAAAAAAAATGTGTGCAGTGAAGTCATTTCTACTCTGCAAGACGTAACGCTTCAGCCCCAAAGAGGCAGAGCTGTCTGTCTTCGCCCGACAGTTCAGTCTGAACGCTGAACAGAGAAGTGTTGCAGGCTGAAGTATTCCACAGAAATATTCTACAGTCCCAAAACTCCCGC
The DNA here is from genome assembly GCA_010277015.1 of Poeciliopsis turrubarensis. Classification (NCBI taxonomy): domain Eukaryota; kingdom Metazoa; phylum Chordata; class Actinopteri; order Cyprinodontiformes; family Poeciliidae; genus Poeciliopsis; species Poeciliopsis turrubarensis. Next base: position 1,054,119 of record VMRN01000075.1, read on the forward strand.
TGTGGTCCTGTCAGCGCTCCAGTCTGATTCATTTTCTCCTCCCCCTTTTTCTGGGCTCCACTCCTCCCTTTACATGCGAGAAGTCTGCTCAGCACCGCATCAGAGAATGGAGCTTTCTTTTTTTGGCAGAAATTCGGGCTTTGCTCAGTCGGCTCAGGATCCTTCGCCAACTCTTCCACCCACTTTGTCCCTTCCTTAAATGGTGAAGGAGTCTCAGGACCAGACGACTGTCTCTCATGGCAACAAGTCTAGATGTGATCGCTGCTCACCGTGTCAGATGTGAGGGGGTTTACAGGTGGAAGCGCCCGCAGCAACTGCTGAGGCAACATCCGGCCGGGGTGAAAGAAAAAAAAAAAAGCCTTGCTTTCGTAGGGCGACGCTCCTGTAGGAAGTGTCAAGAAGAGAGAAAGAATGCTGAATCTGAACATTACAAACTTCACCACACAGCCATGTCTGCCTCCTGCCTGTGCTGTCAATCTGAAAGGGTTGCAGGAAAACAGCTTTGCAGAGACGGAGCTTGTCGGTGTGAAGCAATGAGGGAGAGACTGTAAACCAACTGAAATCCACTGAGAAACTTCAGGTGAATCCAAATTCTGGAGCCTTTTGAAGGCGTAACTTCTGGCATGTGGACATGTGATCTCTCCGTTCTCACTCTGGATGGATGGATGGATGGATGGACGGACGGACGGACGGATGGACGGACGGATGGATGGACGTTCACACTGGTCAGACATAACATTATGAGTCCTGCCTGGGAGTGAGTTAGTCCATCTTTTGGTGTCAAAAGCCTTGACAAGAGGATTCCTGAAGGGGTGCTATCATACCACACGTCTCTTAACCCATGAACATTTCAACGTGAGACCTTTAAGTTCTGATTTCTCTGTCCAACACGTCCCACAGACTTCTTTGGATCGAGATGTGGGAAGTTTGAAGGCCAACGCGACACCTAAACCTGTGGTGCTGCTCGAGCCATTTTTGCTCTGTTGCAACAAGCTTCTGCAGCAATTTGAGCCTCGGTGACTTGACTTTGGGGTTAAACTACACGGACCAATCCCCACTCTGCTTCACACATCGATCAGTCTCGGTCGTCCACGGCACAATGCACACTTGTTCCCTTCGAGGTCCAGTTGTTCCCACTTCACTCTCCGGCGGTCGTAATGTTATGCTTGGTGCATCTACCTGCAAACGGTTAATTAAAAACACTATTCTCAGTACCCAGCTCCACAAGCGATGACAAGCAAAGCGTTTTTCTCCTCTCCATGATCAGAAAAAGGCTGACCTGAGTTCAAAAGCTCAATGCATCTTTTCAGATTCCTTTTTTTTTTTTTTTTGGGTGAAATATTAAGCTGACCTTTTTAAATTACTTCTCCACAATGAATACTTACAAAGAATGCACTCCGGCTGCACCTTCAAGCGCCGGGCGTGATGAAAGATGCTCAGAATAAAGTGTGAAAATAAGGCTCAAGGCTGAGCGGTAATTAGTTTCCCCATTCAGATTTCGGCTATTGTGCCTCGTCCTTCGCTTAATGTAGACTTTGCAGGGGAACGTTAATGGAGGCAGCATTAGGAGCACATCCATAAACATTTCTGCTTTCTCATCTCCATACGGGCAGGAGAGAGGGCCCACCCACACAAACACACGCATCCGCAGGAGCGGGGAGGCGTGTTCGGGGTGCCATGGAGAGTGATGGATGAAGGTATGTCTGAAGGCGGAGCGGGTCAAAAAGGCGAGCGACTGCGATGAAGGCAACGCCCCGTCACCTGTCACTTCTGCCAACAGAACCCCTTCGGATCCTCAGCAAATGTCAGGAGGGAAACTGTGGCCTGATGGAGGGGGGGAGACAAACGAGGCTTTCTGTTGGTGTCCGGGTCCCTGGAGCCGCAGTGACTCGGACGCGTTCTTGGACGACAAACGTCTCGACGAGTCGAAGGGCCTTTTTATCCCGACGTCAAGCGGGTTTTCTTCGACTAGACGAAAACGTCTTCCTTCAATGCAGAAAATGACGTCCCGGAGCTGATGACCAACGAAACACATCATCTCTTCACGGACCTCTGCTGCCACCTGGTGGCTGAAAGAAAATACTACCCCACACCTCTGCTGTCATCAACATCTGAGACACAGATTAAATTTCAGAGCATTTGACATGCACTGAATCAAGTTGAATGTCATGCAAAGATCTAATGAAGTTAAAATATAGATTTCCAAATTGATTTGTGACGTTAGGGGAAGCAGACCATAAAGAAATACCGTGAAATTACGATTCTAAAGTTTCACACGTCTTGCTTCCTGACTTCATACATATTGATTTATCAAACTGTCTGTTCTCTGTGTCACTTTGACTTTTTTTTTTTTGGTTTGATGAAGCCTCGCTGTTGGTCTGCAATGTGCATGCAGCGTTAGATCTGAACTCACACTTTTGAAAATTCAATTTTGTCACATCCCCGTATTTTGTAGAGATTTGGTGCGATAAAACAATTACGGCGTATCGTTGTCGAGTGGAAAGAAAGTGGTTGAGTGCTTTCCCACAAAGTCACCAAAAAAAAAAAAAAAAAAAAAAAATAGCTCAAATCAATGCGCATTTGCATTGGTTTGCAAATGTGCCTGGACGTTCATTTTGAAGTGTTGCCACAGATCCTCAACAGGAAACTGTCTGGATGATGCTTTTTGCTCTTTAAAGTTCTCTAACTGACCTGAGGCCTTCATAGAGAAGTCGGGTATATATCGAGATTGAAAATCAGTATCGCCGTAGCCACGCATCACAAAAATTAGTTTTGGGGGATTTTTTTAATCCGTAAAGCTTTGGACTGTGATGGAAGAAGCAGGCATGGATACGATTTGCTTCGCACTGATCAATCTGATCGAATCATTTGGAGAGGTTTTTGCTTACATTCTGTTTTAACTCTGCAGCTGCCGATATCCTGCAAATCAATCTCTAGCTCTGCTTTATTCATGAAGGCACCAATCATGAGTTGTCCATGGGTTTAGAAATGAAAGTGACTGGCGTTGAAATGCTGTGATGTCTTACTGACATCTGGTGGTCGGTTCTCGTATTACAGGGACAGCTTTGCCTGAAGGGATGAAATTCCCATGGGAATTAACGATGAACTCGTCTCCTCTCTCAGTTGATAGATGACGTCAGCTGCTGTTCAACATGGGAAAGAAGTCAAAGGCTCAAAGGCAGACAACAGAAACATTTAGTCAAAGTGTCCGACAAAAATGAATATATATATTTAAAAAAAAATAAATATATATATATATATATATATATATATATATTAAAGGTTTTATTGGCTCTTGTGGCCTTCATTTGATAGTTAATTGGGTAATGAAAGAAGGGGAAGACACGCGGCAAAGGTCTCAAGGCCGGGAATCGAACCTGCGACACAATCTGTGGGCACTTCTCCAACAAAACCTAAAAAAATAAAGACATAAAAAATACCCTGGATATTCTCCAAGATCTGAACAGAGTGAACTTCACAGTTTGGGCCACTAGATGGAACCAAAGATGCGCTCAATTTCTCTTGCTGAAATTAAACGAGATTAAACAAAGAATTTAACGTGTAAAGTACGTTATTTTTGATTTTGTATTGACATCAATTTTATTTACTGCGCTCCACTGTTCACAAAGTGAATTTGACTTGACATTGAATATTTAGGGCCACCAGATGATCAAACTGGTCGGTAAACAAGAATCCAGCTTCATGACTGAAGCAATGCCTCTCAGCCCGTTTAAGGGCCTCTTGCCTCTCAGAGAGATGCACGTCGCCTCCGACGTTTCCTTTCATCCGTCACACACTCATTTAATTCACATTTTTCATCTTTCAGGAACCTTTTGAGAATGCAAGAGTGCGGAGGAGGAGGCTCTCTTCCTCCTGAAAGCCTGCGCTGCTGCACGGCGGACGCTAATTGAAAGAAACAATGCCGGGCCACATGTTCTGAAGACGCGTCATCTGGCCGAGGCGCTCCGGAGACGCGGCGGCGCGACCCCGCTCCTCTCCTTCGTTTCTCGTCTGTTGCTGCTCCGCTCAGCACTGAAGCTGCTCTCGTTAGACTTCAGAGGCTCTCAGCCCGAGATTCAGCAACAAGGATAAAACTTTGCAAACATGTTAGACTAGACGTTGATGCACAGGAAAACGTTTAAATACGTATGCAGTCTTCTATACGTGTGATGAAATGATGATATTTTGTCAAGCGATTTTAATAATGAATCCCAGATGCCTCATTCTGCACAGACGGATCTTTATCCTTTTTAATTTTTCTTAATTGTCCAATTTCTCTTTCCGTCTCATTTACATGCGGCAGTACGTTACCCCAGACTGACTTTATATTCAGTTATTTGCTAGTTATGTGCAAGTCTTCGCCCCCTTTAAGCATAGCTGCTGCCATTGTCGAGCAAGCTCTGCACTGGTGGTGTGCTGTTCAGGAGGTGATTGTTCAACCATGTTGGATTTCTGCAACTATTTTCCACTGCAAATGAACATGAAAAGGTTCTTTCACAGACGCCTATTTGGGCGATTCAGCCACACTCTTCCGATGCGGATGATGTGCCGACGGACTTCGCTCATCGTTTTGATTCACAGCAAGCAACTGAAAAAAAAAAAAAATGTAATTTTATCTTTCAAACTCCGCGGAATAAAACGTCTGTTTCAGTCACCAGGCTATAAGGTAACAAAGAAGTCGCCGGCGGGTTTCCGTAGAAACGACGTCCTCACAAGGCAGTTTAACGACGACGACGGTGGGAATTTTACACGCAATCGTTGACGCTCATTTGGTCCCTTTCCCCGTTTTTCCACATGCAGTTGGTGATCAAAGGAATTCAAACGGCAACAACTAAAAAAGCCATGATTTATTTATTCAAGTAAAAGCGTGTTGTTATTGAAGCAACTTTTTATCATAAAGTGGATTAACGCCTCTCTCCGGGATCAAAGTACTTGCGTCGCTTTTTGTGTTTTGTTCATTTACAATTCTGTTTCATGTTGGTTATTCAGCCACTCGTTTGCGCACATTATAATATCATGCGGCTTAATCCTCTGCCCACTGCCTGGATCACAGCTGACAGGAACAGAGAGCAGCTTTTTCCAGGGGCGGAGCTGTTTTCAGGGAGGCCAATCGCACTTTCATTTACGGCGTTTCAAGAAATCCCCAGCGATATAAATTATTGCTCAACAGAAGTAAATATATCCTGACCTCAAAAAAAAAACACTGTAGTTCCAGACCGCGAGTTGAGTCAAAGCGGGAATCTTCTACACTCTGTTCGCAACGTTCCCTGGAAGAATACACGGCAATACACTTTGTTCTCCATAAAAGCGATTTGTAGGTCAACAGGAGGCGACATCAGCAGGATGTGACGTCTCCGTGCGGAGATGTGTGTGTCAACGTAACGTTAAACAGCTGCTGGGCTGGACTAGTCTGCCCAAGTCTTTTTGTTGTTGTTGTTGTTGTTGTTTTTTTAATGTCCACCTTATTCCTATGACTCATGATGTTCTGCATGAATTACAAACTGACATTCTCGCGTGTAAGCAAATCAGTGAGCGATTTAAAATAGTGCTGCCAATCAATTAAAAAACATAACCACACTCTAATGCTGTGCCTGACTTTTATAGCACAGTGGAGTGACTTGTTAGACCATGTTACGTGTATCAAATAACGGTGTTTTCACCAGCACTGCGCTGCAAAGTAGCTCGAATAATAACGAGCTCGCCAGATGCGCAGTTGCTAGTCTGGCTAGTCTGAAGGAGCAGAGCGGGGAAGTCAGGAGGGAGGGTTTCTCTGTAAGGTGAGCCAAACAGGTGAGAGATGGAGAAACACTTGTTGGCGTCAGAAACTGCATTTGCAAGCACTAAACGCAATGCAGCTTACCTCACATAAAGCAGTGTTTATACATTGGGCTGCACAATTTCCAGGCTTGTCGCATTGTTAACTCGTGTCAGGAAGGTCTGGGGTTAATATTGCAACCTGGTCTCGTTTAGTACGGCGTTTGCGTCTCCTTGCATGGAAATGAGACCGGTCCTTTCAGAGGGAAAACAAAGAATACATGAAATTTGAAACCAGAAGAAAAATGGTTGTTTCATTATTAAATGAGTCTATGAATAGATTGTCGGCTCTGGATGAACACAGTAATGGCATTCAGCGTGCCGGAGAAATAACTCCTTCGTGCCACGATTTGTTCATTAATATTTGATGCATGGTTTAATTTATAGCTCAGCGTGTCCGTCGTGCTGCACACAGATTCATCAGCCGAGGCTGAAAAAGGTGAACGTTCATGTAGGTGCACGGCGATTTCCTACGACACTCAGCAATTAGTGCTCGAATACCAATTAATCAATATATTCAGCCCGGACGTGTGGTCACATGGAAATAAACAGACAGACGAGTAGAATTGTTCTGGCTGCATGAAAACACTTCATTCCACCCTTTGTCCCTCTCTTGAAGTGTTGGACGCAGGGTAACCTAAGATTGATTTTAATCGCCAACATTTCAATAAAATGCAGAATATTCAAATTTTGACATTCATTAAAATGCTGCTGGAAAAGAACGGAGTCACGTTTGGTCGTTTTAGTCTAAACGAAGCCCCTAATTAGACAAAAACTGTTCACATTCCTGTGTAGCAGAACAAACCCATTCTTATGCAGGACGTTGGCTGACGTTTAGCACCTTCAGTGTTTAAAATTAGCTTAGGGGTCAGAGGTCATTCGTCTGCTGCCAAGACAGGAAGTCTTGCGTTCAGTATGCAGCAGGTGTTTCTTCTGTAACAGTTTTGATTCCCAGGCATGAGCTCCGCTTAATGACTTTATTAGGCTTTACTTTCATACAGACTAACAGGGAGGCACATTATCATAAATATCAATGAAATGATGAGCAATTTAATGGGAAAAAAAAAGCCTAAAATGATAGAAAAAAGCTGCTTTTAGTGGTGAACTAACAAAAAAACCTTTTTTTATTATTATTATTTTTCTCAAAAAAATAAACCCCAGTATCTTCTAATGCATTACTATATTCCGCAGCTCTAAAAAACAAATAGCTTTTTCATTATTGGGAGGGAACTCGGTGGGACACTTTTGTCTTTAAATGCTAAATAAAAACTAATAAGGCGTTAAAGTTCTGTCTAATCCTGGACGTATGCAAAGAGTTTTTATTGGTGAGATAAATCATCTCAAGAAAAAGTATTAACATCATGGATTTGATCTGGGTTTTAATGGGGTTAAAATATTGATACAATAGCCTGTCGATCGACTTCTCTCAAAAGTTGATCAAATTAAAACACCGGAAATGAATTTATCTGTAACGATTTTAGAGAAGGTTTTGGAAATGGATTTTTTGTCTTGATTGACTCTGGAGAGCAGAAGTTACTTCGTGCGATGCATTGCCTTTTTCATAAAAACAAGAGGAGGACACTGGCGTCCTCAAGGACCCATTGACTAAAATTTAACCGTTATGGGATCGAGGGGGCAGATCAGTACAACGCAAAGCTGGAAAAATAATTTAAAATCGGTGAAAAAAAAAAAAAAAAAAAAAAGGTAAATAAATAAAAATCAGAGACCAGACCAGAGGAAAGTTCTAAGGGTGAAAAGGCCGGGCGACAGACAGGCTACGTGACGAGAAGCCTCAACGTGTCGAAAAACTATTTTAAAGGATCAATAGTTAAAGGTGAAAGAAATGTCAAGGAAATAGCTTCTGAGAGTGAGAACTTTTAAGAGAGTCGAAGGTGAGAAGCCAGAAGGCAAAGAGAAGAAAGATGAAAGACAAAATATGAGGGGAAAACAACTGTTTTGAATTCTGCTGCCCATCCATGTCTGGTTTGATTTTTAGAGAAGGTCAGTAGATACACACGCATGCTGCGAAACACACCATGTGAGGGCAGATAAGGGGAGCTGCAGCGATCGGATGTTACATTGTGCATTAAAGCCACGTAAGCAGGCAAACCGCAATCTCTCCTGCACAAAGCCAATGACCAAAGTCTGCGATGTTCCCAAGTCTCCACATGTGTCCAAAATTCACACTTTCATATTTAGGCTTCTAATACTGACTTCGACACAATGTGCTTTTGTTACTGTCACTGTTAGTGCAGTAATTGATTTCCTGCTAATAACAGGAGGATTCTTGTGCTTTTTTTTTCTGTACCTCCAGACAATGTCGTGTACTTGCCTCGTATGTCATAAGGATTCAAAAAAAAGGGTTCATTTTCACTTTCCAGTGTCTACGGCACAACCTGAACCCTGGGCTGTTTAATATGTAACAATATATAAAGATGCAGATATTTATGTATCATTCATAATTGTCTACAACATGACCACTACAATTCAGAGACAACATGTACAGGCCTAATGTACATAAACACAATGGACCCAAAAACATGTAGCATTAATGACCGGATAATATTAATACTTGACCTCACCTTACTCTATGCAGACACTCTGTCTGTTTAGATGGAGATTCACCCACCTCAGTAAAAATATATATATATATATATATTAGGCTTTGGGGCTCTCATAGAGGTTTGATCTTTCTATCCTGGAAGGTACGTTAATACTTAAATATGGAAAAACACAATATGAAAAGAGACAGGGATGGCACATCGTTGCATTCGCTAATTCAACTCCGTGAATTCAGCCCAAAACACACATTGATATGTGTGTGTCGGGGTGTGTGTCGGGGTGTGTGTCGGGGTGTGTGTCGGGGTGTGTGTCGGGGTGTGTGTCGGGGTGTGTGTCGGGGTGCACACCAGAGCCATGGCAGAACTCTCCATGTGGTGTTTCAAAGCGTCAAGAGAAAGACGAGGTGTCTGTTATTCCAGACGAAGTCGCATCGTTTTAATCAAGCGCTTGGAACGAATGTGAGAAGGATGGAAGGCAGCAGCAGCGGCAGCGGCGAGAAGTCAAGGGTCTGGACGAGTGCCATCAAGAGAAAGAGATATTTTCAGTCACTTCCAGAAGTGAATTAAGATTGGCAGCTTGACTTTGCGTTCGCAGACCTTATTACCATAAAGCTATTTATTAGGCTGATTTTCCAGCCTGGGAAAAGTCGACACAGCAGAAAGAAGCAGAGGGGGTCGGCTCCGTGGGGGAAGGCTGGGAGGAGGTCGAGGGCATGTCGCCATGGAAACAAAGTGGGATATTGAGGAGTGATTTGGAATAGTGGACATCCTTTCACAGGTGGAGGATAGGTATCGCGCATCGAGGCCAAAGGTCAGACAGGAGTATCGCGTCTTCTGTGTGCGCTGTGGGAAATGATCACACTAAGACTGAGCTGAATGTGTCGCGTATGTTTATGATAGTTAAGCAGGAAGTGATTCGTCAGCCTCCACAGTCCCCGTTTCCTGATGCTACACATATTTAGCATTCAGTGAGTGTGACTGTAACAGCTTAACATACAGCTACAACCCTAATCCATGTTAACCCCCAAGTGCACCAACACTTCCTGCAGCTCTTCATTAGCACTAATTAGGGTCTTACTGCCGCACTCGGCAGGGGGGCTGCTGATACCTTTCTCAGCAGCGCCGCTGAAACTGGTCGTTACATGCAGGGCTCAGTTCTGCAGAGTTCAATTGTCAAACTTGGGTTACGCCAGCATTCACAAAGCAGACTCATCTGCATCATCAAATAACATCCACCAACGACAAAGTTCAGTTTATTGAAACTAAATGCGTAAAATGCAAAGAGACCCCAAAGTTCAACTTATATATGAGAAAAAATATTGGTTGTGAGGCTTGGTGAAAAAGTTGACTATTTGTAGACAGAAGTTTGGGGAACGGCAGCCAGTTGGGTAGAGACGATTGGGTTGACGGGAAAAGGCACCTCAATCCCAAAATACTAACCCAATCATCTATTTTTGAGTGAAATTGGCCGAACGTGGCTCTAGCCTAGAGCATTTTGAGTGGTTGGTATAACAAGAAAAGCGCTACATAAATTGAATCTGCTCACTATAACTTTTAATACAATAACTCCGGGCCAGAGCCGGTGCTCTTATGACTATGACTACCTGAGCAGGGACACAGATGGTGGTACGCTGCACAGCCTTAACACAACCTGAATCTGTTCAGCCGGATTCTATGAGTTGGCATTCAGAGCCACGCGTGACCAATTGTGTCACGGCACCGTTCCTTCCCATCCGACGGATTCACTGGCTCATTTACGACCATCCATTCTGCATCCATGTGATGCAGAATGGATGCGTTTCCCGCTCGCTTTTTTGGGGATGGTTGCTCTGTTCTTGCTTACTTTTTGGGGGGGGGGAGTGATATAAAATAATACAAAAAGATGAAGCGAAAAATACAGATGAGGTGAAATGAAGTGAGGCGCCTCAAATCTTCTCACAGCTCACTTTACTCTGCTGTTTCATGAACTCTATTTGTCCAACAGGCAATGAGGTGAGAGAGGAAAACGCCGCGCATACAGATTTTCAATTTGTCATGATGCAACGTCTGAGTTTAGTCAAGTAATATTTGAGCTGCGATATGGATTCCGTTTTAATATTCATCATCATTTCACGCCGAATCTTTGACTGAGGTACACAAATGCAACAAAAGCGACATGAAACGGAAAGGAAAGCGCTAAAGCGCTCCGGACTGATCCCACTCAGAGGCATGAAATTGGTTGTGGGGCAGATGGAACGGACAAAAGATCCTTCGTCACACTTTATGAGCGCCGAAGCTGGGTCAGTTCTGCTGTTGTGAGGGTTAGGAGTGTTTGTAGGCGGGTTAAAGGTCGCGGCTTTCCTGCCGACCCCTGAGTCATCAGCACACTTAACCCCTTCATTGTGATCGACTTCTCGTCCCGGAGCGCCCGGATGACTGACGATGCCGTCGCTGTTAACACACTGCGGCGCGAGTTGTTGAGAGGAGGGGAGTGTGGGGATAATGGATGCACTCCTCCACTGGGGAAAATGACTTTTTGGCTCTTTTGCAATGCAAAAATGAAGTAGGGCTGCATGACTTATTGATTTAATTGACTCAGGTTTTCATTTCCAGAAGCATAGGTAAGATGCATCGCTTATACTTAAAATGTTTCTCCAGTTTTCCCTTTGAAATCAACAAGATGATTAGGAATGTTAGAGGTTCAAATAGAATAGTCAGGGTTTGTTTACCTCCAGCTCTTTTTCTACTGCTGGCTGGCATTGCTCCTTTTCAGGAGAAGAATGGCTTATCTTGTAGGAGGAAATAGCACGACTTCACACACCGCTTTTTTTTTTTTTTTTTTTTGTCTGCCAGATAAGACGAATTCCTCCGGACAACATGGTATTGACCCCGGGAATCAGGGATTGATCCGATGCTGATGTGCTGCAGTATGAGCTACGGTACAACGAGCCACAACATCATAGAGAAGTATTCACACCTTCTGATTTTTTTTTTTTTTTTTTTTTTTTTTTTACACATTGTCACACGTTACAACCATAATCTCCCATGAAGAGTTGAAAACAGGCTTCACAAATTGGCACATTGTTGAGCGGATTGGAGGCAAGGAGATTGGTTTGTCCTTTTTCTTACAAGAAATACGATTGGTTTAAAGGAAAACAGATGGAGCTCAAACAACAACTACAATGGTGGAAAGCCGCAGGTCAAACTTGAGGCTCACCTTCCAGCAGGACAACATGCAGCCAAATGTACAGCAGAGTGGCTCAATCAAATCGCACTAACACGTTAGAATGGCCCAGTCAAAGTGCAGACGTAAATCCAGTTCACAATACGTGGCAAAATTTGAAAAACTGCATAATGAGCACAAGGTGATTCTACAAAGCAATGAAAGATTTTATAGTTTTATATAGAAAAGCATTTTAAAATCTATCGTTATCCCTTGCCTTATTTTTGTTCCGCTTCACAATGACCCGACATTGTCTTAAGTTTGAGCAAACTGAAGTGCTAAGAATATTCTTGCAAGGCACTGAAATGCACTTTTTGACCTTCCGATTCTTGTTTAGTATTTCAGAGGCTCTAAGCAGTCTCTGATTGACCTGTAATGTGTGTCTGGGTGGGGTCGGCACCTGCTTGTTGTAGTATTTAAAGAGGCGGCATTATTGAATTTGTACTGTTTAGAACTTAAGATCATGTTATGATGTTATCAATCATCAAAAGGAGTGTTGCGTGTTTGAGAAATCCTTCAATCTCCCACGGCAACCATTTGGAGGTGGCTGACTGCTTCCTTTCAAGGATGCTGCCTATTTCCTCAACACTCCTCCTCAGAGCTGCAGTCTTCAGCTGAGTTTCTGCCTCACAGAGAACCCCGCCCTCTCCCTCCCTCGCTCGGCTCCTCCAGACTAGCAGCAGCAGCAGTGAGCAAACGCCTGGTGGAACTGTAGCTGAACTCATCATGCCAACAACTTATCGGGCCAAAGCTAGTACAAACCGCCGCAAACAGCATAATGGAGGAGCATTGTTGTAATCACGTGCTGAAGGCAATTTCAAGGTGTCAAATTGCAAATTTCTTCCAAGTTATGTTTGCTCTATACAGCGTTACAGAGTCACTGGAAATGTTATTCTCCGTTTTGTTACTTTGCGCAACAAACAGTGAATGTCTCTCTGTCTGAGCGTACTCTTTTTCAAACAGCGAGGATTGCTAAGCTACCGAATTTCTTCATTGGAAATGACTTGCTTGCGGTTAACTACTATTGAACATCTCAACGATCTGTCAAGATTGAAGTCAGAACAGTCAGGACTGCACCACGGCAGGACTGTGGCTGCATGCTGCCTCCATCAGAGCGAACGAGATCAGAACGACGCTCTTACAAAGTGATGCTGTCATTTTCTATCCTCAATGAAACGCCAGAAACAGAAACACGCCAAACTTAGAGAAAAAAAAAAAGGTGTTTCTAGGGAAATGACTCGTTACGTTTCGTCATGCCAATTACAAATTTCTGTTGCGCAGCAGAGTGAAACAAACTCGCCCTCCTAATTTGCAACGCGATGAGAAGAATAACAATGACCAGATATGAAGGCAGAGTAATACAGCACAGCAGTGGTGAGTTTAGCTCTAGACGATGAGGTGAAGAAGGTGCTTTTTCTTTTTTTTTTTTTTTTTTTTGGAATGGGATAAAAGAAAAGAAAATTGCAAATGGCACCCAGCCTGCCTCCATGTGAAACTGAGTGGTGCCATTCTCTGTATTGGAGAGGACATCATTTTCATTCACTCCTATAACTCAGTCAGCCACAGGAGCCAAACTGCATTATCATACTCATCATCAGCGTGGCTTACGGCGGCCGTCCTCCTAAAACACTCCAGGAAAAGAATTGAGCCACGCTGACATTTGGAATTCCAATCATCTCCACATTTTCCCTGTCCTTTCTCTTTGTCTGCTAATCCGATGAACCTCGCATCACATAATCTGTCGACGTCGCCACAAACTCGCCAGGTGAAACCCTGACTGTCGCCAACCCAGGTGCCTCGGTCCTTATTAGGACGTGCAGCGTAGCCTCCTGTTTTATCCTTCCCTTCCCTCTCTTTGCTCTCCACATCTTCACTCCGTTCGTCTTTACTTCAGACGCTGCCTAATTTCCATTCCGTGCTCAGCTATGTAAATATTTCTGCATATCATATCAAATCCAGCAGGGGAGCTCCGAATGCTCTGCTACAGTGCCTGGATGATCAGGTAAGTCTGGTGGCGAATAAATGGACATTTTTAAATATCTTTGCATATTTTCCATGTCGTAAGACAGAAGAAACATGTCTAATTCAGGTTGTGCAGTTGTACTTTCCAAATGTAAAGGTATAGAGTACCCTGTTTAATTGCTTAGAGGCTGTTATGCACTCATAAAGATTCATTCACGCTGCCGTTCAAAATTCCTGGAGCAGCTCCAACTCACACCAGCCTGACCTACTTTCCTTTGAATTTTTATTACCTTCCAATTAATTTAGTAAATCTGACCTCGTCCGACCTCTTGGGGCCACTCGGTGTTGAGAACATTTAGCTTTCACTGACAACAAGTTATTGACGTCATGGTCAGCAGTGCAGATTCGAGTCTGTTCGTCCCAGAACATGGTCGATAACTCCTCACAGAAGTGACACGCCACAACGCTATTAGATCAGTTCCTCCCGGATTTCATGTTTGTTTTGTCATTTTTATTTTTTTTTTGCATTCAAAATCACTGAACTCTGCTCCTTTTTTTTTTTTCTACGAGGGCAAAAAGAGACGTTTATCCCAAACATTTCACAGTGTTGTACGGTTCCTACATGAGCAGCAGAGATCATCATGCTCATCGAATCTGATTTATAAGCAGGCTGCAAAATCAGTAATGTGGTCTGCAGAGACGGATCAGAGGGTGCACTGGCCGTTTGTGAGAAGTCTGACCCTACTGTGCGTGACGGGTCTGCTGGGCTTCGTGCCATCTGAATGCGAGCTCCAAATCCCTCCACCTACTGTTCTCCGCCGGTTTGTCTGGCCCACCACCATGGAAGCCTCCCTGGTCATCAGGCATTCTCTTTCTACCCGTCTACAAAGCGGCTGCTGCGGCCGCAGCGGCGTCGACGCGAGCTCAGCGAGAAAGGTCACATTTAATGATCCCGGCATCGTGCTGGCACTGGAAGCCGCTTTCACAGGAAGTGCGGAGTCCGCGGGGGGAAGCGGGGCCTGTGGTCTGCGCCTCCCGCTGACTTTGAATTAACATGCATCTCTGAGCGTTTGTGTGTCTGCATCCGAGGTCCATGTGATGCGAGAGAGACGGTGCCGGGGTAATGGCCGGGTGTCTGCAACGGCAGAGCTGAGCAGAGGAAGATATTACGGGGGGGACAACTGCCGGTTCCCGGAGGTTGACTCACACCATGAATAAAGATGCTTGTCCTCTCAAATAGCGCCCCAGAAATCTATTAATAATGTATCTCTACCAGTTGGCCGTTCCACGAAAATACAAGAAAACCGCAACTACAGCGGGGGAGCGATGCGAGCTATCTTTTCCGTTTCTTGAGCTGTTTGTTTGCTGCTCCCGCTCCTCTGCTGGGGCCGACTGCAGCCACGCAGCGCGCGCACTGACATCAACGTTAGCGGCAAACATCCCTCGGTTTTACATTCACCCGAGGGTTTCCTGCTAAAGGAGGCTTAACCTTATCCCGGTGGGCACCGAGCTGCCAGCCTTCCCTCAGTTTTGTTATCCCAGAAAACATGTTTTCCCACAAAGTGAACAGGTTTTACGACGTGAAGCTCTGATTTGCACCGACAAACAGCCTGCTGGCACTTTGGTAGAAGTCGGTCGTGAGCTACTTTTTGAGGGATTTGCATATGGAAATAGCATAATTGCCCTGAATATATGCATGCAAAGAGCTGCCAAGTCCCTGACAGTTCTAAAGAGAGAAGAGCAGAGGTGAATCTACTTGACCTCCGCGAAAGGACAAATGGCCACATTAGTGCCTGTGAATTATTTTACATATACACACAAACATGTAATTACACAGCAGAGCAGCAGAGCAGCAGGCAGCGCCTTCCCCAGCTGCCCAGAAACCCCTGCTCGTGTGGCGGCTCTTGTTAACCACTGGTTTGTCACTAAACGATGTAGCTCAGCGTTCCCAGATGTCCCTGTTCCACGCAGCCGCAAAGATCGGCTCCTCACTGCTTCTGCTTTCATGCATCCCACCGGCAGGAAGCAGTATTAACGGCCCGAAATGAAACTCAGCCTGAGTTTCATTGATTAAACTTTAACAGTTCGGAGTCAACAGAGCTAACTCGCTTTGTCTTCCGTGAGTACATCGTGTTTTGCGTATTGATTCACAAGCACAAATATCCTCCTCGGAGATTTCTTTCTGACGCCTGCTCCTTGGAGAACACCTGTCTGAGCACCTTTTCTCCTTTTCCTTATTGATTCTGAATGCAAAAGATTGTTTGTTCATTTGGATCCTCATCAGCCATGGCTGCATCAATGGGTCCACATATAAAAAAAAATAAAAAAAAAACACATTAATTTAGGACACAAATGAATGCAAGGACAAGACATGAGGGCAAGTTTCAGGGATTCTGTCTGTCGGTGCTTTTATGAGCTGATGTGATCATGGTCTGCTGCAGCTAAGATACTGACTGCACACAGATAATCTCTGAGACACCACCTAAAAATAGCTCTTCCACTGTTGAAGCATTAATTCTCTGCAAGTTCTTTGCCATTAAAATTCAACCAAAACAAATTTGTGATCTTTTTTTCTTCTTTTTTTTTTTTTTTTTTTTTTTTTTAGATTTGAATCAATATTTGTGTAGAGAGCAGCAACAGCCACCTTAAACAAACCTGTCTCGTCTCAAGCTATTTCTGAAATGCGCTCGGCTAAATAAAAACGATTTCAGTTGTTATAAATATATTTTAGCTCCGCTGTTTTTTTCACTGCACTTAAAAGGAAACCAAATCAGTATTAGTGAGAACATTCTATAATTTTAAAAACCTAATTATTTATGAATCTTTCAACGTTTACTTTATAACGCAGGTATAAAACGTGGCTCCTTTAATTTGTATAAATGCAGATCTTTAAATGGGAAACTCTCTCAGTGACTTCCTCTTTATCAATGTCGCCACTTCAGCGCCCCTGAAAAGAAACTGAAGGCCATTTAGCGGCCGTCAGATCTCATCAGGAATATTCCTGCTTAGTGGTTGTAGGGAAAAAAACCAAAAACAACAAAACGGAGACCATGCAGTAAGGAAGAGTGTTAAAAGAAGTGATGGGTGGAAGAGCCAGACCCAAGCAGACTGCTGTAGTGTTGTGATTCCATGTTTGAGTGCATTGTCCATTATTTCCCAAATTGGTTATTGGGCCTCATTGATTTTCTCATCGAGCCTCCCTCTGAGCCGCAGGTCAACCGACTCAAGCTGTCCGCCGACTGCCCTGCTATCGAGCTCTTCGCTTGGATACCCACGGTTTGACCACCGGCCGCCAAAACCCCTCCTCCCTCAGATGAATCAGCACATAATGGGCAGGGAGATATGTCTCAATTATGGTTTATTATTCTTCTTTTAAACACCCATATGGAGAACCAAGACAAAGATATGAAATAACAAAAACAGCTGCTACATCGATATTCTTGTTTGTGGTCAGACAGAGGCCAGCCTGTGTCCTTTCTTATAATAGAAGAGCCTTTTATTCTTCATCGCACTGATTAGCAGGACTACTTCTCCTGGCTCACTCCTCATTTCAACTGCTTGGATTTATTGATGCCATCACTAGAGGAGGACTCTGCCTCTCTGAGCTCTGAGCAATATGAGCCGGGATCCTCACGGAGCACGGCTGTCTATCAGCCCGCCGGTCGGAGCTGATCTGCCTCGGATAGATTTCCCTCAATGGATTCATTGTCCCTCATCGTCTCTCTCGCTTTCTTTCTCCATAGATCGAAGGGAACCAGCCCCATGCTCAATCTGCACTCTATTATAGTGTGAGGATGGGAAGAACAAAAAATAAAAAATAAATAAAAAGAAGGTGTGAGGGCGTCACAAGAGACGCCTTACAATGAGGCAGGTTGAAGTTGGTTACAAAGACAGGTAGCAGGGGCAACTGTCAAAGGGCAAATGTTACTCCCATCTGTAACAAAACAGCCACAAAAGCGGCGCGCAAAAAGCAATGCTACTGGTTTGCTCTTTACTATCAGTTAAAGGACACAGACTGGGAACCAGCAGGGAGTTTCTAAAACCAACCCATAGATGAAATTGTTACCTTTACGGCAAATAGTATGTCCAATATATATTACAGTCACCTGGTAATGGTGTGTGTGTGTGCGTGCGTGTGTGTGTGTGTGTGTGTTTTTGTATTTGAAACATTGTGAGGACCATTTGTCTATCACATACCAGGTTGTGGAGACGAACTGCTCCTCGGGGACCAAAGCCTGTTCCCTGCAAGGGGTTACGTTTAGGACCGAGATTTGAATATACTTTTGGGCTCGGTATGTTCTGTAGAGTAAAGGCGAGAGCTAGAATGTAGGAATGAATGGAAGTCGGGGCAAAGTCCCTGCAAAGATGGAGAAACACATATGTGTGGGTGTGTATGCGCTTCATTGGTATTCATTGACATGGAATCTAAGCCAGTGTGCTCATTACAGCTGGCACATCAAGGTGCTCTGTTGACTTAACTCAACCCTTAATACAAATGTAGATGGTAAATAGCCACGTATAGCGCGTTATCAATTCCAGAGGACTCCAAAGTGCTTCATTCAGTCATTCACACAGAGGAGGCAATATAGTGTGACAGGCTGCCATGCCCTCTGAACTACCACCAGTGTGTACTGATCGAGACAACACAGGGAGATGGGGTGGAGATCAAACTAGCAACTCGCCGATTGCGGGATGAACTCCTACCACTATTGTCCCAATGCATGTATGCAGTCAAAATAGCACAGCAGCACACAGCATGGATACACCACAGGAGGTCATTAGCCCTCCAACGTATGCACACCTTGACGCCAATAACAAACAGGCACTTGGGAGTTCCACCTGAACAAGAACCCACTGAGCCACTGAGACCGAGGGAAGGAAAAGCCCAGTGGCAAAACTTAAGGAGAAGTGACAGCTTCAGGCCAGCGGAGCTGACAGCGGACAGCTTCATTTAGCAGAGTAAACAGGCTGCCGTTCATGCTTCTGCAGTCTACACTTTATCACTGGCAGCCCAGGTCTCTTGAGATTGGCGTTCGTTTCCTCTGTGAACAGACATTTTCAGCAGAACAAAGAGGTAAGAAGAGAAGTGAAGGACGTGGAGTGGCGCTTTGTCAAGTGATCTCGTTTCTCAGTGAGAATGCCACCAGCCCGGTGGACAGGAGAACCAGGAAGGAAATGTTGAGGTGTATTCTCATTATCAATGTGAAGTGAGGACACGTAATTATTACCGATTCTCTGTGGGCACACTGATATCGAATTCTGTCACAAAATCCAGTTGTATCCTTTCACCTCCCGCGAACAAACTTACATGAACTTTTTTTATGTTTTTCTCTCTCTCTCTCTCGACAGAATCTCCAGCACAGTTCCCCAGTCCAAACACAACGCGGTTCGCTTGACACAAGCGCTGCTGTCACAGCAGGTGAAGATGTGAAAACCATCTGAATGGACTCACCGTTGGAGCCTGTGAAGTTTCCCCAGTCAAGCAGCGAGCTGTTAAAGGAAGCCAGAGACTCGTTGAAGAACACGTCGGTGCCGTTGGACGGGTTTCGGATGGTGTCGGTGAACAAATTCATCTGCAGCAGGGTCTTGATCAGGTAGCGCAGCATCGTGCCCCCGCCGCCCCCCCACCAGAGGGACCCTCAGCCCCCCCGCTGCCTTGCTGCGCTGCTCCCTCTCAGTTTGTCCTGAAAGTGAGCGTGTCTCCAGCTGACTCTCCTCTCCCAGCTCTCTGCTAAGATGTTTCCATGCGTTGGAGAAGACGCGACAGAAAAGTGTCAAAAGTGTCAAAAAAGGAGAAATCAAGTTGGCCGTAATTAGTTGCCAGTCGGAGAAGTGGGGGAGTGGGTGGTCCAGCTGGGGGTCCCTCTGAGCCTCGGTTCGGGGCCGTCCTCTTTGTGTCTATTGTTCTGCTATAAAATAACTTCACATGCTGTCTGCCGCCACCCTGAACAACAGCCTCTTGCCGCTGTAAAAGAATCCAGCGATGTGATGATGACCCCTTCGGATTGTTCTCCACTCAACAACCCCTCCCTCTAGCTCCTCCTGTGTCCCTCCCTCTCTCCCTCTCTCCCTCTCTCCTTCCTCTCCTCCCATCTCTCGGCCATGGGGTCCCCGGGGGGGACATATAGGACTGGAGGGGGGTCCAGAGGGGAGATAGAGAGCAGGTGTCGTTGGCAATAAATGTTTAATTATTAGATTCATAATCATCCCAGGAGGCTGTGAATCAGGGTGGCTGAGTAAAGGGGCTTGAAAAGGCTTACAGTCACTGTCTCGGCCGTAAACGATGTGCATTCAAAAATGTCATCCGGCGCGCAGAGGCGCTCGCTTACACGATGCTTCAAGGGAAAGCAAATATGGGACACGCCAGACTCCTGCTGTGTGCGTCGAATCCGTCAGATTTTCCAAAAACAAATGCTCCGCCTGGCAGGAGCTAAACATGGATCCAAGTTCCACCGGATACATGTGACGCAATCAGAGACAAAACGTTTTTACTAGGTGACATAATAAACCAAACTTCACTGCAATAACCCAGTTGGAATTGACTCTGAAAGTATTCTTCTGACGAGATCGAATTGATTATATCATTCAGCATATTTATTGGATATTTTTCTTACTTTCTTGTTTGTTGTCGTGAATATAAACAAACTTTCTAATTTTTTTTACCAAAAAGGAAGCTGCTCTGCTAGAGTGTGCTCTTTTAGAAAATCTTTCTGAAATACTAAATGGTGAGCCAATGACTATCTGTATCTAAATGAAAGCAATTCATATGCTTTCATGTTGACTTTCCGTATTTTGTCACTTTGTAACCACAAACTTAAATTTATTTTACAGAAATGTATTCAATACTCCAGCAAGATGTAAAACATCACTATGAAGTGGGGAAAAAAATGGCACATTTGTTGTAAGATTTCAACATTTCTGAGTGCGTAATGCAATCTCAACATGAATCCAGCTCTTCTATCTACGCCTCAGAGGTTTGTTAGAGAACAAACGGCATCAGAAGGACCAAGAAATACAGCAGACCAGTTAGGGAGAAAGCTGTGAAGAAGTTTCTAAAGCTTGTCCCAGTTCTCTAGGATGGACGCAATATGCCAAGATTTTAACACCTCATAGTTTATCTGTTCCAACCCGTCATCTGAACATGGAGAGACGGTGACAGAACCACAAAGGTACCAAGATGTCACCGTAAACATAAACTCACAGAGTGAGTTCCCATCACATAAGCAGCCAAGAGATCCCTGGTACCTCAGGAGGAGCTGCAGAGATTCGCAGCATGAGGGCTCATTAACGCCGCTCATCTTTAGTCCACTTCAATCAAACTGTAGAGCGCTTGGTCTCAAAAGTCTAGTTTGTTTTGGGGAGGTGTGACTGTGCAAATGAACTCTAATGTGGACCAGAAAAGGTCTCCCTAGAAGCTCAGGTCTCTATCCAGGTGAAGCGACATTTTCAATTGAAACTTGAAAACTGATGCCAACAGATGCTCTCCATCTGGTCTGACTAAGCTTGAAGTCAGTAGATGTGCAAAGCTGATAAAGTACAGCAGGTAGTTCTGTAACGTTCTGCCTCAGGGGAGCTGAATGCACATGCATGCAGACCACACATATCAGATTGTTAATGATTAAAATTAGTTAAATGTTTTTCATTCCCTTTTCAGTTTTTCCTCTCTGCCTTGTTTCACTCTGCCACATGGAATCCCACCAAAATACAAATTGTGGGGAAGTTTAAATGACGTGAACATTTGCCAGCACTAGTATTTTCACATATTGTGAATTTTCTATCAGACTGGCTCAATCTTCTTGTTTTTGTCTTAGTTCAGAAACTGAGAGCATACATTGCATTAGAAAACCTCCTGCAGTGAAATATACTTCAGCGTTTTTGGCAGTCTTTTTAGTAAACAGATTGCATGCCTCCATCATGGGCCTTCAATCACGCTCAAGCTCATAAAGCCTTAATGCACGGCCCACATATCATCATTGACATGCACGTATGAACATGGAAGTACGGTCGCATGTGGCACTGGGACGTCCCGCTGACAGCTTCAGTGTGACTCCTATTAACCATACCCGTCCCCCATCAGGGCCTTGTCCTCCTGCTCCATCACTGTGTCAATGGGAGTTTCCCCGACGACAAAGCTGCCGTGACGACCCCTGTCCCGAAGCCTCTTTCTGGAATCTTTTCCCGTCCCTTTCTCATTTTGGGGGGTTTTCCATTCATGGGGTATCCGTGCCAGCTACACAAACACATATGGCGTTAATGGGGATACAACATGGGAATTACACGGAGGAGGGTGTGCCGAACCGGAGATCGATAGCCCCCTGACAAGTTGGATTGTGATCATAGTTTGGTGAGAGTGAAGTCATCTGGCCAGTGGGTTTGTGTTGTCACACGGACGTGTTTGAAAGTCTTCAATAATTCTAAAATCTGCTGACGTTGTATCTGTCGGTTAGCTTCGCCGGGCCTTCCAGAGACAAAACAGAGGAAGTAAAGAACATTCTGGATGTAATGACAATTATTCAGCCAATGCAAAATCTTCATCTTCCGATCAAGTTCAGGAAACTAAAAGTATGGGATTACCTGTTCCGCTTTTCCCCGGCGGACGGATCAGCACTGCTGCAGAATTAAGTCGTTTTCGCTTTGGCCTGTGATGAAAGGGCAACTTGACCAGAATGTGTACATGAGGATTGTACTTCATGAACTGAATTTAACTGAAATGACATGAATTTACTGTAAGAGGACTAAACTGGACAGTTGAATTTTGATTCAACTGAGATTAATTGAATCAAAATTGAATTAAACTGAACTGAAATCATTCCAGGTCATTTGAACGGAGGACTTTAGCTCATTTTGTCTCTGTTATTTTAAATCAGTCTCTTCATAGCCCCTTTGTTTGTTTTTTTCTGTATTTGGGAAATAATAGAAATAGACAGGCTTGTTCGCCTAATTCAACATACACTACCAAGAATTTCACACTTTCTCTGCAAGGGTGCAATGTTTCTGGAAAAAAATCAAAAGCGAAAAAAAAAAATTCAGAAAAAGTTTGTGAAACACTACTTCTTTTAACAAGCAGGAAGAGCCGTATTCGATTCCAAAGGCGCTCATTCGGCGACCTTTTGCTTTATTAAGAGGACATCTGTCAGAAGCGTGAAACCAAATTTAATGCAAATCCATCACACAGAGTGATGAGTGGTGGCACACTCAGTGTTCTGTTTTACATCTGCATGTGAATGCTGAGATGGATGCAGATTGAGCCATTAACGTCCTGTTGATGTCTTCCTATTGTAGCGCGATGCCTATGGCAAACCTTCAAAGATTCCATCGTACCATGAAACGCACAAACGCAAATGTGTCAGCATTGCTTGTTAATAGTCGTTTATCATGAGTTTGAGTCCTTTGAAGCAACAGAGGAAGTCCGTCGTTTGGATGCCGTTCATTGACAGAGTCCCAATTTAGTGACATCCGGCGAGATCTCAGCAAGTTCTGGTAAAATCCTCATTGTTAGTTGTAGTGCCTCAAGATCCTCAGCATTGCATTGTGCGTTTGCTAATCACACTGATTTGCACTGACATGTTTATGACAGTTAAACAAACTGAGGAATAAAGATTGGCTGACAACACAGCGGAGAGATCCGGTGATACAAGAGCCTCGCTCAGTGGCGCAAAAAGTGTGTATGCAACGATGTGGGGGAATTTGTTTTCTAGTCATCATTTTATGTACTTAACAGCAGTGTGTATGAAATGGTCGACAACAGAGGGACGTAAATCAACATACAGTTAAGAATAATGATGTAACCCAGAAAAGTCTTTGAGCATTGTACGTCCAATAATAATTTTAGCTGACCCGTATAAATGTTTATTCTCACGCGTAGTTCAATCTCATATTTGCTGTTTCTATTATCTCTGCGTGTGAGATGAAGTTGGCTCTTTATCTGACATATCCTGAGCAGTGATGCATAATTGCTGCCACCACTTACAGTCAGAGAGACATCAGAAAGGTAGCAACGTGTCACCACACCCCGCGCTACCGAGGCTGAACATCTGTGCCCGGCTCTGGCGTTGTGCCCTTTGGGGTCACGTGCTGCAGCTTGTCCCCCGTTGGGAAACTCTGGGCTCGGGCAGAGACAGCTGGATGCCTCCCAAGCCCCTCCGTCCCCACCGGATCCGGATCCCGAGTCCCGACCGGCTGCAGGTGTGCAACGGCCCCGCCCCTTTACTCACAACTGACATCTGACAGGGAGTAATAGCAGATTCTTTGTTGGCAGCGAAGTGCTGCTGACCCGGACTGGCAGAGTCCATCATTAGAGCTGGGAGCACACAGCTGCCCATGTGCCAAAGTGCCGTAATTGGTGTCTCTGTACCATACACGTAGCTGGTTGGCCATAAGGAGAGGCCCCCAGAGTGAAATGGCCATCATTTCCCTGTAGGGAGCTGTGTCCAATCATGTCTCTCCAAAGCAGGCTGTCCAGGAGCCCTGCTGATAATTTCCTTATTTCCTCCAATTGCCTCATAACTTCAAAGTCAACTTCAAAGCATTTGGACTGCCTGCAAGGTATCAACCACAATAGCTTATATCCAGACAAGCCTTTAACACCAGGTGAAATCTTTTTGTCTCCATCTGAACCTGGTTCAGCTCATCAACAGTCAGATAGCAGACTGCATAACTGGGACTGACAGAAGCAATATGCTTCAGCCTGGGGATTATCTGATCTCCAGAGGTTTGAAGTTACATGCAGGGCCACGAGAGGAGGAAGTTAAACAAAGCACTGGCTGCACCTCACACTAGGAAGAGCTAAACCCTCAACAAACTCTGGATAATTGCACAACAAAAGCCCAATTAGCCACAACCCCATGGATATTTAGAACGAAAAGAGGGACCCGTCATTTAGCCCGTATTTGCATCTCATGAATTTCCATCAACACCTTCATATACACATTTTCATTCTGCACTTATTTTCATATTCCTTTTATTCTCAGATTAATGCAGATCAATGCAAAACACTCATTTAAATATGCATTAGTATTATAAGTGGGCCCTGCCTCTCCACACTGACGGTGGTAATTTTTGGTAAGTCCAGGACCCGGCTGCTCCCTCAGAGCCCCTGACCAGTGCTCTTACAAGAGCTGCTGCCATTTACAGGCGCTTCCTGGAAACTCCTCTACCAGGCTGATGAGACCTGCCTGGTAAAGATCTTTCAGGATTTCACGAGGCCGACTGAAACTCTCACAATCAAGCGAGATCGGACATTGGGGCTCACTCCAATCACAGACTCAGAGAGAATCTCCGCGACACCTCGGCCGAGAGGCCTCTGTCATATTGATTGGAGAGAAGGAAAGAGATTTAGCGATTATTTGTGAGCCTCAGAATTTAAAGGAGGAGAGAACTTTTTCTTTTTTTTTTTTTTTTTTTTTAGCTTGATTACTTTCCCACAGTGCCAAGCCCAGCAGACAGCCAACTTCAAAGAGGTTAAGCATTGAGAGGGAAAATCAATGGTAAGCACTGGTTAGTTCAATAAGCGCTCATCCAGAACCTCTCTGCATAACGTTCACTACTCAGCTTGTTGGAGAACCACGATTATCGCTTTAAAAAAAATAGAGTCAAGAGTCAAGCTTTGTGTTGCTGATAGTTAGAGGTGGGCAAATCAATTCAAAAATATTGATAATATTGATACATAGTTGGTACCAGAATTGGATTCCTAGTCGTGGAGCTAAATAGATCAATGATTACATTTCAGATTCCCTCTTGAGACTTTATTTTTTAGCATTTCTCAACTGCATCTCACAAAACATTTTGCTTTGATTTGCTCTTAAACGTTCAGTTTCTGTTTTTTTTTCCCTCTTTGTTTCTGTTTATCATGTTAATATGTTGGGTGAAGTACATGGGCATCTATAAGTTTTGTCCAAATTCTGTATTAACTAAATAATTCAAAGAAAACCCACCCCAAAAAAAGCATCTGAAGATGAAAAGTTTGATAATATATATTGGTTAAAAAAAAGTAAAAATAGGCCAGTATCCCCATCTCTATCTGTGATTCTGGCCCTGTATTTACTGGGCGTCAGATTGTTACCATTGTGCAGTATTGAAAATACAATCATGAGCACATAATCTAACTTTAACTTAAGTTATACCCAGTGCACAGCTGGCAAAACCTGGAATGCTGCATGTTTACGGAGCTTGTTAATCGTCAACGAACAGAAATCCAACTCTCTCGAATCATAATTGCAGCTGATTGTCGATCAGGGATGAATGTCATTTTTGCTTGAATGAAAATGACGGTGAGAAATGAATACAGTGACCTCCCTTTGGTTTTCAGGAACTCTATATGTGCCCTGAAGTAAAAAAAAGAAAGTCTATACATTTAGCATTTGCACCCAATGAGGTGCATCTAGCAACTGATCCCCTGAAGGCAGCTAAAATAACTGTACCATGGCCCAATGAATACCACCCCAGCTGGGCTCCCTCCTCCATGTGAGACCGATGGGTCCGGGTCTGTAACAGGTAGGCTCCCCAGGTGCAAGAATATCCTCATGGATTGCTAAACTATTGCGCCCCGTCTCGTCAAAGCTGAGCTTAATCGGTGGTGGGCGTCTCCTGGTCAGTAATGAGCAATGAAGGCGTGCAGAGTTGGGCCTCGCCGATCTTCGTCCCGTTCTGGCAGCGGAGTATGGATTTTAACCATCTGGCTGCGCAAGAGGGGAGAGGAGAGGCGACGATACGCCTGACGGATGACTTTAACAAAGACGTGGCAAGAGAAGGGGGGGGCGTGTCTGCGATCACAAGCTGAATTATAGTGAGTGCGGGTCTATTGTGTTGCGTGATGGGTTGGTTATTCACAGCTGGGGCTATCTAAATTGTTCTTTTATTCTGCTTTATTGAGGCCAGAGGGGGTGGAGGATGATTAACAAACAGCACAACAAGGCCGACTCATTGTCAACCTTTCCCTCTTAATTTAGCCGCCATCCATTTATTTTTCACCGCTGTCTGGGATGTAAAGGCGCAGGCCTGGCTTGGTCAACTGTGAACTCTTTGGATGGTTTCATGACGCATGTTATGAGCCAAACTGTTAAGTTATGTTTTCTCTGGAGTTTTATCTCATTTATAAGTTATATACAGATTAAATATACCTGATAATTATGGGCTGTAATATACATTTTTTCCTTGTTGGAACCTTTTTATGTGGTCATGGGAAAGTAAAACTTTTGTAATTTCCCAAAAAAACAATAAAAATTAGTCGAATTACTCGCGCCCCGTTTCTTTCCTGAAACGCCGTTACGCTACTTCCATCTGGTGTCTATTTGCATCCCAACTCCTCAAGCCCTCTGGGATGATTGGGAACAAGAAAGGCCCGATACAGGCTCGCAAACATCTCTCAGAGGGTACCGGTCCCTCCTGCCACTCCATAAACCAAACTGGTCAGAGCTTTCATGGCAATTAGGGAGCAGCGTGGCTCCTTTCCAGGCAGCCACTGATCTTCCAGTTTCACAAGTGCCGAAGCTCTCACATCCTTCACACTGAAGCCATTAGCAAAGGTGGCCCGCTGGCAAGGACTTATAGGTGGCCTCTCAGGAAATGACAGTGTCTCTGATGGTGACCCGGAGTAAGAGAGAGATCTGAGAAAGTTGCTTTTACAGTGGCCGGAGGTGTTCAGACTCGACATACTTCTGAGCTGAAATCGTTTCAGATGGCGGAAGAAAATGGATCTTAAACACATTTAATGCCAGACTAAATAATTGAAATAACTGAATTTTGAGCGGAAATGTCTTTGTCAGGTTTTCAGTAGACGTACGTCACAATGAGAAGGACGGATAATTTCCACTATCTGCTATTGTATGTGGGATGTGTTGAACCAGTGTAGCTCTTTGATTTCTGGAAGGAAAGGCTGAGCAAAAGAACTTGACTGAAAATATCAAAGAATGGAAAGCAAGAGCTGCACAGATTTCCTCCAGTAGTCACGAGAACAATGCAGATTTAGCATTTAGCAGAGAAATAGCACAAGCCAAATTATCACCCAACCAATACAGTCAGAATTTTTCAAAAAATTCAACAGCCATGCAATGTAGTACTTTCAATGGAGTAATGATCTGCAGAGAATATTCTATGCAAAGACAGGAAGAGCCAAGATTCAAACCACCAACCTCATTTCTATCTATGAGCTGATGTTGATTGCATGATGACCTCCACGTGTGTCCTCTGGAGTTTCTGACAAAGTAAATTAGGCTGAACTCTATTAAATGCAGTGGAGAAATCACAGAATATCATCCACGCGGTGCTGCCTGCTTCGTCCAGATGACAGTGATTTTGTCTTCGACTCCCGACTCCTCAGCAAAAGCAGCTGAACCTTCAGGCATGTTCTGGTTTACTCCCTCCAGCTCCCTCAGATCTACCTGATTTTTTTAAAAATAGTTTTATAAAACCGAAATACCATACTTTTCGCCTTAGTCGTATATTATCTGTCCACGGATTAAACATGGGTTATTCAAGAAATATACCAATGAAATTACACGCCGAGTCACAGGTCCATGTGTTAGAATTAAAATGAGCTGAGATTTATGTCATCTCGCGTTAAAGGGACTCCAACAACTCTCTGCAACTCACAGCATTTATGTAGGAACGGATCGGCTTTACCTCCCAATTCTCAAAGGCACAATGTACAGTGCATCATTTAATTAAGTCAATGAGCGTTTCACCGAGGTCATTAAGAGGATCTTGTTAAAATTTGCTGCTCCATCACTGCAGCCGTCAGAGACCTTCTACGGTATGACTTGTGAGGGTTTTTCTGCAAAACTTTTTTTCCTGCTTGCTGAACTAGTAGAGAACTGTCTTAATTTGCTTGTTGAGAATTTTACCAGAGGTGTATTTTTATCTTTAACATAAGTTGGCGGGGGTTTAGGATTAGCTTTTATATCTACAAGAAGAAAAGAAAATCAGTTATGGACAGTAACATGCTAATGAAATCTGAACATTTCAATTTCAAGTTCCTTAAAAACAAGGCCAGATTTTCTCCAAATCATCTTCTCTCCATCTTGAAAGTTGCAACGCATCCAGTCACCCTCCAGGTACCAAACCCAACAACTCTGCTAACTGTAGACATGCAAGGCGCTTCTCTCTCTCTTAATTCACGTTTCATTTCCCTTTATCACCGTGCACTGAATATGTAAAAATCACGGCATGTTTTCCAACTTGGATTCAAACAGTCGGTGCGTTTTACATCCCAGGCGTCATCTCTTTAAAGTGGGAACAAAGTGAAGCAGCATCTCCCGTTTGTTCGTCTTTACAAAGCTCTTGTGTTTGTCTACCCAAAGCTGTGAGTGATTACTGTTCATTGGAAGGGGCAGGCCTTTAATTAGTCCGGGCTCCCTGGGGTGTCATTACCACAGGGGAATCTCGCCCCTCTTTATTAGCCCATTTTAATATTTACTAAAAAAGAGATACAGAAGGTGGGGTAATTTGGGGTTTTCAGATGGGACACCCGCTCCTGTGAATATGTATGTGGCATGTGAAGCAGTTGAGGGAGTATGGTGGACAAGCGCCAGAGGTGATGGACGAGCTCGGCTGGGGCTCATCTGCAGCCCAATCACGTCCCCCCCGGCCCCGCTCCGCACCTTTAACAAAAGAAAGTAGAGACCGAAAAGAATATTATGGGTTTTTTTTTTTTTTATTATTTCTGTGAGAAATGTTTAAAGAAAACCATTTTGATGAGGTGTCAGCTCAGAGCCCATGCAGCCAAAATCCACAATGACCCGTTTAAAGGTAAAACTTCTAACAAGACGTGTTGACAGACTGAACATCGTATTGTCATGGCAAAGTCACCTCTTTTGTAAACTATAGATGGTCAAATCCATCAAAGCACCGACTCTAATTCCAACCGAGAGCAGACCCGATCACGCCCGATGAGTTCTTAAAGGCTGATTTCATTCAAAGAACAGCAAGAAAAGAACACATTTCACTCAACGTCTACTTGAGGTTGTCAGTTCTCAACGGCTTCCGCTATTTTCTTCTGCTCAGCTGCTCATTTGAAGCGATATCGAGTACAGCGAAGCATCAGGAAGTCTGGGTAATTACAAACCTCCAAGCATGTGCGTTCTTTATCCCCGTTTCAGGAACAGAGAGATTAAGGTATGATGAGACATACGTTGTCAAGTGTCGACCTTGAAAAGACGCGAGATGCAACTTTTGCCTCTGAAGTGGATTCACCGAGGCATCGAGACTCCTGAATGCAATTACAGCGGGGTCGTTGCATCCCTTATTTCAACTCTAATTGGCCACAGTGTGTTTAAGTGTCGGTTTTTCAGGCGTGTAGAAGAGGAAGGGATTCTGTCTGGCAGCTGATCCCCCTGAAGATATTAGCCTCATCCTTCAGTCAGATCTACTGTCGCTGCTAAAACTGCAAGGAGACCAAATGCGACACTACAAACAACAGCAATACCTCATTTTAGATCGTCTCATCAAAACTGGTGTGGTTTCATGTCAAAAAAATGTAGTTCTGTGTTTTAATGTTAGTACATAAGACTAGGTAGACTTGTTGAATCTTTCCATTGAAGCTTAGCATATTTTATTTGACATAAAGGTCACAGACGTTCAATTAAACAAACATTGTTAATTTCGAAAAAGCTCCCGTTTTGCGATAAAAAGCGTTTGCTGCAGGATGAGATGACCTGCAGCAAGGCCACATCGGAGTAGATGTGTTTCGCAAAACTCCAGCGGAAGCGCTTATTTCGCATTACACGAGTCACGTGATCAAAAATCGGATTTTACCACTGGCAAAAACGTCAACTGAGAACACAGGAAGTAGGAGGAGGGTGCACCTCACTAAAAGGTAAATGCAGTCAAAGCAGCTTTTCACATGCCAGCAGATTTCTTAGGGATCAAATGTATTACAGTGCAGCAGCAAGTTAAATCAAAATCTTGTAAAAAATAAAGAAATACAATTATAGAAACTATTAATTTCTATTAAAACTAAGCAATGCCTTAATTGCTAATTCAGGAAATTTAAAGGAATTCCTAACTAAATCTGAATTTCTACATTTTTGTTGATAAAATCCAAACCCAAATACACAGTTCAAAGTTCTCTCATTGTCTCCATCAGCAATGTCCTCTAGTGACAACTCAATGGCAGCTTGCCTCGCCTCCCACCTCAAAAGCTAGCATGTACGTAGCTTTGGTTGGTTGTCACCTCTTGATTCCTCTTGATATTAGCCAGTCCTGTTCTAAGCCGACTCCATAAAGCCCAAAAAAAAAAAAAAAAAAGGCCTTTTCTTTCACTCCCTTTTTTTTTTTTTTCCAACCACATAGGGGCCACATGTGCAGCTCAGTTTGAGGGGTATTAGTGCTCCATGGTCATCAAAGGCACAGGATATAGTGTGAGGAAAGCAGGGGTATAAAGGGACTCGGTTGGGTGCCAAAGCAGTCCCCTCTGCACCCAGTGCCTTTTAATTAGCCTCACAGCAGGAGCACGGCACCGGCACACACACACAACACTCATCACTCACACGGAGGTGCATGAGTACACACACGAGCTTGACAGTTGCATATCTTTCTTCTGCTTCATTAGTTTCTCTAAATAAGTCATTTAGTTCGTGCCAAACAAATGTTCTTTGTCCCACTGATTTGGAGAAGACAACGGAGATGCTCTGGCTTACCCAGAACTTTACATATCGTCTCTGTGTAAATTTTTTATTTTTTTTTTAAATGCAAAGATGGAAAGAAAATATATTTTATTGAAACTGTCTCGCATGAATAAATTAGGGGCGAATCACTCACCGATTAGATGACACGTGGTAAAAGCGCTCACAGGGAGCATTCAGAGACCGAAACGAGTCTGCAGGTTTTACATTTACCTGAAATAAAGTAGCTGACATTTTAATGAGTATAAAGAATTATTTTTCACAAACTCATCCGATATTTTAACTCACCGACAAAATCCAAACAGCCAAGCTGAAGAGCATCTTTCTCCTGACAGAAAAGTAAGTTACAATTTGTGATTATGTACTCAACCCCACTACTGATCTAACATTTCCACAAAGGAGACACTTGTGTGAAAGGGGCAGCATTATATATTTTCAAGCCACATAAATCAATTAATAGTTGTTATAGAAATGCTGTATAAATCAAATATCACTTAAATATCCTAATTTCACACCTTGAAAATGACCTCTGTCTCTTCCCAATATTTCACCTTTGGGAAGTCGTCACAACATCGCTCCTCTATTAAACCTTTTTTCATTTTTTTAACCGGGGTTACTCTGAGAAGTGGCTTGTGTAATGAGCTCGGCAGACATACAGTTCCACCCGCTGTTTGCTAATTGCTACTGGCTAGTCTGGAGGAGCTGAGTAGGGTGCTCTGTGGGGTGGAAGCTTGGAAGCTTAGAAACTGCAGCTCAGAGGAGGAGCTTCCTCGTTATAGGCGGTACTTGGAATAGGCGTAGCTGATCAAGGGGTAGACGGGACAGAACCCAGAAACCAAAAGCAACAAAAACAAATCCTTACAAAAATGACTAAAAGCAAGTGTGAGCGAGTGTTCTTCTGTTGGGTTAATGTCAGGGCTGTGATTTTACATTCTGGATGCTCTTCCTTCATTTCAGTCTGAAGGCCGTGTGTGTGTGTGTGTGTGCCTGTGTGTGGATGTGTGTGTGAGGTCTACACCCCATGAAGGTTACAATTGTGGACTCTTTAGACTCCAGTCACATTAAGGGAGGATTTGGCAAATCAGCTGAAAAATGGAAGGTTGAAAATACCTGGTTATTCAGTAATCTGTGTAATCATAGGAAGGACATTAGTATTATTCAAGGTTGTGATAGAATCTGGAAGGTGAAAAATGAATATCACTAGATCTTTCATATAAAAACGGTCAAGCTTTGTCGTTTTGCTGGTCAAACCAAAACTTGGTGATGGGACAGGTTGAGGTTAACTTGAAGAAAAGCACGGTGGATTTTAAAGGTGGCATGCTGATGTGATAACATAGTCTGATCTTACTCTCTTCTTCTTCTCTGTAGTTCTCTGTCACATTAAAGTTGAATGCTGCTGCAGTTTCACTGGTTGATAAGATTACTAGAGTTAAACCGTGAGCTTCTTCCTCGAAGTCAATTATTCATGTGCAGAGGTCATTTCAATTTATGCCAACGAAGCATCATTTGCAACGCAGTTTTTGACGCAGAACTGGCAAATGTTGAGTTCGATAAATAGGCCCGGTTTGGCACTTCCACTGATGACACATTCTGACTTTGGGGAGTTGCAGGAAGAAGGTCACCGTTTGTTTAATATGTCCAGAACGTATGTGCATCACATAAACTTTCTCATGTCATCAAAGATATAAGATTCGGAAAATCCTTCGCCGGACCAGCAGTAGCTGGTTTGTTCATGATCATCCTCGGGCAGCCATGGCTGCGTCAGATGATGGATCGGGATCAACTGTTCTTTCATCTTACATGTCCACATTCTCATTTGGTCTGTCATCTTCCATCTTCACGGGGGCAATAAATCCCGCTTCTGACACCAAATATCGCACAGAAAGGTAACTTGACTGAGCAACGCAAAAGAAGTCAAAGTTTGCGCTTCAGCCTCCAAATAAACTAGATCCCACGGTGCCAACACATCTGCGGTGTGCGACGTTCTTCGCTTAATTTTTTAGCCGGGGAGGAATTAAGTTTGCTGTTAACTCATCATCGTTTTTGCCCGCTGATGAGGTGTTATCTCCAGTGTTGCCCAGAGTGGACAGACCAGAGCGCAGAGGTCAGGTCAGCCACAGAGGCTAATGCTGTATTGAGCTGTGGACGGGCTAAGGGTCAAGAGGCCTGGCTGCTTCAGCTGCTCTGCACCTGAGCTCCTCTAGAGATGAGGCAGTGAGGGCTGGGAGGGGGGGCGGAGGGGGCTTCACTTCACCACCGAGAAGTACATTCATTCATCATTAACTCATCTATTGAGTCCTCAATTACTTCTAACCATGGAGAGTAATTTAAACGGCAGACCTTTGGATCGGAAGTTACAATCTGCAGTCCTTCAGTCATTGATATTTACCCATTTTCTCTGTGACTATTTTAATATTAAGCCTTCTGGAAGACGCAAAACAACTCATTGCTTTTTATGATGTAAATAAAACTGCCCCGAAAGACGGCACGCTGGCGAAAAACAAAAGTTTTGGAGAAGAGATTTCGTACGGTGGTCTGAAAATGACCACATGGACATGCCAGGCTGTCCTTTAATGCAAGTCAACCTTAACCAGTAGAAACAAAGCGGCTCGTTGCTCAGATTATGATTTATGGTTCTCCTTTGTGATGACTTTGCAAATTATATCATCACCACATAATCACCTTGATTCAACATTCATGAGATGTTAATGCGTTGAAGAAGGCGAGTCACTTCCAAAGCTGCCTGTGATATTTAGGTTTAATTAGGTAATGGTACCAGCTGCTGCTTCATCTGGACCTCAGTACAACTTCAGTTCATCGTTTGCACGTCTTACTTCACGGGAACACAATATAAGCGGATCGAAAACAATTTTTCAGAATGCGTTACAGGGAGGTTTATTGAAATATTTGTTTCTTCTGATCTAAACCAAATGGAACAGCAACACATTTTAAGAGTCTTAAAACATCAAGTGAACAAAGAACAATCCTTCACTCGTGCCTCATTCTACTTTATTATTGTACTTAAGATTTGTTCAAAAACTTGGATTCCCTCATTTCCAGGCAACCCGCCCCACACACACACACACACACACACACACACACACACGCATGCACACGCACACACACACACACACACACGCACGCATGCACACCCACACACACACACACACACACACACACTTTTCTCAGAGGCAGCCAAGCTTGACATGGCTTTGGCCCTGACCCAAGGCTCTACCTGGATGTTTAGTTTGGAGCGGGTGGAGATCAGATGTTTTTGGTCATACAGCACCTCTCATTACGTCTCCTGTCTCATCCAAGCAAACATAATGAGACAGTGTTTAATGTCCAGAGACCCTCCACACCCCTGATCTGTGTGTGTTAAAGCTCGTCAAGCCAAATTACCTCGACGTCTCGTTCGCTGACGGCACCTGGGCCCCCTGGTAGCTTGGAGGAGGTTAGCCGAGGGAAGGGGAATCCGTTGGGATCGTTGAGTTGGAGGGGCGTGGGGGGGGGTGAAGCCGTGCCCAGCTGGATGAAGTCAAAGAGCTGCACCCTGATTGGCGTGGCTGGGATGAGAGAGGCGTTTGAATTTTGGCATCGGGAGAGTCAGTGGGGGACTCGTGGGAGTTCTTTTGTCTGAGGACATGTGTGAGAATCCAACATAGGAGGGCTGGGGAAAATGCCAGAACCAAAGTAAATCATCCATAAAGGTTCAGCGTTAAAACCCCAAGCTTGTGTCCTGGTCAGGACTACTTTCAACACCTGACTGGAATACATTTGAAATTAAACAAATGTAGAAATGTTTTTTTTTTTTTTAAAAAAAACTACTCCATGAGTGAGCTTGGTGTCCATACTGACATTTTGATGATCTGATGAAAAAAACGGCCTCACACAAACAAACAAAAAATTGTGTTCAGTTACGTTGTATTTTCTTCTTTGTATTTTGTCACATTAGAAGCAACACATTTATATTTCCATTAGGATATTGTTTCAATTGGGAATGTCTTTACGCATGTATTGATGACAATTAGTGCAAAATGTCTCTTCGCATGACAGCTCAGCCTCATTCGCGTCGCGATTTTACTCAAGTGTTACCTTCCAGCTGAGACAGGATTTCCAGAATGACCGCTCTTTTTGAACTTGAAATGATTTAGCCGAAAAACTCTTGCAATTAGAGTCAGATAAGTGGGAAGAAGTGATATAATTTAGAATCGTCAGGGTGGATTTATGGCACCATTTTGAGGTGGACTACATTTTTAATGCGGTGGTACAAACACGCAGTGGGCTTCAAAGCTGGGAGGCTGAACAGATGAAACTCGCATTACTTTAGTTGAGCGTTTGAGTTGATTGGTTCATCAATAATTTAATCTGCACAATCTATTCCCTTTACTCATAATTGAATAGCTTTTACTTCTAATAACGAATACAAAGTGCTCGACATTTAAGAAAATGTAGGATAATGAAATGATGGTTTATGCCTTA
Source organism: Poeciliopsis turrubarensis (assembly GCA_010277015.1). NCBI lineage: Eukaryota > Metazoa > Chordata > Actinopteri > Cyprinodontiformes > Poeciliidae > Poeciliopsis > Poeciliopsis turrubarensis. The sequence continues at coordinate 1,089,758 of VMRN01000075.1, forward strand.
GCAGTTAAATGAGTAAATTCAGCATCTTCCTGTCAACTGGGGACCTTCAGCCAATGAATCAAACCTGCTCAATATTTCATACTGCTTTAGTTTGTTGGGAAAAGCGGAAGTGACTGAATTCTTGCTGACTGAATCCAGAATGCAAAAATGCAGAGGGCTTTTTAAGAGCTCTAAAGTGACTTTTCAATGCGCCGTTTCTAACACAATGCTTCAAAGTGGTGTCCGTCAAGGTCTCTTATCATACCGAGTCTTGATCAGGAGTCGGCTCACTTCATTCTCACATGCAACAGCCTTTTGCGGATGCTCTGCAACGGAATGAGAAGAGAGGACTGTATCGATGCAGCTCGACACTGGATGAGCACAAAGTGCATCGTGTGAACTCGTGAGGTCAGACACTTCATTAGCGATCTAAATCTCTCAGTGTAACCTATGCCTGCAAACAAAGAAAGAAAACCTCTCCTCGGTTCAACGTGAGAGGTGAGGTCATGTGTTTTTCGATTGGGTGTAACTGGCAGGACGCAGCAGTGCATCAACTTCCTGAGCATCAAAATGCAACCAACACTAGAGGGCATTCCTAACCAAATGTTAGCAGAGAGTGACTCAGAGCAAAAAGGGTGTGAAGAAATTCATCTCATTGCCAACAAATGTTAAAAAAAAAAAAAAAAAAAAAAAAAGGTCTTGAAAATGAGGGGTGAGCCGAACCATAAGCCCACCAGGTTATATAAAAAGCACCTTGTTCTCAGATAACTCAGGCTTCTGTAGATCACCATGGTCCCCATGCCATCAACCACTGAATCCACTGCCATCCTTTAAGCCTCCATACTCAGGTCCGCTGTGCTCATTTTCTGAGCCGTGCAAGCTGTTCAGGGACAGTTCAGATTTCATTTCTCCAGACGAATATCTTCATTTCCCACAATCTGACAAAAGATTTTACCATTCAGTTCCTGTCGTGAAGTCTTTTTTCCTTCTATGTTTAGATTTTTGACGGGGGGTTATAATGAGGAATTGGCTAAATTGATTGCAAATATTTAAAAAGTAGCTCCTCAAATTCAACAATTGGGATCGCGAAAAAACAGAAAAAGCTGCAAAAAACATTTGCAAAATTAGATTTATTTCTGTAAAGGCTGCACTCAAATCTCAAACACAGCCAGCGCACGGACAGCTCCGCTCTTCTGGGGCGGGAGGGGACATGTTGTTGGGAAGCTGGGGCACAGAGCAGCAAGAATCGAAGAATCACTGAAAAAGGCATGTCAACAGAAGCTTGACACACACCGGAGAAAAAAGGCGCGAAAGATCAGTCGCATCAACATCAAGGACAGACTTTCCTGTTGCAGGACTAACATGGAAAACTGGACTTTATCTAGTGTGGGAGGCCAGGTCTGATCCCTCGTTTTTGATTGACTTAGTACAACATCCTTTAGAGAGGATGTCATTGCTGGGCGCATCTGTTTCAGCTACACACACCACATTACAGATAGCTTAGCTCCAAATGTTCTTTGCAATGGGTTAAAATGAGTTTGAGCTCATTTTAGGATTTTCATCGGGTTATTTTGAGTCTGAAAATCCTTCTAATTAGGAGTGCGGAGCACGGAGGACGGACTGTTTTTCTATGCCAGTCAAATAACTTTAAACTTCATTGGAGAAGACCTGCAGGCTGATGCGTACGCAGGCCTCTAACGGCTGAAAACATCAAATAGACGTCGACAGGCCGCACTTGGACTTTATAATCATCATGCCACATCACACGTGTAACGTAATGAGTCTGAAACCCAGACTGCATTCAGACACGCATAACCGAAAGCACTTGAGGCAATTCCTGGCACTGTCATTAATACTGAGGATCATGGGGAACAGATGTGTCTCGATCAAAGATGAGCACAAAGACAAAAATAAATCCATCACCTGGGTGACAGGGCGGATTTGCCTATTAGCCTGGAGCAATAAAAAAGCTGATTGGTAGACCTCTCTGACAAAGAAAGATTGCTGTTTTGTTTGTTTTACGTGACTATTTAGTCATTGTTTAGTTTTTTTTTTTTTGTTTGTTTTTTTTTTTCAGATCAATGGCACTGCAGTGATTAAGAAAGTTTCTAAATTCCCTATTGGTGAAGATTTGAAACAAGCCTTTCCAAACTCTTTGAACAGAACAAAGAGCAGACAATCCTTGTCTACCTAGATCGCCCGCCAACACGGACCTTCCCACCAGTCCCCTACCTTCATCTATGCCGAAAGTGATATGGCAGCCATTGCTTACAGCCAGCAAAAACAATCACCCCTCTGATAATAAGCCTGGGATTATGTTCACAGTCATTCTCTAATTGGCACAAAAGCTAAAGTCAACCTTCAAATTCATGAGGCATCAGCAAAGCGGCTCTGAAAGGTGACGTCTGTGTCCTGAACGTGTGCAAATAACATCTCATTAACTTTAAGTTATGTCTGCACATGTCCACAGAATATAATGGCCTTTCCTTGATGGTACATAGATCAACATGGACCCTTGCTATTCTGTCTCAATGTGCTCTAAGGAATGTGAATACAAATGAGGCCGCGGAGGATTTGACCTTTCTCCCTGCTGAATGCGTCGCTGGTGTACATTGCATCGGCAAAGCCTTCACAACACTTCACTTTGACCATGTGTTGTTACATGACGTTCTTAGTTTAAGGTGGAATGATGTTTTCCCCCCTCAAAACTCTAAGCACCATGCTTCTTTAATGACAAAAGTGAGAAGGGGTAGCATTTCAGCAAATTCATTCAAATGCAAAACGAAACCAAACAAAAAAATCGCATGTGAACAACTATCAAATAGCCTTTGCATTTAACTTTGTTGAAGAACGTGAAGGTCTTCTTTGAAATCTCTCAGAAGCTTGGCACAACTGCTTTGGGAAATTTACTCTCATTTTTCCCTGCAGGCCTTCAGTCAGCTTGGAACGGTAGATACTTTTATCAGAGTTTAATATTTAATATTGAACTCAGTATATTTAAAAAAAAAAAAAAAAACAAATTTGAAGCCTCGTGACAAAGACACTTAACATGTGGGGTAGATAACATGAAGATTCAGCAAAGAATGGTAGGAAACAAAGGGTTCCTAAAAGGGGAACCAGATGATACTAAATCTAACTCAACCCAAGAATGACTAAACGCAGGAATGGCTGTACATAAACATGCAAGGTCAACAAAACGTCATCGCGCTATGATCGGCGAAGGCCGTAAATACCAATGCACACACTTTATTTCTCAGATATTTGCAAAGATTTTCAAAAAAAAAAAGTTTGTCTTGATATGGATAGAACCAACTGATTACATGGTGAGCATAGAGCCTTCATTTTGAGACGATGAGGCAATTCAAGTAAAAACAATATGGCGGCCCAAAGTGAAAAGCGGCTTGCTTACGTACAAGAAAAATACAACACAGGGGAGCGTTATAACTGAGAGGAGTTGATGATGGACAATATGCGACATTTCATTTTATGACTAGATGGGAATCAGTGTAACTGTAGCTTTAGTGTACAATAGAACCGTGTAGAAAAGACTAAGCTGATGCTACAAAGCACGCCATTTGTCTCCCAGTGAAAGCATTTGGTCATGATTGCATTGTCCAGATGATACTGGTTTGATACAAACTTTTTGAAACCGTGTCTGTGGAAAATACGCTTTAGCTTCCATGACCGCCTGCTCTTTGAAGTCGTTAGATTAGCTGTTGTCGGACCTAGTTTGATGTACCCAATTCAGTCTGCCATCCAGTATTTGAATCATTTCGTTTCATTGTGTCAATTTGCAACATTGGACACGAGACAGAAAGGAAACAAAGAATTTTTGAGATCCTTTGGTTAAAAGTTGATTAAGTCCACGCAAAAATCCAGCTGCCTTCGGGACGCCATGTTTCTGGTTCATTTCATCCCTTCCAGACAGAAAACGCGTCACGGATGTGTCATCTGTCAACTGCAGTTTTGACATGAAAAAGGTTAGATCGTCCACTGCCTCCTGCCTCTGACCTTTATTGGACCGTAAGTGCATGAGAGCGAGGCTTACTGTTCCTCTGGCCGGGTCAGGACCTCTCTGCCCAGAGACGCACACCGAGTCAAACAAGGAGCAGATGGCAGTGCAGGCCTGAATGACTCTCACTCCCTGATGGAAGCTTATCAAACACAGTCAGCTGAAGAAAACAATGGCAAAGTTTATTGATCGCACCATCAAATGACCAATTATGCACTGAAATCCAATGAAAGGTCTTGCTCCCTGCACATCCCTGCACAGTGGTGACAAAGGGCTTCACTCATCTGAGAAAGTGGAGAGCGAACCTCCCAACAATATGGATTTTTTACATCCTGTGGTTTAAGTTACAATGTGTTTTTTTTTAGGCAGTTGACATACGGAGTTATGATGCTTTGCAGAAGTATTCAAGTTATTAAAATTTCTCCATATTGCGCCATCTACAAAAAATACTTTAAAAAGTTCTTCCCAAGAAGCAGAAGAATTATTCACACATATGCGTGTGTGTGTGTTTTTGTAAAATGCAATGTTAAATGCTGCAATAAGCAGTGGATAAGACAATTGCTTCATGCATACTGATTGTACATTGATCATTTCTGAATCAGTACTTTTAAATGTCGCATAAATTCACAACACTGGGTCCGTATTCATAATTTAACCTCTGAATAAATTGAAAGATGAAAAAAGGTCACTTGTTTAGACATACTGCACTGAAATCTAATTGCAATCTTTTTTCTTTTCTTTTTTTTTCCAGCAGGAATATGTTCACAGATGCAAAAAATACAAAAAAAAACACAAAGACCCATAGAAACCACCAAACTTACCCTACTTCTAACCGGCTCACATAATGTAACATGGTAGGTAATAGTAGTAGTAGGTGTTCAGTTGTCTTCAGTGTATTACAATATAAATTCTGTCATAATGACAGTTTTGAGACTTTTAAGCAGGCAGAGATTGAGGACGAAGAGAAGATTTACTGAAACAAGGTGATGGAAATAGCCAGTGTTCAGGTTCAGGTCCACAATAAGGCGAGACGAGTTTGTTTTTGTTTTTTGGGGGGGGGGGGTTGACGTTGGTTAACAGTAAGTTGTTTAGGTGGAGAGGATGGCTTACTGTTGCTGAAAGAGAGAAAGATCCAGAGGACGGGGAGTTTGCCCTCAGAGGAAGTGGTGGGTAGTGAGAGGCTGGGCGGTGCAGCCAGGGTGAGGCTGCTGCCTCGGAAACCCGCACCTCCTTTAAATTCCTCCTGATTGCTTCTGATGAGGAACAGCTGGAGATCAAACCTGCCAGTCACACCCTGCAAAGGAGAAAGTAAAGGAAACGCACGTACACACTCACACACACACACACACACACCAACATGCACATAACCTCTGGATGAGGAAACGAGTTCAAAAATGTTCAGCTGGGCATTGAACATTTTTACTCTTCGCTCATTTCATCAAGCCATCGTAGGTCTACTACAGTAACCTGGTCAATGTCATCCTATGCAATTCCACTAGATTCTCATCTCCCTTCAGTGCTCCATCTGGGATTCCTCCCAGTGGGACAAAGCAGCAGTTGTATTAAACAGATAGCAATGCCCGCAATGAACTCAAATATGATAAATGACAAAAATCAAATAGAAGTTTGTATGCAGGGCCGGCCCAAGCCTCTATGGGGCCCGAAGCAAAATTTGGTTTTGGGGCCCTCTCGTTCTGCTAACAATGTGGACTGGCTGCAATCAGAAACCAGATCATAAGATCATTCACACACCTGCTATAAACTCGTTGCATCTCTGTCAGTGCTGTTTACATCATATGTATTATCGGCCAACTGATTTATGGAGCAGTTGATTTCTGGGCGCCGATTTCCTTAATTTTGGGGGATCGTGATCGGCCGATACTTACACGAGAAACCCATCTTATCCCCGAATCTTATCTTCATCAGCAAAAATTTTAAAATCGGCCTCTGTCCTCGGCTGCTGTGCAGTGAGAGGTTTGATTGACAGACCGGCCCACCAGGTCAGGTCTGCACATTTACAGTTAACAATATTCACCCCACTGTTGCCAAGTCAGTGACTTTCTTGCTCTATTTAGTGACATTTCAGACAAAAAAAAAAAAAAAAATCATAACAGCCAAAATCTAAATTGGCAGGTGGGGCTTTTTAAAGAACGGTAACCAGGGATCGGCCAGAAAACTGCAATCGGTGCAGCGCTGCACACAAATTCATTTCTCTTGAGCGTTACTCCAATAGCTAAAATTTAATTTCCACCAGGTCTTTCTGCCCGGAGAATGTGGATCGGTGCAAAATGATTATGCTCAGCAGCATACAACAAATCCCCAACTGCAGCGCAGAGCAGCTCATCATTGTTGCAGCTCTGTAGCCTAATGGAGACCATTTTGCTAGACAATGTCAAGCAAAATAACAATTTTAGTTATTGTTATCAAATGTTATCAAACACGGCGTTTAAAAGCCAGAACTACCTCAGAAACATAAAGAGCCAATCATGAGAATCAACTCATTTCAAGTTCAAACTCAGTTTCACACAGAAATAAAGACCCGAGCATAAATGTTTGGCTGTTGAACTGGACCGATCCAGGTCCAGTTCTTTTGTCAAGCTAATTTTCTATTAGCAGCTTTACAAATTTTTTACGTCACATTACCAAGACATATTAAAACAAACATTTATCTTGGCTTTTTTTTTTCTATTCTTCCTCTCTTTTTTTCTCCTTCCCTGTATGATAAGTCCTTTTTTGAGACATTGTTTTGCTTACTTATCTTCTGACCGGAGCTTTGCACGTTTGGATGAGGCTCATGTTACCGGCGACGCCTGCGGTACCTACTGCGGCCACCAGGGAGGCCCCCAAGAGCAAGTTTTATCAATAAAATAATGACTTCAACATACATTATCTAATATATATTATTGTAGAAACAAACCACTTCATAGTAAAATTGTGTATGTTTGATATTATAATGACATAGAAATTATTACAAAAAAAAAAATAGTAATAATAATAAGCTCCACTAAGAGGCCCCATACTGGCTGCTTAGTATGCTTTGCCTTGGGCCGGCCCTGTTTGTGTGATTTAAATATCAGACTATGAGAATAATGTTTTGTGTCTTTTTATGCATTTTAAATATCTGGTTTCAAGTGGGTGTTTTATTGGGCTTTATTGGGTGTTTAATTGTGAGAATATGATGATTTTGACCGACTACGTGTCCTTGTTCACAGCCTCATCATTTTCTCCGAGCCCCTCTAACGTAACATCTCCTTCCCGCCCCCCTCCCCTTAGCAACAGAAGCAACATGGCGGCGTCCAGTACCGCGGAGCCCTCTCCGGAGATAACGGCACCATTAAAGACACCGAAAACCGAGGTGCCGTCTCCCGAGTCCGAGGATTTGAGCGACAGCATCCAGTACCACTCCGACCCTTCGACACCGAACCGCTTCTCGCCTCTGAACGTGGGCTCCGGGACCGCGGGCCGGACGGCGGCCTCTTCCTCCTCCAACAGCTTCACCGCCTGCCGGGGGATGTCCTGGACGCCGTCCGAGACGAACGCCCTCATCGCGGTGTGGGGCAACGAGCGGCTCACGGAGGCGCGGATGCAGCAGCTGGAGGTCGCGGGCACCGTGTTCTCCGGGAAGCCGCCCGGCCCTGCCATGTACGAGCGAGTGTCCAGGGCGCTGTCGGACCTGGGCTACGAGAGAACCCCGTCCCAGTGCAGGGAGAGGATGAAGGTAAGGAACCATGACAGCGAGCTGTCACTGTCACGACTCCGACCTGTTACCATGACACTCAACTGGGTCCGCCGACTGTGTCACACGGTAGACGTCTTTAATCACAGATCCACCTCCTCAAAACCTGGTGATGCATCATGAACTGGGAAATAGAAAGTGTTGCTTTATCTTACATGTTATATAAATAAATCTTTAGATATTTAGGCCCAGATGAGCCATCAGAGCCAGACACTCTGTAAGTGCATGATGTTTGTTAAACTGAGCTTTTCTATAATTTGGTCCAAGCTTTGGTACAAAGAAGATGCTTACTATTTTATGCAGCCATTCATTTAGGATGTAGAAATAAGATGCTACAGCTGGGTGAGCGATGTGTCCTTTCAAAACTGAAAACTCCTCGCCGCTCCTCCGTCCCAAACAGACGCTGAGGCGCTGCTACAGCCGTGTGAAGGAGCATGGGATCGGGAAGAGAAAGAGCAGCTACACCCTGGAGCAGCTGGAGAAGGTGTTCGGTCAGGGAGGCTGGGACTCTCAGAGCTGCGCCCCTGTGCTGATCAACAGCAGCGGGTTGTACCAGGAGATGGAGTCCGACGGCAGCACGCTGGAGGACTTCTCGCAGGAGGACTGGTGTAACCAGGTGTTGGACTCGGCCTTCCAGGAGGGAGACATGGACACCGGTGGGATCCGTTCATATCTATGAAAAAGTCATTGTGGCGAAATTGGGTGGATGAAATTAATGATGCTGTTATTTTTGTGTCCCGTGTTTTCCCTCCGGTTTAGAAGACCTACAGGTGCCTAAAAGCAGAGCTCTGCAGATTCAAGCAGAATTGTCTGAATTAACCCAGTAAGTTTTTTTTCTTGATTGTTTTTAAATAAAGCCTGTTTCTACATGACTAGTCAATTTTTCTAAATATTTCTCAATATAAAATAAAATGAAAAATCTCAGAATGCTTATATTCCGCCCCACTTTACTGCAGTACCCCCAAAGTAAATGCCCTAATTGGGTAATAAAGTTTAGCCGTGTGTAATTTCCTCTCATTATCAGATATTTATAAATCTTGCAGTTACTACTGGTTCTGTGTCTGTGTGCAGGAAAAGGGAGGCGATGCAGACGGTGATCCGCATCCTGGAGTCGGTGCAGCTGAACTGGGAGCATTTCCAGACGTGGACCGAGTTCTCCCGGCTGCACCTGTCCAACAAGCTGGCCATCTTTGGCGTGGGCTACAACACGCGCTGGCGCGACGACGTACGCTACCACTACGCCGAGATCAGTTCGCAGGTGCCGCTGGGCAAGCGGCTCCGGGAGTACTTCAACCCGGAGAAGCCGGAGGGCCGGGTCATCATGACCAAGGTCCAGAAGATGAACTGGAAGAACGTCTACTACAAGTTCCTGGACATCACCATCAGCGAGGCGCGCTGCCTGGAGCTCCACATGGAGGTGGACTGGATCCCCGTGTCGCGGCCGCCGCTCGCGAGCAGCAAAGGCTCGTCCCACTACCTCCTGCCAGGTTTCGTCCCCAAGACGCACGGCCTGTACGCCATCGGCTGTGAGGCGCTGCGGGCCTGCGACGCTGCTCGCACGCCGCCTCCTCCGGCCAACGACGAGGACGACAGCGGCTCGCCCCGGCGGGAGGCGGAGAATGGGTCGGAGCGCAGCGTCAGGACTGGGCCCGCCGTCACTTACTGCTATCTGGGCATCGCCGAGGACAGGACCATCCAGCAGTGCCTCTCCCAGCACTTTCAGGGACCCGGGAAGCACTGCGCCTACGGGGAGCCGTCCGGCGTGACCCGCTTCCTGCAGGAGAACGGCGGCGGCGCCAGGACGGATCGGCAAGGTGGAGACTCGCCGCAGCACTGCGCCGTTTACGTGAAATTCATCGAGGTGGAGCTGGACTTCCTCTCGGCGGGCTCCCTGGTGGAGTGCCTGGAAACGGCCGTCGGTTACTCCTTAAGGTTCAACAACAAGGAAACATCGTAACTACCACGCCGCCGGTTTACAGATGACTCTACAGCTCTGGTGGTGGCAGCATCATGCTGCGGGATGCTCTTCTGTTTAAGCAGCTTAAAAAGAAAAAAAAAAGTAAAGAAAAGGTAATTTTTTTTTTTTTTTTTTTGTCTCTGGCTGTCATGGAAACAAGCGTTGACATGTAACGTTCATTTGTGGCTGAGAGATGCATTTATGTACGCGTCGCCAGTTAAAAGCTGCCCACCATAATAAGCTCATGAAGTCATTCAGAATACTAAATCCTTCAGTTTCGATGCAGAGTTTCATCAGAGTTCAAGTGTTCAAACTGACAAGAGTTTCTAAATGAACAACAGTTTCTGCCTCAGTATGATCTGCAGCACTGACAACGGCGCGTCTTATTGAATATTGTGCACTAGGATTCTCCAGCTGCTTGTTAGGTTTTATGTGACATGTCTGATCAGGGAGAGCAGGGCTGGAGGAGGTGGGTATGCGTGTGCGTGTGTGTGCGTGTGTGTGTGTGTGTGTGTGTTTGTGTGGGTGGGGGGGTTTACCCTGCAGTATGCATCTGTCTACCTCAGTAGGATGTAGCAAACCACGCAGTGAGGGACCACAGCTGGATGTATTCAGAAACTGCCTTCACTTGGACTGTTGGTTTGAGTCCACAGAGCATCTATGGGTAGAGGCGGAGTCATGCCTTATGTTTTGCACACGTGGCGGGTTTAGCAGCAAGAGATGCTTCCACGCAAACTCCAGAATCAGGGCGGGACGGCGTGAGCCGGCGTCAACGGAGCCGACCGTAGGTCCGGACGAGGAAGCGGGACTCGTTGTTTAGCGAGATAACGTCCAGCTCAGATTAAGATCTTCAATGTTTACGACAATAACTGAAAACTTGTCACAGGCCAGGATTCCAATAACCACTCTGTTCCCTGAGAGAGAATAAATAATAATTATTAAAAAAAAAAACCAAGAAAACAATTTTACATCCGACCAGAAACAACTTTCTAATGAAGTGTCTCTGGCAGCCTGGCGTCGTCTCCTAAAAACGTCTGAGTCACAAAATGATCGTTTCACCCATTTACCAGATTACAGCCCCGTTCTGTATCTTTTGACAGACCATTTCATTCCCACGTCGTAAGCTAGTGTAATTCAGTTTCATGTTATGGTAATAAATTGAGGTAAATAATAAAACGCTCAAATGTCACATTTAAATTCATTTAATTAGATGTCTTGTGATTCACAATCGTTCCATTTAGGAGTACACTCATTGCAGTTTTCTGGCCGATCTTAAAAAGTATTACCTTTTCGATGAGACTTTTTATTGGTTTTTAGGCCAAAGCCAATATTTTTTGTCTGAAATATAGCGAGAAGGTGTCTGAGTTGGCAACAGTGGGGTCACTGTTAACTGCGAACATGCAGACATGACCTGACCTGAGCAATAGAGGACAGTAGTTGAGTTTTAGACGTTGAGATAAAATCAGCTTCACATATAATAATCATTGATCTCCCAAAATGAAGGAGATCAGGGAGGATCTATCGGTGCACCCGTAGATCTATTGACTGAGTTTTGCATCCCTCCCCACATTAGACCGCAAATCAACCATTGAAAATTGATATAAGTTGTCGAAGGGAGTATTAAATAGATGCACCAAAAAAAAACAACAATTTATATTTAGTGATTTCATGCAAAAAAAAAAAAAAAAATAACCGAATTGGCGGGTCAGGCATTTTAAATATTGGCGCTCCACCAGAAAATGCATTCGGTGCACTCCGTATATTAAAACACAAAATGACCAAAACTGTGCAGCAGCGACTTGCAACTGGTTGAGATATTTCCAACATTCCCAATAAACCCATTAAACATGAGCACATCCACCAGGAATAAAAAGAAAATATTAAAATTATCTGATCTATTTAGAATATTAGTATCTGACAGATTAAATTCTAAAATCCCAGGATTGTGTTGATAGTAGATTGACATAATAGTGACCAATGGAACCATGTAATCGTTCAAATAGTTCAGACTGCTCTCTTGAAGAAGTGGTCAGAACTCACATCCGTTCGGAAACAGTTCCATCCTGCATCGTTCCTTGTTGCTCTGATGCACATGAACCTGTTGGGATTTGTTCACAGTTTAGTTTGCAGCAACTCAGACCCATTAGAAAAAGAAAAAAAAGGGGTTCTGGTTCTGGTTTGAAAAGTTTGGAGCATCCCTTGCTGCAGCCGCTGGCTGGTCGGTGATGTAACGATGTAATATTTCAAATGCAGACAACAGGAAGCGTTTGCCGTGTTCAGAAGCCGGCCCGACAGCACTGCGGCTCATTCAGGGCCCATAATCAAGCTGAGCCCTCGACGAGGATCTGCAGGTTACGTGCAATGAATGTGCCAGGAAGCGACTGCGGCACACGACAAAACGTGGCGTGTCCATATGAATCTATGTAATGTGAAATACCATATAGCTTATATAATATATATTTGAGAACATCGGTGTTCTTGAGCATTCCAGCTTTTGTGAAATTTATTCGTTTGGGACATCAAAGATATTAAAAAAAAAAAAGAAGAAGATATTTTTACCTCATTGATTTGATGCCATGTACTGTATGTGCTTGTTTCTAAGTCACCATGTTGTCTGTTTACATGTTTGAAGAACAATAAATGGGAAACTCTCTGTGGTTAACCACATGCTAAAAGTAACCGGTATGTAATTTATTGGCCTGTCACGATAATTTTTTCTGGACGATAAGTTCTTGTGATTAACAGAAATTTTGTTTCTGGGGGATTATTTGCAAATAATGTACTGATAGTGGCATAATTGTGCAAGTTCACCTTCTCAAAGAACAATAAAATGTCTTTGCAAAATTAAAGTTTGACACTAGAACTGGAAGATGTTTTAAATATCCAAAATGAAACACAACAACCCGAAACAACAAATAAACCGAACCACACAACCGAACCGTAAAGAAAATGAATGGTTAAAATCTCTAGACAAAATCACTCTTCAAAAAATATTCATCAGAATGACAATGATCAAGTCCATTTTAATGCATCGTGTGATCAATTGCTTATTGCAGCAGCCTCAGTTATTCAACAAGGATCCAGATGAATCTGATGTGTGACCTAAAATGTGAACCAGAGCATTCAACAATCTGAACTGGGATCAGTTGACGTCTCAACAAAAGGCTGTGAATACAGAGGGCTCCCTGTCTGCAGTGGTGAGACGACGACATTGTGACAACATGAGAGGAGGCGCCCATGTCAGTCACAACACTACTACACGCTTAAATGTGTTTCATTGAGACTTGGTGTGATACAACGTAGTGTATTTATCTAATTATCTGAAGGAAAAATTGCTCAAAATTGTTAACAAATTCACTTTGACGGAAAGGTAAGACTCGAGATGTAATTCCTCCTTTTGACCAGGAGATGGCCCTGTGTAGCTGTTGCAGAAGTTGCTTGGTCCAGACTGTTTAACAGCAACATAAAATCCCAACAGAACCTGCAAATGGAGCCTATAGTAGTCTTGTAGGAACTGGTGAGAACGTGCAACATTAATGGTGAGATCCAGTCCAAAATGCTTCCCTCTACTGCCCAGAATAGAAAACTTTATGGGACAGTACCAGACATGTGTGTCGGTAGATTCTCTACCTACTCATTTAACTGATGATGCCCTGTGTGTTTGCCATTAAACACTTAGAAAATAAGTAAACTAAACAACTATCAACGAGTGTCATGCACTCCATGACGTACTGGCCGTATACAGCCAGCCTTCAGCCAGAGACTCATTTCTGCCTGTTGCCATCAGGCTTTACGATGCCCAAGTCTGTGCTAGTTGATTCAATTATTTTCTGCACTCGTTTATAGGTTATTTATTGATTTATATATATTGCATGTGATTGCTTCATTATTTGTTTATATCTAGTCATATCTAGATGAAGTAGCTTTCAACAAATAAGCAATTTCCCCTAGGGGTCAATAAAATATATTCTATTCTATTCTATTCTATTCTATAGAAATGAAGAACAAAAGTAAAATCCTGGAACCCTGAAAATCTCAGCTGCGTTTCTCAGCTGCTCAGCCGTTTTTGTCCGTGCTACTGGAGTAGAACGGCCAACGTAAAGCAAACAATAAAGAAATTAAAACTGACTAAAACAATAGGTTGACTACCTCCAAACTTCAACAAATCTTCTTCCAGATGGTTCAGAAAGTACAACTAGAAATTCTAAATATAAAGTAACATACATAATAAAGCCTGATGTTGCTCAGAGCACAAAGCGTAGAACTAGACTGAATGGATCTGCCCTTATGGATCGGGCACATCGTCACCGATACCCGATCTAGCATCTCTTTTCAATATCGAGACGGTTATATGGGTTACTGTTGCATCTCTAGTTGAAACATGCCTCCTCAAATCAACAGGCACGTTGATTTGAGGCTTCTGCTGGGAAAAAAATAAAAAATAAAATCCAATTTAGAAAGAAGCACAGAGGCTGTTGGCAACAATACAACCGAATCTCATTCCCACATGAACTGAACTCTGCTACTTTGGATTTAATCACAGCATAACCCTTGTTGACCTCGCATAAATGAGCAGTCCACCTGCGTTAGCCTCAGCATTGTTGCTGAGGCAACAGAGTAACCCCGGAAAATGAAATAAGGAGGACTGACCACTTGGCCGAGCACAGGTCAGTCCACATTTTTCTATCAGGACGGTGAGCTCACCTGGGGAATTCACGTCAAGCCAAGGCCAGTCTGTTTGCTTCTGCTTTTAAGCCTGGACCTCTTCACACATGACGGAACAGGAACCGAACATTTTCAAGGAGAGACGAGAGGAGGGGATCAGGATTTAGTTGCGAGGTTTCGGAAAATAGGCTTAGAGTTTAAAAAAAAAGCTTGTGACATGGCATTTAAACTAGATGAGTAGCATGTAAATATGCCTGTCTGGAATTCCAGTACGAGTAAATTCTTCTTCTTCTTCTTCTTCTTTTCAGTGACTGGTTTGGGTCGAAGCACATCAGCAGGGAAATAAAATGTTACATCTGTGGTAGATGGAGCTTTTTTTTTTGGTTGACACACATTTTCTCATTACTGCGAAGAGATTATATAACCGTTTAGCATTTACTTTAAAATATATTTTCTTCACTGTAAAAATATATGCGAATGCTGGAATTTTCTGCAGCATAGCAACTGATTTAATTGATTAATTGACTAAATTATCAGAAGTATGGGGAACTATGGCTGAATCTGCCAATGCCCCTATTCCTGTCATTTATTTTTGTACCTAAATATTCTTCAGCGTCAATAAAGTTGAGCAAACATTCAATTTACTTTATCAGAAATAAATGCAAGGCAATGCAGCTCAATTAAACTTCATATTTTCTACATATTTTTTAATCATTATACACTTTAAAAAGAAAGAAAAAAAATAGACTGAAATTAAACAGTTTAAAGTAGGAATTCAATAGGTTTCATGTTGAAAACGTGTGATTTGGAAAAGTGTTTTTTTTTTTTTGTTTGTTTTTTTTTCTGCCTTAAACTATTTTGTAATCATTTGTTTGAAATCCTCACGATTGCGTTTAATCGAAGACCACACAATGAGCCCAGGTGAAACATTTTATTCGAGTCCCATGTTGTTCTTCAGAACTTAAGTTCACTTACCAAACTCTCTGCTTCCGGCTCCGCTTTCCTTTCACTTGCATAAAAAGCGCTGCTCTTCCTCGAGCGCGTCCTGCGGCTGCTCTGTCCTCCTGCGCTTTGACGCCACTCGGTGTCTGTTACACCTGTTCTTGGCGGCGAACCACAGAACAGGTGCGACTCGTCAATTTCAGCTGCGTTTGGACCGGAAGAACGGATGTTGGTCGTTTTTCGGCCGACAAAATAAAAGCATCGCATTTCAATCATGGGCTTCTGGTGACTCTCTGCAACAGAGGCGTTTTATTTTGGAGGGGCTGCTGCGGAAGGGGTTTTTGGACACTCAGGCTAGCAGTACAACTGACTCGCAAAGGTACGTCGGCTGTTCTCCGGACCGGGTCTCTCCCGCCCCCCACCCCCCGAACCCTCCCTCTCGGGAAGGGACCGAATGACAACTTGCAGAGTTGTTCTCGCTCGAGCGGCCGGAAGGAGGGATTCACCGGGAAGAGGAGGGAGGACAGGAGTCGCGAAGGACAGTCAGTGTCGGAGGTGCGGGTCCAGGGTCGACTTGACTTTCTCCGGTCCGTCCCCCCTGCAGAATCCCCGCTGTGGAGACACCCGACTGCTTCCCGTCGTCCTCACCCACCCCAAGCGTCCCTTGCGTGTCCGCGCGAGGACGGGCGGTGAAAACAGAGATCCTCCGAGACCAGCTGAGGGAACCATGGAGATCTGCTCCACTTCGAGGAAACTTACTTTGCTCTCCTTTCTCATGGGGCTCTCAGGTAAGTGCTTTTTTTTGTTGTTTGTTTGTTCGTTTTTATTCAATTTTATTTCTCCAATTTCCCAAAAAAAAAAAAAAAAAAAAAAAAAAAAAGTGGAGCATTCCTTAAAACAACTGAAATTGCGGATCAAGAGCGAGGATGTTGTGTCGATTTCTTCCAAGGTGACTTTCACAGAGCGCTCAGAGTGACTTCTGACAACTAAATCACATTTTGTTGTTGTTTATTTCTTGTTTTTTGTTTTTTTTTGTTTTTGTTTTTTGTATCCACTGAACGGGCAGTGAGGAGAAAGCCCGGTTCCGCTCACACGCAGGCTCTGCGGTTCTGATGTGAGCAGATGTGAAGAAGCAAAGCAGCAAAAAAAAAAAAAAAAAAAAAAAAAAAAAATCAAATAAAATAAAAATGACTGACAGCTCGGTGTTTCTGGAGCTCTGTGTGAGCCAGGAGCTGGCTGGGATTTAAGGCTCAGACACCTGTTTGTTTTCCACTGGATTTAAAACAAGTGTGTTACACATGATTATGTCTCCCAGGGTGGGGAGGGGGGGAATAATCCCCTTATATCTGCTCCATCGTTGCCTCACCGTCGCCTTCAACTCCTGCACTTTCCCCGGATGGCTGCGCTGAACGCGCGTCCTGCTTTTCATCGTTTGGAGCAGAAACTGGGACAAATCGGAGGGAAACCATTCACTAGCTGCTTTCCACGAACCGTGGAAATTGCGCAAATTCAAATTGCGACAATAAGTTTGACGGAAACACGTCTTTCGGGTCACGCGAGTCACGTGATCAGGAGCCGGTCGTTACCGCTGGCGAAAAACGACGAAGAAGACCAGACAGGAAGTAGTAGGAAAGTGATGTGTTTTGTTTGTTTGTTTTTGAAAGGGGGGGACAGTGTGCAGGTGGTTCTCACAGTATCTAACAGTTCATAACAAGTTGTGCGTCATTCAAAAGTGTATAATCTACAGCTCTTCCGTGAAATCACCAACTACATACTCTGCTCCAACGCCATGTTAAGATGGTCAGGTCTTCTCTGCTGGCTGATGGATGATGAGCGCCAGCACCGTTGGCTAAAATATGAATATATTTCATGTAACTGTTCACATCCTTTGCTGCCATGATTGTTTGATAGACTTGTTGCCTGAACAAGTTTATTCCCAGTGCGATTTTAATTAAATTTCTTATTCAATGGAACAATACAGTTTTGAAACAAAAACAAAAATTTGCGCACATTTGCCTCAAATGGAGGCTCTGACCCTCTGCAAGAACGGTTCTGGTGGAGAAAATTTAGCAGTTTCTGTTTCTCTGTAAGGAACCTGGGAGGTAAATAAATAAATGTTTTAGATTCGTCACCAACGGAGACAGCGGGAATATTTGAAACTTTCTGTCCGGCTACCTGTAGGGTGTATCTCCTTCAGCCAGAGTTGTTTCAGGTGAGTATGTGTGTGCGCCAAGAGGCAGGCTGGTGACTTTCACACGCCCCGTGTGTGTGATGCATGAACGCAGGCTCTCCACCGCTCGGAGCTGGAGTTTGATTCTCAGCGGTGTTGCCAAAACAATCCGGAGTAAAACGTGACAAACAGTCCCATTTGCGCACCCAGACCCAGGGCGAGTCTGTGGTTCAGGGCAAATCTCTGGTATCTTCTCTGCCATTTTAATTGCAGGCCCTGATTCAGTGTCAGCAGACAATGGGACAATAAAAGTTCAGCGCTCGCCATCGGAGGGCCTGCAGGTGTGTCCTGAAACATACTGGGCAGTCTGAATGGAGGCAGGAAACAGTCATGAATAGCAGGCAGTGGTGAGGGGAAAACAACAGGCTCCTGGAGTCCCTGATGGGGCCGAACCTGGAGCAGGAAGTGAACAAACATCCTCCCGCGAGCAAGAAGTGGTCCCGTTTGAAGGGGTTCAGTTTGAGAAAAAGCTTGGTTCAGCAGGAACTTGAAGGGAAAAAGAAAAAGTGAAAGACTAATTTGTTCTGGTAGCCAAATTTGTTTTTGTGTGTCTGTGTATCTAATCCCAAATTTACATATTGCACTTGAATGCAACAGTAAACCTGCTGTCTGTTTCTTTTCAGACAAACATGCATTCCTCATTTAAGCTGATGCCACTGGATGTGAGGAGAAAGTGCCAAAGTTTTCACTCTCTTTTATCATATTTTGACTCTTTTATAGTAAAAAAAAACTATGTAGAAAAACATATCTGCGCATTACTCTTATGCCAAAGGACAAAGGGAATTAGTTTTCTAAACGTTTTGCATTTAGAAAACCAAAAATCTGAGAAGTGTGGTGTGCACTTGTGTTCATAATCCTGAGGCAATATTTTTGAAACTGATTTTTTTTTTCTTTTTTTTTTTTGTCTACTTCTCTTTCCAAAATAGCTGAGGCTCAGTCCGATTGGATGGAGAAGATCTGGGAGTAGAACATGTCAAGTCTTGACACAGGACAGGATTCCTATGTCATATTTTATTTGCAGCTTTGTAGAAATTGTTGTAGGGCCAAACTTGATCTGACCGCGGTGTTCCTTGATTGAATCCCATGAGCTGGATTCTCTCTGCTAACACAGGACTGTTGGTCTAACCCATACGATTCTTTGAACCCTGAGTGGAATGTGACAATGTTTAAGAACGTTTAAATTCAAAGGGTGTGAATTCTTTTGTAATGCACACTGATCTAACATAGCATTGCTCTTTGTTTACTCAAATTGAATAGTATGACTTTATAACTTCAGCTGTACTTTCTCTGTACTAACAGAGAAAGTGGCTTATTGATTAACCTGTCCCATTACTTTGAGACAGGTTAACCTGTCCCAACATAATCAAACCTTGTTCACTTTATATATTTAAAGTGAACAGAGTTTTGGCACATTCGGTTGCAAAAGTTTTTCGGTGACTCTACAGCTATCTTCATCCCTCAGTTTGATCTATTTGTTTTATTTTGAGGTGATAAAATGAGTGAGAAAAAAATCGTATAACTGCAAAAGTACAGTGGCAAACTTGTGCCATGCTAGCAAACCTTTACCTCCTGTTTATTTCAGCCAAGATATTACGCTTTGCGTAGCTTGAAACCAGTAGAGGGTCTAAATTACCTCATCTGTTTATTTTATTCGTTAAACCATTTTAAAAGTTCCCTCATAATTTGCGTGATGGAAACATGGCTAATATCGCCCCACATTCAGATGGCCAAGCAAGACGAGGTGGCAGTTCTGAACGTATTTGATCCCATCAGGTCAGCTAGTCCAGCTCTGAGCTTCACTACAGCCTTTTGTTCAAGTCATTGTTCTTTTCCACGATTAACTCTGTCATTAACTCGCAGTGGGTTCACCTTTTCAAATGGATGTTTTCAGTCTAAAGCTGAACTCAAGATTCTCAGTCTCACAAACCCATTAGGATTATCTCTGTGAAGTTATGTTCAGGGTCAGCTAATTTGATTACAGTGTCTCTGGTTCAACAAGCACTGGGCCTAATTATACTGCTTATTCTAACTGCTTAAATACGCTGGCCTCGTGTCGGGTCCTCCAGGCGTGTCTCTACCAGCGTCGCATATCTACAGGCTGATGTTCTTTCATAACCATCAAGCTCCAGAGCAGTTAGGAATCCTTTGTTAATTTTTATTTTTTTTATCACAGATTCTCAATTAAATTTAGATATGGATTTCGACTCATGAATATGCTTTAATTCTAACTCTGTTGTGATTGCCCTGTGTTGCCTTTAACCTCTAATCTAAATGAAGAAATGAATTTCTACAGCATAATGCTGCCACCACCAGGTTTTTTTGTTAAGCAAATTAATTTTTGTAATTCCACCTTTGGGAATTTTATGGTCAGTGGAAACGGAGCTGCTGTCAT
Organism: Poeciliopsis turrubarensis; assembly: GCA_010277015.1. Lineage (NCBI taxonomy): Eukaryota > Metazoa > Chordata > Actinopteri > Cyprinodontiformes > Poeciliidae > Poeciliopsis > Poeciliopsis turrubarensis. The sequence goes on from VMRN01000075.1 coordinate 1,109,671, forward strand.
CTTGTTAGGTGATGGAGGGTGACATCAGTCTATGCAGTTCTCTGCAAGAAATCCGTGATCTGACAGCTGTTACACAGTTTGACAGTTTGTTTGTCTTTCTTCCTTGCTGTCCTCCCACAGCGGTTCGGATTGGATGTTCAAACTGCATAAGTATTAACGTATACTGATCCAGTTCACAGAATCAAGCACATTCATAAAGATTATACGCAGGCGTTCAACAAATGTCTGTGCAGCTGATTGGGATGTGGAAAAAACACGTCTCACAGTTTTGTTGAACGTTCAGTGAAAGAGGCTATTGTCTAAACAGTGAGATTACAGACGCTTTCGCTGAGTTTACAGTAGCTGTGTTTTTCTAGGCTCTCAGCAGTAAAACGGTTTGACAAATAAAAAAAAATAAAAATAAAAAAAGATTGCCTGTGTGAAGATGGAGACATGACTACGTTGCTCTTGCATGTCAGATTCATTGGCTTTACAGTGTGATGTTCCTCCTGTTGGACTTATGTGAGGGCATATTCCAGTCAGCCTGTCGTTAACCTTGTCTGTCGCACTGCGCTGGATAGCTGTGGCAAAGTGGGAAGAGTGGTGGTCTGGCAATTGGAAGGTTGTGAGTTTGGTCCTAGCTCGCTCCACCATGTGTCGATTTGCCTTGGGTAAGGAAATTAATCACAAATTAGGACTGTATAAACGGCGTCGCAATATTAGTGTGTGCAGGAGCAATGCAGATGATCACACTGCACACAAATGTCATTGCCTAAGATGCTAAAGGTCACAGGGTAATGGAAGCACAGGTGAAAAACAAAGGGAAGAGGAACTAGATTGTTTCCCCCAAGTTACCATCTGTTCTGATCATGGGTGTACGAGTGAGGGAGCGTTTCAGTGGGTCAGTAAAACTACCCGCCCTTTTTTAATTCACTCCATATAATTCTTCAGAACACGCTTCAGTAAGATGAACCCCTTTACAAACAGAAGCCAGAAGATTGGTAATATGTCTTCGAGGGGCTTTTAAATGAGCCTAGAAGCTAATCTGGAAGCTAGCCTTCCCTCATCTAAGCCCAGCCGTGGTCCATCCCCTCACTGACCGCTGCACAGTTCGTCTTGCATTTGGGACACGCCATCTGGTAAACAAACGTCTTCATTTGTTTTCCAGGTGGGTCTCACAATGAGCTTTAATTATTTAACAAGGTCAATCTGTACAGGCTTCAAAAGGCTCCACTGGGGGGGTCAGCTGGGTGCACAGTCTGTGCTCGTTTTCTGTGGTGACTGTCAGAGATTTATCGTCGAGAGTGAGTGTTGCAAGACTTATTTTTAGTAGCATATTATTTTCCGAGAGCCAGTTTGACAGTGATCCCTCTCCCCATAGTTAGATAACATAGTAATGAAGCTTTGGACTCTGTATCTTTGTGTATGGCAACTAAGTGCAGCGGCGCGTTTCCTTTTTTCACTAACTATTGTTACAGTTAAAGCCCTTCATCCCAGAACGCATGTATCTTCAATCTCCTCCTTTTCGGAGACAGTTTGGACCAATAGTATTGGCCTTATCTTTAATTGCCTTTCCCATAGAATAATACCAACTGGATGTGCAGCAAAGCCCCTCTCCACTTTGAGCTTGGATTACAGCTCTTTCAGGGCAGTGCAGTTTGTGGATGTGTCACTAGCTAATGGTACAATTCTGACTTCAGTGGCACGATTCAGAGATTTATCAGTGCAGAACACCAAAAACATACAAGCATGCGCTTTCCCTATTCATACAGGCTATTTGCCATACACTCTGTGCATTTATGTCAATTCCTCTCCTCAAGCCGTGTATTTTGAAACCTGTTGAGAATTTGAGGGAAGATTATTTCCAGCTCAGTTTCAATCTGATGGTAAAAACAGAGAATGGTGTCCCGTTCATAGATCCCATTTCTGCTCCTGCCATCTTTTCTTTACATTTTATGGTCTTTGTCTTAGAGTGCATTCATGCCAGCTCTGTTTAGTCGGTTTTATTCAAACTCTAGTTTGTTTGCCTAGAAAGTCCAGTTTGTGGTTTACGTGTCCTTTCCTTCAGTAGTTCTTGGTGCAGCGTCCCCTCAGTTGAGGGGTAAACAAGTTGCTCAAAGGGTTGGTTCACTTGACACAGTGCAATGTGAAAGTGAACCACAGCTGAAAAAGTAACAAATGTTGGATTTTTGGTCCCCCAAACGAAACGCGTCTACTGGAAAAGGAAGTCAGAAAGTACCCTAATCAGGATGTTGTGATCAGACTGGATTTGATATTTTAGACAGTCTTGTATTAGTGGTAATAGTTGATGAGGATTATGAAAACAATCCCCAATCCTCCAGAGAGAATCTTGATTCTTGCCATCACTGAAATTACCAGAAGTCCACCAACATTTCCAAACTCAGCATACTCGGGAAGAGAGAGGTTGAAAGCTCAGACGGGTAAAATAGAGCAGCTGTGCTGGACTCTGTTCAGCCTTATCTACTAAATTCTCACTCTGCCTCGCTGTCTCGCAGCTGCAGTGAACCTCAGACATGATGTCTTAGCAATAGAGCCGTCTTATACATATATCTGGACAATCCTTAATCTTCGGCTGAGATTAATGCCAATACAGAGTCCACTGTAAAATAGGGATAACACAGAATACACTTGCTAAGGAGGCTGAACTCCTTTTTTGAAAGTCGTATTATGTTTATTAGTTGTTTCAAGAAACAATCCTGGCATCTTAAGTCTTTGCCCAAGTTGGTTGCTGCTTTCTTTTGGAAGAAAACTAGACACTTCCAATGTTGAAGTTGATTTCTGCTCCACATTTGTCACTTTTACTCTTTTATTTGCTCTTTATTTACTATTTCCTTATGATGGTTGTGCTCTCGAGAACTGTGCACCTTGTTGACCTCATGCTTTGACATCCTTTTATAAAGTGTCTTAGTATTCAAGCGCCTATGTTTGAGTCTGGATAAGCTGCAGAGTGATTGCCCTTCAGGTACTAAGCGTCTTTTTGAATCTGATAAACACTTCACTCTTACTGAAAACCGCAAATTTTAAGTTCTTCTCACGCTGCAGCAGCAGCATCTACACGCAGAAGAGACTCAGCACGACGTGTTCCCTGGTTTGCAAATGTTCAGAATTATTTTAATTTCCATCCAGCAGATCAGAGCCCATCAAACTAAAAAAAATCAATCGATTCTTGTCACCAGTCAGTTTCTTGGTGCATCTCTTATGTTTATGAATTGCTCTTTTGGGTGTTTGTTAACCACGATTGTTATTGATTCATGGATTTCTAAAACTCATTTATATTCTGCAGCTGCTATAGTTAAGCCTGGGGTTCATAACAGCATCTTAATCTAATTAAATCACCTTAATTAAAGTCCCATTGGATGATTAGTGATTAAATTACGTAGAGCCCTGTTAAGTGCTCTCTTTAAAGAGTGTTTTGACTTCTACAGTTCAGGCCATTCATCTGAGGTTTGACGGGTTGCCCCACATTCTCTGACTTGCTTCTATATTTAAGTATACAAACATTGATATTTTTAGGCCCAACAGGGATGGGATAAACTGTGGGAAATTTCTGTTTGACATTTGACGAGCTTTTTGCACTGATGCGAAGCTGACACTTGCATGGAAGATTTAACTTGGCCACGAACAGCAAAAACAGCCCTCTGATGATTTCATGCAGGTGACCAAAGAGCGGTGTGGCGGCCACAGCGGTGTGCGCCGAATGGCAGTTGTCTGTTTTGTGGGTCTTCTTGGTATCCATCCTCAAACTCAGAAAGGAGAAGGCATCCTCTCAGGGGTCATGAGAAAAGCACTGGGCGACTTTCCCAACTTCCATCTCTGACCTCGAGACTCTTAAAGGGACAGACACCCAAACTTATTTGCTTCATCTTTGTTTTATTGTCTTTTTTTCCCCCCATTTCTTTTATCCGTCTCCTTCCCCTTCATCCTGCCTCAAGGGGAAGACTAAATCTGTCCGCATAAGTACGGAAAGGCTGTTTGTAGGTGTTGACGTTTTTCAGGTTGCCTGAAAATCACGATTCAGATCTTCTGTGAACAAAAGTCATCCTAAATATTGTTCTGTATATGGCTTAAACAAAGTTATTCAAAGCCAATATTTGCTTTTGGCACTTTCCAGACACAGAGCGTCACCGAGCGACTATGTACATAAATAAACAGAAGCGGTATAGTTTATTTATAGAGAGCCTCTCTTGGTTTCTGTTGGGCTTGTATCAAGTTGTAATAGTGACATGCTGCTGAAGCACAAACAATGCAGACTGCAGAGTCAGCCTCCTCCTAATTCAGGCTTCACTACGGTAATCAGACTGTGGCTTCACACTGGCTAATGACTGTTTACAGCAAAACCAGCTACAGGGAGCCTGTCAGGTGCTTCTCGAGACCTGATTTGACTGATTTAGCAGACTTTGTGTGAAACTATGGAGCTGAAGACTCTATTGTAATCCTTAGAGAAAGAGACATTGGCCTTTTTGTTCTTGTATGTTGAATTTCTTGCAGTATTTTGGTGCAGAACTTGTCATATTGGCGTTAACTTCACACTATTACATACACGTCTCTTTCTTTGGAACATTTCTTCACTTTAAGCAGTTTCATCGTGTCTTCTTTACTGTAAGCTTAACTAAAGTTTCATGCCCTAAACATCAAATCTTGTTAATTATTATGCAAAGTTATTTCTCTACTCCATCTTTGCTGTTTCCATTCAGGGAACTCCTGGTGGCAGGGAATGAGTTCAGGCCTGGTATCACAGGCTCACCATAGACGGGTAATGGAGTTTGCTTTGTTACCTCTAATCGTTCTCTTATTGTATGTACAAAATGAAAACGCAGATATTGTTTTTCATTAAATTGAGTTGTTTTCCTAACCAACATAATGAATTGGAATCAGAATTAAAATGTGCGTACTCCTTTTTAGTCACGATTCAAGCCTCATTTAATTTTTTAGCAAATAAAACAGAAACACATGTAACTTAGAATATCCCAGTCGAGCAGTTTATCATTAAAATACAGTTGTTGTTAGGAAAGGGAAACAAGCAGTTTTAAACAGGTGTGTACACGGCTGGATCTGGGTTACAATTTCTATATTAATTTGCTCATCAACCCGACCGTGTGACACATGAACTTCAAAATAGAGCATATGATGGGGGTTTAGGGGTTTGCTAAATAGATCAGATCAGCTGCTCATTCATGGCACTTTTTTTTTTCCAAGACACTATGACACGTAAATCATTTGTGTAAAATTTGTTCAAATTTAACAATTTAATATAACACTGGACAAACTGTCAAAGTATATGTAATCAACATTTATCGCAATTTTACCAAAATTGCTGCTGTCGGTTGAAAATTAAGAGTTTTCAGTTTTCATACTTACTAATAACAGGAAAACCTGTCATTGAAAGCTGATTTTTTTTTCTATTATTTGTCTTTTCGACTGTGGGTCAAGAGGAAATGGGCCGAGTTTGATCACTGGCTGAAACTTTTCCACAACAATGCCCTGCAACCTGCCGCTGCGGTACGCTTACATTTAACACGCAGCATTCTGAAGATCTGAATTCACTGCATGCTGTATGTTTGGCCGTTTGAATTTCACTTTTGGTTTATTTGACCTTTCTCCTTGAGCCTTAATAACAGTAAAATGTCGAGCAATATTAATGCTGCACAACCATCTGTGTGCTGACAAACATTTCCCTAAAGCCGTCGTCATGTGTCAGCTATAAACAAACTATCTTTGACATTTTATATGCATGATCAGCTATCAAACTGTTATGGTTTTAGTATGACTGTTATTACCCACGACCAGTATGACAAACGCAGGCAGCCTGAGAAACTGATGGCTAATAAATAAAATAGTTCTTGTTGTAACCTGTAACCTTTCACTGTTGATGTATTTTTCTCGTTTCATAAGATTTTTGAAAAGGCTACAGTTTGCCTTTGAACAAAAAGACCATCAGACTCATTGAGACGCTGTTATGACTCATTGTGGGCTCATTTTTATTTCACAGATGTCTCAGTGTAAACTGTCTTCATTATGCCGCTGAAGCTGAGGCTCTGCGTGCTTGATTTCAAAGCTAACCTCCCCGAGCCTCAGGAGAGCAGGAAGAAGGCAGAATATTTTCTGTTTCGCGAACAAAAGAAAGGAAAAAGGAAAACAGCTCTGGCTTCTTATGCTGTATCTTGTCACAACAGTTATCTAATGGGTCTTCAAAGGATTTCCTGAGGCCAAAGTTTGTCAAATTTCCCTTAACCCACACGGGGAGCACAGTCGCCAAAGACACAAGTTTCTGAGAGCTCCGATTGGCCAGAAGCCTCGTCTCCCGTGAGCCTGCTTGCAGTGCCTCTGACAGATGTTGCTGCCAGAAGTCAGCAGCCACATATCCTTCAGACCTACCCTTCAAAAAGGAAAAAAAAAATGATAAGAGAGGTTAATAAAGCTTTAGACAGATGGGAATTAAGGGCATGGATTTAGACAAGATAGGCTGTGTTAAATTATTCTTATGAGGAGAAAGGACTGTGGGGGTGGGGGAGGGGCTGGAGCGTGATGCAAATGCAACTTCAGGGACACTGACATAATCTTCACTTTATTCTTCAAGCCATCCTCTCCCTGTTTTGCACTCTAAGTATTTTTGTTTTGCAAATAGGAGAAACTTTCTCGTTTCTCTGTCCTGGAGGTCTACAGGCATCTTCAGTCTCATTTCTGTGACGTTCACTTTTGACATGGTCTCGTTTCGTGTGTGGTTCAGGTGTAGGTCAGAATTTTGCTTTTGTTTGTTGCCTTAGCTTGAAATCACTCTGGGCTTTGGCTGGTTTAAGCAGCTTGAAACTTGCTTAAGAAATATTGTCATAGCATTCCTGTGAATTTAATTCCACTGCCTGCGATGCCAAAGAAACGGTCCCGAGTGACCTCTGACCCCTGTCCATTTGCAGCTGAAGGAAAGAAATTCTCCCAATGTTGTCTTTCAGAAGAAAAAAGAAAACATCAGGCTGTTTTCCAATGGTTTCACTCAGAAACACAGACTTTCATCTGCAGCAGTCTGAACGACCTAATTCTGATCTTTTCACCCTAAAAATATCCAATATGATCATCTGAGATATGTGGAACTGAAGCAGATGAAGTTTCTGCAGTCTGAAAGGTCATGTTGCATTTCAGACTTTCATGGCATTGTTGTGAAACCTGCGTCATAATCCTGTACCAGAAGAAACCGGACCAGACATAAACAGTGTCTGAAAAAAATCATAATAATAAAATAATGAAGGAGATCTGTTCAACTGAAGCGCATCATCACATGAGTTTAAAAATTACATTACAATAAATGTTAAAAAGTCCTGATAGTTCCTCTCTCCACTTTCTGTCAGCATGTGATTTTATGTGGTGAAATAAATGTAGACTATTGTTATTTTTTTCTTCCCCTCATATTTTTTCGTCTGTATGTAAATTTTGGAAGCGGTTTAATAAGGAAAAAGTATTGCTAACTTCCTTGCTAGTATTAAAAAAAAAAAAAAAAAAAAAGTAGCACCGCAAATGAGTAATTTTGATAACAAAAAGAATCAGAAAAACAATCTGGAAGGAACTGATTTTCTAAAAATGTTGTTCGGTCTTCATTAAAAAATAAACCTCCCTCATCGTGAAGCACAAACAGGATGTCTCCAGGACGCAGCCGCTTTACAATCTCACAGAAGAACTTAAAGTTGACGGTAATGGGCCGCTGACACCTGTGTGGCAGGGAAGATTTGTCTGGTATCATCAGAAGCTGAATTCCTGTGGGTGGGTAGAAGCCAGTCAGAGTAATGGAGTAAGAGATGACTGTGGCAGTAGGCAGCTGTGTGGAAAAAGTCATTACAGTGGAGCATTAAGCCGAGGGCTTCGGGGCATCAGAAGCTGTTCTGTTGTCCTCGCCGAGGCAGAACGGGTGAAGAGGCGATGTTAGAAATACAGTGGGAGACGGAGGGACTGGGGGGCGTGATCGACAAGGAGCAGGAAACTAATTCTTTTTTACATGTGTTGAACTACTAAGTATCATTCAGTCGCAGCAGGATGTTCTGTCCTCTGCTGAAGATTTATTTATTTTCTTCGCTAAAATAAATTCTTACCTGACTTTCAGATCTCTTGCAATGTTTTTATTTTTTTGTCTTTTTATGTCCCTGACAGACATCTGTCAACCTCAGGCCTTGTCAATTACCACTATAAACCCAAATATGGGTTGAAAAACACAGGGCCGTTTCCAGCTTTTGAGGGTCCCAACCATAGCTGTGCTGCTGTGGTAGAACAGTTCCTTCAGCAAACTGAAACCTGGAGACGTAGGTGTTATTAATTAAATGTGGTCTCCCACAGCAAAGAGATAAACCATTGAAGAACAACTCAGAAGCATTCACAGTGGTGATTGATTAGCCAATTAAACACCTGCTCTTCTGATGGCCTGTCAGAGTTGGCATGTGGGTGAGCTTCTTTTTTTTTTTAACTGAACTAACGCATCAAATTCTGCAGCACATCTATAAGTTGCGTTTGTCAAAGTCACACTACCATAACTAGCCTTTTTAAGTGTTATTTTTTAAATGAAAACTTTTTCCTAATTATTATCTAGTTTTGTAGCATTGACAATTAATAGCAAAGCACTGTGTCCCTTCCTCTTTTATATATCACATGTACATTTAAGACTTAGCGTGTTATGTTGCCACTTTTCTGCCCTCCAGCAGGGAGCTCGAAAGCAGGATGTTGTGGAAGTGACGTTATGTTGTGATACCTAGCTCAGGGAACCTGAGCCAACTTCAATAACAACTAACTACACAACAAAGGAAAGTGGAAAGGCTGTTTCAAAGGCAGACAGGGTGAAACCTGGGTGTCTGGTACCTGAAACATCTTCCCCCAATTCTACCCTTCAAGCTACATGTAAACCAGCTGTATGAGGGCAAAGTGCTCAGTCAATGGCTACCTCTGCTTTATAAGAAAAAAAAAAACAATTAGCAACTTGAACAATGTAAATTTTGTCCAGTAAATATGACTTAAACCAACCCAATGTTGTTCCTTTGAGTCCAAAGAAACCTGCTGAATAGTTTGTAAAGAAAGTTGCTGGTGTTCTCTGCCCTCTCAGTCTGGAGGCCAGCAGGGCCTCAGGACTGGGGAGAAACCAGTCGACTCTGTAAACTCTGTAAACTCTGTAGACTCTGGTTTCAGCGTTGCTCCATACGGCACGACCTCGTGTCATCTCACCTTTTACATCTGCACACAGGCCTCTGGTGACATTAAAGCACCCTTTTATCAGTGGGATTACATCTACATCTCCCCCTCGAATCCTCCTCGCCCTTTCCCCTTTTTCATCTTATTGCCCAGTTCTCCCCGTCTCCTTCATCTTCCTCGTCTCCTGAGGCTGTCAGCTCTAACATCTCATCAGCATCAGCATCTGGGGTCAGCCAGAGGCATGCCGGGGATGGGGGCTTTGTCATGCTAGCTTATGTATCTGTTGTTTTTCTTTTTCTATTTTTTTTTTTCACATTTGCTCGTCTTTCTCTCAGTTCATCTTCCCCCTTCTCTTTGTCTAACTCCCTCCTACCTTCCCAGCTCCTCCCCTCCCTGGTTGACATATATGTGATTATAAGCTCTTATTTATTTTCCTGTCTCACAATTCTACACCCCGGAGAATACTGTCTTGGTGTCATTATCTCATGGCTCAGATGTGAAGCCACACTACACTGTCTCCTCGCCCCTCGCCACTCTCTAAAGTCTAATTGGTATTTATTAAAAGTATCTCCTGCATCGCTTCTCTCCCCTACAATGCAGCTCCTCTTACAGATAACCAGAATGTTTTAATATTCTGCTAATATGGAAAAATCCCTGCTAATGCTGTTATAATTAGATTTGTGACAGCAACCCTTAGAGTCAACATGTTTCCTGTCATTAAAATTAAGCGTAAATGTGCTTTTAGCACTCTGTTACACAATCTATAACTGCAAGAAGTTTGCTTTTCTGACTTAAATGCCATGATGTCAGCGAGTTTAGGATTGTTCTAGGGTCTGGATAAGGGGAAGATGCTAAAACAAAGCCAATTTTACTGTTCTTTCAAACACAAATTTGTGTCTCAGAGTGCATGAGTGGAGACAGGTTTATATTCCCCTGACCTTGACTTGAATGTCAGATGAAATGAAGTGTTAAAGGTGAAGTGTTATGTATTTTCCAGGCACTTAGTGACATTATATAGCACAATCAAGTAAGCATGTTACCTTCAGTGGTTATGAAAATGCTACATAGATTAAATATGACCAAAAAGAAATTTGATTGTGAAATTTAACAGTGAAAGGTGAAAGCGTTCCCCCCCCTCTGGATGAACCCAACACATGGGACGCAACAGTGACAAAGGTTTAATATTTTCCAACTTTCTTGTGCCGCAATGCTGGCCTGCACGTCTACGTCGACGTGTGTGAGCTTAAAATTTCACAAGCAACTTTTCCAGCCTCTTAGCAGAAGGAGCGCAAACAATTTTCACCTCATCGTCATTTGATGTGATGGAGACTTAGGCTTTCGTGTGTCGAGCTCTTAAATCCTAATAGTCGCTGTTGTGTGGGGTTCGGTTCTCGACCATGGCTGAGCGTCTTTCCCCTTTTCTCTCTCTGCCAGTTTCCTGTCCGATCACTTTAAATAAAACCTGCCAGTGCCACAAAAAGTACAAAAGGTGCCTCGTGAATAAATTTGGAGCTTGCTTAGAGAGGAGCCGGATATCTGAAAGGTCCTCAAAAACTCTACAAATTACAAGTCTGTACTTGTCACATCTCGATTCGGATATCACTGAATTCGGCACCTCAAGTTTGCCAGAGGCTTTGGCTTTAGAAGACGTAGCTGTAAACATTAGTGAAATGTTGATGTGCCAATCATTGCCCCGGACGTCCTTCTCTTAAGGAGTAGGTGGAGTGAAGTCTTCAAAGAGGACAGCTGTAAACACAGCTATAAAGTCATGGTTGAACTGAGACTTGTCAAACCGTGTCAGAGCTTTGGTGTACATCGTTGCCTCTGCAGCACAAACTCAGAGATGTATGGTCTGAAGACCAACAGGCTTCTGCGCATACTGTGAGAGAAACGTGAGACAGCTGGACTAGTTAAATAATTGATCACCTTCTCTCTGACAGGTACCTATGAGGCTAACAAGTTCTCCAATCTAAGCAGGCGGACAGGATTTGATGAGATGTTGTGAACGTTTAGGTTTAGAGAAAACTCGTAGGTTTGATTGAAACACACATCCAGGTACTATGTTGAAAATTTCACAAATTATTGTTTAAGACATGTTGTGTAGTTACTGCTTGAACTTAGACAAGAGCTGTTTTTTTTTTTTTTGGCACAAATATCTTTAATCACAATCTCTGTGTTGGTAATAAATCCCCTCAGCGAAGTCTCTGATACAAGTTGCATATGTCCAACTGTCTCCATACAAGCATTGTTAATCATCAGAACCTCTGAGGACCTTTGGGTCTCTTGCTGTGAATGGTCTGACGTAAGCTCCATTTTCTGACTGTCCGGTCAGGAACAATGGCATCCTCGCTGCTGTGTTACCAGCGAACAGGGAAGTGTACGGGAAATGCAAACTGCGGTGGTATGCCATACATTGTGCGGCATAGTTGAATTTCATTGTTTCTGCTGAGTTACCTCGAGTTAGAGAACATAGAAAACCGTCTCTGCTTCTCAGTAACTCATGTTTCTTCTCTTGTATCCGCCGGCTGCAGCTACGTACTGTACATGGGCTGTGAAGTACAGTACAGCAGCGGTGCAGAGAGTCCTCATAATCTCCCCCGCTTATGTGTTTGAAGAGGTGGAAATCTCCCGGCGAAATGCTAAACAGGATCTATCAGGATTAGTTCTGAGTTTGAGGCAGTCTAGCTTATTGCTGACTGTGTTTCACAACTGGGATTTTAAGAAATGCTCGCCACGTGACACATTCCTCCAAAGTCACAAAGTGCCGGGGCCGTGGGGATTTATTTATTTATTTGTTTTTTTCCGTGTTTTACGGAGAGCAAACAGACAGAAAGCTTTTCAGCCGAGTATCATCATTGATGTTTGTAGCCTTCATTAGTGACTGGTCATTATGTTCACCGATTTCCTGAGGCCAGCCAGCCGTGAGAGCCCATTAACCAGCAGCATTAGGAGTAATTAGGCAAAGCGCTCACTTTATGTGCTGATATTTTCACACAGAGAGCTGTTTATGCAGATATACGTGCGACACCCCACAAGCGGTTTGTAATTTTCATGATCATTAAGGGGCCAGTTGACCTCTTGATGCTCAATTTCTTCTTCTCCAAGAAAGTTAAATTCTCATATGGAGCGTTGAGTCATGAAAATAAATCACATTAACTGTGCTTTTGATCGGAGCCATTCTGTCACAAGATGTAGCCCACACTGTATGCACCATATGTACACACAACGGCCTTATTAGTTGTCTTCATCATACTGTCATAGTAAATGAAAATCCTCATTTAGAGCCAACGTGCTTTTTTGACCCTGTTCTGCACACAGCATTCCCCCTTAGTGATGTTGCACATGCCCACACGGCTTTCTGCAGCACTCTCGCCACTTCTCTGGATGGAAACACTTTCATCGTGATGGCAGATCCATATATACCCACTCACACTTATACACACATCCCCTCTTGTCCTCCCCCCTCGCCCCCCGCCTTGGCGTGCATCCTCAGGGAGGACGAAAAGTAAGGCAAGCCACGTCTGATCCGTAATCGCTCTCTTCAGTCTTCCGCTCCCTCCCGACTCTTTCCCCCAGCCACGCACCACCTCTGCGATCTCAATCACCGTGAAAATATCTCTACAGGTTCTGTTTAATAACGGCACTGGCGCGCATGTGGAATCCACTCAGGAATGTTGCTTTCTGTCTCATCTCCCGCCTCCTGACACAACCTGTCAGTGAGCAAGACATCACACGGCGAGGCGCGGGAGAAACGATCAGAACTCCCCTTAACCACAGAAACTTGTCGCTCATCTGTCTTTTTACCTCAGCACCGCGGTAAAAATAGACTCGGGCTGTCTAGTTTCCCTAGTACTTCCCTCTCTCTCTCACTGATTCTGCTCAGCTTTTCGTAATTCGCTGGCTACACCAATTTCCCTCATCACTTTGGACCACTCAACAGAACGAGGCATGGCTTGTCAATATGGAACAGCTTTTCCATTTCTTTTTATGTCAATCAAGCTGATGTGGGAGGAAAGCAGAACAAGATGATATTGGTAGATTTGACCCATTTGACTGCAGTTAAATCATTTTAGCTAAAATGATTTAACTGCAGTTAAATAATTTTAACTGCAGTTAAATAATTTAACTGCAATTAAATTATTGCAGTTAAATTGTAACTGAATGTAACTTTGTAACATTCAGTTACAAAGTTACTGAATGTTACAGTAACTTTGTAACATTTACAAAGTTACTGTTGTTTTGATCATTGGTAGCTTTTTTAAGCAATAATCACATATATTGCAATAGACACGTGACCAATATAAATGGATAATATTTCAATAATTTCACTGAACTCTGACCCAGAACCACACAGCATTCTGGGTGATGTAGACATAGGACAGGCTTTAGCCACTCTACTGTCCAGGGCGAGCTAAGAGAGGTCGGTGGCATCAACTAGCTCATTTCCTCTTTGGTTGCCCAGCAACAACTTGTTGAATAACTTGCGCAGTAAACAGTTTAAGATTTTGCCATTGTGCCTTATGATTGCTTAAAAATAGACATTGGCTGTGGAATGAAAACTGTGAATAAAATAGCGTTCCACCCCTCCCATCCTAGCACAGTGGGGCTCTTGCCAGCCACTCCAGGTTCACAGTCCTCCACTCCATGCTGGACGTTTGGACCTTGACATTTTTCTGGGTTTTGTGCCTCTATTTAAGCACAAACCAGTGGATGGAAATCCAGTTATCTCCAGCTATATTTGTAAATCTCTGTTGGTTCATCAAGTCCTGAAAAAAAAAGCATAACTTGTAGTTTGGATTTGTGGGTCATCAGCAAAACACAGGCACTAGTTTCTAGCTGAAGCAGGTGAATCTCTGTGCCGACTTCTGACCTTTCCTGGTTGGGTCCAAAAATACAAACTCAAGTCTTGATTCTGGTGAGCTGAAGTTATGGTACATCCATATATTAGTTTGCTCGATGCATGTACTCAGCCCTTGAATAGTAACCTGGTGACATTGTAACATACAGATGTGTGTCATCTGCATAGTGATGGTGACTTAATGCTATCTGAGCTAGCATGGAGATAATGAATACAGAGGGGTCCCAGGTTTGAATCTTGGGGTACCCCACATGGACATTCTTGTCCACTCTGACAAGAAGTTTTGTTTCAAACCAACCTCTCCAGTCACTTCGATGACATGTCATGGTCAACAGTGTTGAATGCTGTGCTGAGGTCCAACAGAGCCAATGGTGTGGTTCCAGGCTAAAATCAGCTGACAGTAGAGGACAGTGAAGGGGATATATGCCAGCTAATACAGTCCCAGTTATCGCTGGTTCACCAATGCAGGCCAATATCGGTATAAATATGTCCCAGTTTTATACACAGAAAACTTTACAATGTTTCATATTTGAAATGAGCTAGAAATAACAGACACATTAGATGGAAGAGGCCAAAACTCAGGCAGAGCAAGATAACAGAAGGCTTTGTTGAACCCAGGGGTGGAGGGAAGGGGGGCAGAGGCCAAGGGAGGGTACGAACAGTGACTCTGAGAGATGGGCCAGATACTCTGCTGGAGATTTGGCTGTTTAATCGAGTCGGTGAGGATTAGAACTGGATTATGTAGGAATTGTGACACAGCAGCAAATTAGCCTGGTAGCTTTAATCTGTGAGGGAGTCGAAGCCAAAATACTTGGCCGGAAAGCAGGATGTGTGTATGTAATGTTCAAGTATTGAGGTCATAGGCTTCATGACGAAAGTATACAGTTAGGTGAAAAACAGGGACACAAAGTTTATGTATCTTTATAGACGTCTTAAACAAGCTTTTTAAACAATTATTAAAGTAAGCAGACAGAATAATGGACTGGAAATACGATCCGAAGTGTTGTGGTTGCACTGAAATGTTAACAAAATGCATAAAACATTTGAAAGACGGTGAAGTCTGTGCTTAACTCAATTTTACGGACTTTTCTTTATACCGCTGAGCTGTAAATGCGTGCTGGGTGTTGAAGTGACCATGCAGTCAGGCAGGCAGGCATGCAGGCCCTGAACTGCAGCAAACGCTTTCAGTGCCATGAGCAGCGCAGCCCTGATGAAACCTGATCAGAGCAGGTAGGTCAGCCACTCATGACGGCAGCACCAGCCCAGTGAAGGAGTCCTTTATACATGCTGTAACCAGCTTTGACTTGACTCACATGCATGATCACAGCGGCTTTAATCGGACTGTGTTGCACGGGGAAAATTCACCACACTAACCTCAGCAAAAGCTGTCCGCACTCTTCAGAAACAACACCGAAGCTCCTTATGGGAGCTTATCTACAGGCTGCGACGCGTTGTGGCTTCATAGGCATGCGTTACGTCTCATACTCTAAATCGGAGGACTTGTTTTGGGTTTTTGGCTGCGTTTGCACAACAACTGCCACCAGTTTACTGTCAGACATATTTTATTGCTCCTCACTCTCCGTGGTGAGCAGCAAACTGAGGAAACCACCAGAACAATGTCAAGTCAGGTGTCTGTTGTTTTCCTTTGGGCTCCAAACCTCGACAGTTCATGAGTGAAAGACCAGGACAGACTACTGTAACGTTCTCCTACCTGATGGAAACACAATGGATGTGACTTAAAATGTAGGCACCCCACTTACAGCAAGGTCGGTTGCAAATTTCTGTCTGTGGTGGAAATTTACTTCTTTTTTTAAATAAATGGGCAAATAGTTCTGAAATGTTTTTTTGTGATTATACTTTACATCAGTGAAACTTTCCATTTTACCAGTCATGTGAAGAAAACTCATACTAATGTGGCTTCAAGTCACATTAAAATTATGACTGAAAGAGCGTTAATCAGGGAGTACTTTGAGACCAAAGACTGTTGTCTCCTGACTGCAGAGGCCAGGTTACAGCTCTTCCTCACAGATGAGTTATTTGCCTAAAATTTAAACAAAGTAATTGCTGCCCCCTCAAACCCTCCCTTCCGCCATCTTGGGGACCTACTGGGCAGATCAAGTGTGAGCAGATCACATCTGAGGGCGACCACCACCCAGTCCATGATTAAAGTCCCTGCTCCCAAAAGAGCTTCTCTGAAGTTCAGTGAGAAAAAACGGAAAAGCCACTGGATGGTGACTTTCTCCTTGGCGTGTGTGTGCGTGTGTGTGTGTGTGTAAGGTGGAGTGGATTGAGTTGGTGGGGTGTACGATGCTGTCCTGGAGAGTCCAGAGCGGCTGGTTCAGTGGAAGGTAGAGTGTCCTGCATTATGCATGCCGGTTGTTATTTTCATCACATGCTGCTGCCAGGCGTCATTGTCGTTTGTGCTTGGTCTGCAAAAATCCGCGGCGGTTCACAGGCCGTCGTCCGCTATAACCCGCTCCCACTTCCATGCTTCCTGTTTTGTCCTCGTCGTGCTTCGATGCTGCCGGGACATGGAAATGGATTGGGTGGTCCCAGCGGGTCCCATTAACCGGCCCTGTCTCCTGAGTGGTGTGGATGCGCGTTTTCTTTTATGTTTGTCTCTAAGGTGGGCCTCGCTGTCAGGCCACTCCGGAGAGTAAGAGGCAGTGAGTGGGTGAAGCGCTTGAACACATGCATTATTTCACGCTGCAAGTGACAGCCAATCAGACGGGCACAAGCAGCAGATTGTCAGCGAGAGGTGAGTGTGTGGACTGAGTGTGTGTGTCTGTACTATGCAAAAATTAGGCCTTTTCAGCTTAATGTTGATCCTACAGCTTTCTGTACAGTAGAAGTGGCTAAACATTATGGAACCTTCTTCACCTACAACAGATCCCTCACTGCAGACGGATGAACAAAGTGAAACTTAAGCATTGAAATTAATTCTACACTGCAAAAACACAACATCTCACAAAGTCTGTTTGGTCTATGTTCTAATATGGTAGTACACACTTGAAAAAAGACAAAACTAGCTTCCAAGTAACTTTTCAGCAAGATACAGGAGCTTGTTTTAAGTCAGTAATTCCTTAACATTGATAAAACAATACTACCCATAAGAATTTATGTTTCCCGCATCATATATGTGAAATAATCCCCCAGTGGAACTGTTATGCTTTTATCGCTATTAAGAAATTATGTGCTTATAACAAGTTGCTGTATTTTGCTCACTGACTCATGAAGTTACTTGTGAGATTTAGTATTTTTGCAGCGTAGCCCCATCCTCCTCTACCAGCACACATCTGACTTGGTTCAGACCAAGTTATCCCAATTCTTTTTAAAACAAAAGTATCTTCATAGCAGGTAAGTTTGTTTTTCAGTCAGTACAGTAAGCTGGCATAGAGAAGAAATGTAAAGGACCAAGTGTCTTTTTTTATGAGCATTAGAGAAGTATCCAGTTTCAATAATATCATTGTTGCTCCATATTTTCTTCAATCATTCACATCTTTTTGTATTTTAAGTTTACATACCCCGTCACCAGCTGACCTTTCTGTACTTTTATGCTGCAAATTTCACTTTAAGAAACATCTTTTGAGTTAGATTTGGAGTAAGTGCATGTTTTGGGCACATTTTGAAGCATCTTATTTCACCAACTCAACAGAAAACGCAAGACCAGATACTTAGAAGCAGGATTGAGCTGAGGGTATCCTCGTCTTCACATTTAATCTGTGCAGTGCGAGTTCGCAGCTGACTGCTGTGTAGATGTGTGTTGTTTAAGCCTAAGAAGACACACACTCACGCGCGCGCACACGAAATGTGCTTTAAAGAAATAATGGATTTAAAAAGGATGTTTTTGTCCACAGTGGTCATGGTCACATGTGAAAGACAGACAGTAGAAGTATAAGCTTCTTAGTTAACAGAAATCAGGAAACTAGAAGTAAGAGTGACTTCTTTTCTTGACAGACACATTGTATACATGTATGTATGTATATGTATGTATGTAACGTCATATTCTGTAAATTATAATATGCATTCAGCTGATGCCTGTTCGACAGATATTAAAAGTATCTTTTGAATATCCCCCTGAAGCATGCTCTTCATTAAGCCCACATTTCTGTTTTTGAAAGTAGTCATCGGTCTGATTTTATATTATAATCTTAAATGTCATATTTTCATTAACTGTAAGTGGAAAATCATCATAACTAACAGAATTAAATTGTATGTATTTATGTTTGTACATGGGCAAACTTAAAAGCTGGCTAGTAGTTGGTTATTATGAAAGATTTCATGATTAGATCGTCTGTCGCATTTCTACATTCAGCCTTACTGTAAAAGCACCAGAGCAAATATTTCTGCATTTGAGAAAAACCTCGAACCCCAGCAGAATGACATACAGTATGATGGGATGAAGAGGACTCTCTCTACTGAAACCAGTCATCTCACTGGAAGAGCAGCAAATCTGTGAACGACAGTTTGTTTGTAGAAAACATTTAGGTTAATGAGGCTGCATAAAATCACAATGTCACATCTCAGAGAGTAAATAATAAATGGAGGTGCTTCCCGGGCTGTGGGAAGACAGCAGTCGCCAGTATCAGGTTGCAGTTGTTTACGCTGCAGTTTTGGTCATTGAACAACATTAACAATGTATTTCAGCATGTTGATTATTCAAATAATCTGACTGACCTCACCCTCTTTCTGTTTGTGCTGTTTGCTCACCTTTATTTGGTAATGGGCAGGAAAGGTACTGCATAAATCAAATTATGGGACATGCTTGGATCCAGCTTATGGTACTTAGTCATTCAAATATTTGTGTTTTTTGAGCAATTGAGCTCCCCTAAAATGTCCACTACTATCTCAATGTATAAGGTACGCTTATTTATTTTAGTCCAGACATTTTTTAGGTTATACTTTTCGGGATACGTTCTCTCTTTCCACCTTAAACATCTGTTGCATGTACAAGCTTCAACTAGTTTCCTTTGAAGGAGGAAAAAGTAAAAATACACCAGGTACTTTCAAACTGCAAGAACATTTAGAGATGAAAGCATTGAACTACATAGATGTAATTCTTGGTGTCTTGGAAATATCAGTGGTGGACATAATTTATATTGTTTATATTGTTAGTCTATCTCTCTAAAGAGAGAGATAGACTAACAATCTCTAAAGAGATAGACTCTCTTTAGAGTCTATCTCTCTAAAGAGAGATAGACTAACAACAGATGGACTGAATTGTTCTTCTGCTTTTACTATCCAGGTCAGAAAAGCATCATGTCTTGACCCAAACGGAGGGTGAACATCCATGTGATTCTATAATCAGTGGAATATATAAGCCATAATGTTTGGGTATTGCCGAGATCTTCTATGGGATGGTTGCAGTCAAAGGTGTTTCAACCATTTAGCAGCACTTTGTCTTGCTAACTCTGCTGCTCTCCTCATTCAACCTTTGCCTAACTTACAGTCGCAGGGTTTCTCTTGAAAGTATGAAGGGATGTAAAAAAAATCCTGAAGATGTTGGGTCCACTCTGTTGGGAGCCTCCTTCATTGGGCCAGAAGCCTCGACTGAATGCTCCTATCGATTAAACCCCTTTTTCATCCTTCTTGTTTCTGGCTTCTTGTAGATTTTGGTGTTTTCAGCTTTACTGAAAGCAGGTAGAATTATACAAAACCACAAAATAAATTAGGATGTAAAGGCCATTAGTTGTTACCCCGGTGGTGTAATAGATGCCATAACGCATGCATGCATCTGTGCTCGCAGATTTATCTAGTTCTGTCCATGAATAACTCCTCTGGCACTCTCAGCACCATTACGCTGCTGTCTTCCTGCTTTATACCAGTTAAAAACCTTCCAAGTAAAACAGATGGACCTCGGGAAGAGAAGGAGGAAGCAGAGAGAACTGTGAGATTGATGAAGTTAGGACTGAAAAATCACAGCGCAGGGAAAGATGTTACACTTGCATTACAGATTAGTCAGGAAACGCCGTGTGTTTGTCTGCAGATGTGTGTGTTTCTGTATGTGTGTGTTTGCACATCGCTTCCTGTCCTACTTCCTCTTTTCCCCCGCCCTGCCTTTCCACTTCCCGTCACAGCAGCCTGGCGCTCCTAGATAAGGCCTTCCAGTACTTTTCACCTTCCTGTTGATGCTCCCTACTTCATCCAGCACCAATTCCAGCCCACTGCGATCAATAAACTGATAACCGTTAGCAACCAAAATAAATAAGCTCCCTCTTTCCTACATCTCAATACAGTCGCAACACTTTGTGATGGAAAACAGCTTCTATTGCAGTTTCTTTTTTTTTTTTTTTGTGGAGGAAAGAAACACCAAATCCTTGGGGTTTTGTTGATGAAGGGCATGTAGATAAGTGAGCGTGACACTGAAAAGAGCTCAGCTTCTCAGCAGACACAGATCAATATAACTTTTGTGATGATGGTTGTGTTAAGATGTGGTGAAATTTGTACACGAAACCTGAGGTAGAAGAAAATGGAGCAGCGATTGTTCATGTACCCAGCATGAAGATGGAACCACACCCATCCTTATTGCAATGAGATCCCTGATGAGGGCAGCAGGTGAATGCTTGTTAGCCTGGAGTGTGCAAATGCAGAAATCTCTGCGCTGACTTTGCTCTGTGATTCTCAAAGCTGCTGTCACACTATTTCTCAGCTTTCCATGAATGCTGGTAAACGCAACACCAACTATCTTTGGCTAACTGTGAAGAAATCAGCCATATTCTAAGCTTCTATCATATTCCGGTTTTTTGTATTACTTCTGTTTATTGTGTTGGAGGGCGTAATATTCTCAGTGCTCTTCTGCTTCAAGACAGCCCAGCTTGTTTTTGGCTTTTCCTGCATAGATAAAAAAGTATTCACTCTATTGGATGTTTTACCCTTTTGCTTTTCTCTAAAAAAAAAAACATGTACATAATGAAGTACAAATATTTGTCATAAAATGACTGACTGCTTAAAAACTGTGACTGACCTAAGTCAGCAGCGGACCCGCCAGTTGGTGCTTGTCTCACAGCTAAAGGTGCATCTACTTAAAGGCTCAATGGGGAGTAACTTGAAGGGGAGAACTTATTTTATGTTTTATGTTTTGTATGCTCATTCATTTGTCCAATGTGTGAAAAAAATCTGTTTACACTTTGATATTAAAGGGCTTCTAGGAGAACATTTTGTGAAAAACGTTTAGTCATTGTTGATTATGACTGACATGTAAAAGGAACAAAAAGAGAAAACATTCAATCGTATGAATAGTTTTTATAGGCTCTGTACTGTATGAGCCGTAGATGATGGGTCAGGACAACACACACAGTCTAAATACCTCCAGGTGGTCAGAAGTGATGCTGGATCAATTAGACAGTAGGCCAGATTGAATATAGATGAGCTACTTCAAACATTCGGCATACAGAGGTGAGCGAAACTTTTTCAGAGCATACTGAGCATCTGTGCAATGTGAGCAACATTTTGAGCTCTCAGAGCAACCATCATGATGTTTGAACGTCACTGGTGAAGTGGAGCAGTTCTCAACAGTCTGACGACCAAATTTATCATAACTCAACTTTGTGCATATGAGTAAACATTTTTTAATTCGTATATTAGTGATTCAATACAATTTTATATATATAGTTATGCGTGCGTGTGTGCGTGTGCCTGAGCAAGCGAATGGAAATTATCCCTGTAAAACACACTGTACTCCATCACTGAGGCTGTTCTAGGTCAGAGGTGTCAGACTCCAGTACTTTGGACACATCCACAAGTTGTATCCTACTTGTGGATGTGTCCAAAGTACAACACACCGGGCTCGCCTGACTAAATTACTTCCTCATCTTCTCAGGTTCTGCAGAGTCCTACTAATGACCTCACTGGCACAGACACAGAGACCCATCTAAAGTTGCAGGACGGCGGCCCTGCAGAGCCGGAGATTCTGTGTTCACGATCCGATTTTCTCCACCCTGGTCCTCAGGGCCCTCAGGCCTGCATGTTTTGGGTGTGTCTCAGCTCCAGCACATCTGATCCAGAAGATTGCATTTGCTCCTCAGCATGGCATCCAGTGCTGCAGAAGCCTGTTAACCACCCAATCATTACAAGGTGTTTAACAGCAAGAAAACACCCAGAGCATGCAGGACAGTGGGTGCTTTCTTCTTAAACACCTTCAGTTCTCATGTGCTCAGTGTCAGAGAGTCTACACCTAAATCATCTGATTTTATTTTGTTTGCAAAAAATTTTATGAGCGACATGTCAGAAAATTGTGAAGAAAATCTTCATTTTCTTTGCGAGTGAAGAAAAAGTGACAAAGTCTTCTCACTTGCATTAAAGATTTTATGCTAATCTCAAAAACATTCTTGTTCTGCTTTTTTAATTCACTTTTTTCTGCCATTTTTTTCTCCATATTTTTTTTGATGACAGACTTTTGCAGAAAATGTGCTGCAAATATTTTTCACACTGTTTGATTTACACCGGCGGCATTTTTGCCATCATTTACTGCTTACCTATCAACGCAACAGTTCCCCATGTCGCATGATTTAGTAGGTGGATGTCAGTTTGCAGATGCATGCGTGGCTGTATGTGCAAAACCTCCCAGTCCGTCTGTTGCTTCCAAGCCTCCACCCCGGCACCAGATGTGCACGTCTCTGTAGGGAGCCTTATCTTTAACTGCGCCTTTGAACACTGCGAAGATCAGGAGCGTTGAGGTGTTTGCAGAATCTTTGCTGTCTCGCTGTCTATCACAGAGGTCGGGAGATGTGAGAGGAGGCGCTACCTCAGCCAATTCACACACGGGCAAACTGAAGCAGGTTACAGAGAGAACTATTATGTTATCTGCTGCGCCTGCCACCACGTCCCAGATAAGCTGCAGAAAGTTAAAAGACGAGGTTTTACTGTACCGTTAGTGTCACTGTTGTTGTGGACCTGGCTTGGAACTGTCAGACTTTACATGAGCTGTACGGTGGCACCCGTCGAGAGATAATTGCAATCTTTCCTGTAACAACAATAATTACAAGATAAATATAGGCTCTTCTCTCCTGGGATTTCTTTCTGCAATGTATTTCAAAAATGCCAACTGTAGCCAAACCACAGCCAGCCCTCTAAAGACCATGCCAGTTCTATGACACCACATAATTATATGTCACAACTGCTATTATTACTCTATAATATTCCTGCAATATATCTACACTACATTCCTGAACTTAGGACAAACGTTACTTTCAGTCTCTGACTTAAAACACCATCCAGACCAGACAGTTATCTCATACCTGATCACAATAATTGTTTGTGATTAAATCAACTGGCCACAATGATATAAGCAACTGCTTGGATAGAAGAAAACTTTGTGTTTCTCTGATTTTTTGAGCATAAAAACATATATTAATATTTCCCCCTATTAACGTGTCTGACTGTTTTTGCCGCCCAAAATATAGGAATTTATGAGAAGTGCTTCAGTTAAAACACTTTAAGCAAAGTATAAGTATTTTAGGTTAAACATTAAACTAATACTTTGGCACAATAGTCATATTAGAATATTTGTTTTTCTTATATACACCAAACACCAAGTTCCATATTGGTCTCTTTTTTTTAGACCAGTGAAAAAACATTGTAATATATGGGCTTAATGAAAAGCATGTTTAATATTATTTAAATCTTAAAGGCACAAATAAGCCTCATGTAAACATATATTCAAATTTAATACATATGGCTGTGTAATGGGAGGGGAATTGCTTTAAATTCCTACCTCCAAACTGTCAGACACAAAGTCACAATCACAATAAAATTTGAGCAGAGCACGAGACATTTAGTTTCTCAGAAATGAACTGAACTTTAATGGACTACTTTATAAGCCCTCCATCCAATATTGGCTTCTTAGAGTAACTTTTTCCATCCTCAGCCGTTGCTCCGTTTTTTAATTATGTCTGGTCTTTTGCCAAAAGAGAGTTGACACTGACCAAACTGGTCTTTTCCTGTAAGCATTCCTGCTTGTTTCATATCCGGTATTTAGATGTGTCACTCTGATGTGCGTCTGAATAGCTTGTCATGAATCCTCAAGGGACTGTCTGGCCTGTCTTTGGTTTCTTTCTCCGTTTTAAATCTGCACTCTGAAAATATCCAATCCACTCACGTACAGAACTCAGTGTTTAGGTGCTCTGCTAGTTTAGAGAACTATAAACTGAGGGTGTATCAAAGAGCAAAGAGTAGAAAAGCTCTTCCTCTCGGGACACTGAACTTTGCCTGCCACTTCCTGCTCTTTTGGTCACTTTAATGGCCCCAACCCCTGATGTTTTCTCAGAGATTTTAAACGTGCTAATTAGGATGTGCAGTAATCTGTAAAATGGACAGACAGAACATTATCAAAGGACGCCTGGGGCATCTTTGTGCAGCGTCGTGGTCAGATAAATCAACTCTTACACAAATTGGTCCTTTCTAAAACAAGCATGAAAATAACCATTAACCCAATTCTACAATGTGTGTATACTTCAGGGCTCTGATCTTGTCTAAA
This sequence comes from Poeciliopsis turrubarensis, assembly GCA_010277015.1. Taxonomy (NCBI): domain Eukaryota; kingdom Metazoa; phylum Chordata; class Actinopteri; order Cyprinodontiformes; family Poeciliidae; genus Poeciliopsis; species Poeciliopsis turrubarensis. The sequence continues at coordinate 1,134,162 of VMRN01000075.1, forward strand.
GGCAACTGTTTATGCTTGTCAAGGTAGGAAATGTATCTTTAGAAGAGTTCTTTACCTATTGAAGAGTATGGGAAGAGGACTATGTGGGATAAGTTGTTTAGAGAAACTCAAGCAGCTGGGTCAGACCAGACTGGACTTCTGCCTCTCCTGATGCCAGAAAGGGATGGAAAATGCCCATTTTGTGTCTCCAGGACTTGAATAAATATTTTGTAATGATAATTATTTTTGAGTTTTCTAATTTAGCTTAGCAACCTCAAATCAGATACCAACTTCAGTGTTATTAACTTCACGGGGCGCACAGTCACTGTTTCTCATCATACTCACTCCCTATCTGACAGGAGACGGCAATAAGCAATAAAAAGTTAATTCGGGTCACAACTGTCAGATTGATGTTTTTAATCTTTTTTTGGGAGTGTTCACATAACATAATTTGATTTGCAACTAAACACAGGGCTTGTTTGCTGGATTGTGTTTTAAGTTGTCCACTTTGTTTGTGACATAAAAAAAAAAGATGACGTCTTTTTTTTTTTTCCCAGCCCGTATGGGCCCAGATTTAGCTTTCTGAGCTTAGTGTGGCAGTGATAGTTGTGTTCAAGGAAAGCCACTTCCCTTTCAGAGAATGTCATGTAATCCTCATGTGGGCCTTTCTCAGGCCTCTGCGTGTGGGCAGTTCTCAGTTTACAGCTTGTCATCATCGGCTCTCTGGCATCTTTTGTATAGTTTGTTGATTATGATGTATTCCAGGACATACCCTCATTTATTGTTGTAACTGTTGCAGGGAGGGGGGGAAAAAAACCCAGAAATGGCAAGACGTTTCCACTTGTTTATCTCCTTGTCGGCGTTTCAGATCAGATTACCGTGTTTGAGTTGTCTGACATCTCCGGTTAGCATCCTGGCACAGCATACAGCCTCAGTCCTAGTCCCTGCACAACTCTCCGCATTATCAGCCTTCGTGTCAAACCAAGATGAATGCCTCCTCCACCTAACTCAACACCCAGTCCTTATCTTTGATGCTGAGCATCATCATGCTATCCTTCTTCACCTTTCCAAGGGTGTACAAGACCAGGCTTTTAATTACACACAGTTCCATTTTCAGCAGCAGAGAGTTGGATCTCAAAAGAAGTGTCAGACATAATAAAAGCTCTCAAAGTAAGACAGAGGCCATAAATCCTAATAAGAGGCAACTGTCAGAAACTCAGCGCAACACAATCAAGGTCATAGGAATGAAAGTATTCCTGTTCCTGGTTGCAAGGTGTTCAATAAAACAGGTGTGTGTGTCGTATAAATACGCACATTGTTCATCTAAGTATGCATATATTAGCATCTGCTTGCGGCTTGTTCTGAGAGACGAAGTGGTCTGTGAGAGCGTTGCACCAAATGGCATCATTATGGACCGGGTCTGCCGCTGCAGAGCCAGAGACGCTGCTTTCATCTCCAACATAAAATCCCTCTTCCGCATGTCGGTTCAGAGATGCTGCTCCTCAGCCACTGTTGCACAAAGGCTAACAAATATCTCAGAGTTCAAATGGAACGTGGTGATGATGAATGAAGTGAAATCATTTGACCTTAGCTTGGGAAAAAAAAGTTTTGCTGACATTTTATTTTTCAAAGCGAGCAAGTTTCACAATTACTAGAAGTGATTTTGATGATTTTAACTATTTTAACTATTTCCAGGACGCCAAACAGAACAATTTTCCAGCTATACTATTTGCACAATCATAAAAGTCAAAGTTAATTCACAGAGCATGTTTATATAGCACATTTACACTAACCTCACCTGACCAAAGTGTTTCACAACATCTCAGGTAGATTGACTATAAAACAACAACAACAAAAAAATTAAGTTTTGGTTTAAAAAAATAGAGTAAGACAATTATAGAACTGGCAGAAAATATCCAAAAATAACGACATGAATAAAAACCAGGGCATGCTTAATTTCAGGTGTGGCAATTTCCCAAAAACCTGAGTCTTAAGTTCAACAACAGGCATCAGAAAGGTTAGAAGTGCTGACCAAAACACCAGAACGAGTGATCAGACACATTATTTTGATTATGAAAAAAGAAAGCAGTTAAAATATCAGATCTCACAACATGGGGAAGCAAAACTGGCTCTATAAAAGTAACCTATGACCCACGTAAGGTTCTGAGCATGCTAGAAAGCTTAGAATTACATCCACAGTGTTTAGGAAGTTGTATTAGAATTAATTAATTATTGAACTGACATATAAGGTTAGAAAGTCATGCAGTCTTTCTAAATAGTCAAAGCAGATGCCCCACCATGTTAACTTTTATCATTGCTGTTTGTTGCATCAAATTCCTCACATCCTGCATCGTTTTGTCGTTCTGGCCTTTGACGTTATAAATCATGAGCCCTCCACTGCTGTGCCTCACAGTAAGTCTTAGGTTTCGTCTTCAGCAGAGTACTGACTGCTGTGCTGCCATGTTGTCTTTAGACAGAAGAGCCATACCTATTCAGCCTTTGCGCTGTCACAAACATTAACATCTGACGCTGTAACTGCTGCCAGTGGAGTGTGAGATTCAGCCCTGCCTGCAAGCCTTCAACTGGACAGACACGTCCTTCAACAGCAGCCTTTGAGCTGCACAGGCATACTGTCAGATACCAGTGACAAAGCACCTTTTGGGCTCACTGGCTAATGGGATGTTTCTCATTTGGCGTTAGGTTAAACAGCCGGGGACGATGAGTTTTTCCTAGATTGAGATTTGTGGGTCCAAATGACATCCTGCTTGTTTTCTCTGTCTGTTTTACACACTCACATTCATTCATGTCAGGTTGTTTTCTGTAATAAGAGGGAGGTGGTGTGCAGTAACCCTGGGCTTATTTCACTCTGACCCAGTAGTGTCCTGACCGGCTGTCATCCGTCAGCTCTGAATGCTTCAGCTCGATCTTGTTGTCTAACACACACAGATTTCAGGTCTTTATCACAAGCGCTAGTTTTTCCTCTAATTTTTATTTTATTTTATTTTTTACTGTTAATGTAATTAATCAGAAAATATCAGTTTTCACTATTTTTTTAAAGACGTACATAAAATGTTTGCAGTTTGCCTCTCCATGTTGAGGATGACCGTTCTTAAACTGCTAGCTGCTTGTTTCCATCCATATAATGTACAATTGGGACTTTCCTTGTGCTATTTTGGCAGCTATGTATATATATTTATATATGTATATGGACTGACATATATATATATGTCAGTCTTTGTCTGCTAACTGCGTGTGACACATTAGCTGAGATTCTGCCAGTACCCAAACACAGCGATCCCTAGAGAATTTGACCGTTTTTCTGCCCTGCCGTTTTCCCGTCTTTCTGAGAATGTGAACTTTTCTACCGGTAACAATAGAACGCAGTCAAACTTTTATTCAACTCCACTCTAATCAGCAGCAGAACAGGATTAGCTACCCGCTGCAATGACCTTGCATAATAATGTCGTATAATCAATGTTGAATTAGCTTCAGTTCAGTTCCATGCATTTTTTTTTTTTTTGTGTGTGTGTGTGTGTGCACATCATTGTAGCTACTAATTGTAGCTACAATGAAGCTCTTAGGGATTTCCATCCTTTGTGAAGTCGTAGCTCAAAGCGTTCTGACCCCTTACTAAAGGCAGCATTTAAGTGTGGGAGCCGGCAGAGTGTGTGTCAGATGTCACTTCCTGTCTGAGCCGGACTGCTGGGCCTTACTGTCGCGCTGTCTCCCAGCACAAACAGGCTAATCTTGGAATAAAGCGCTATCAGGACGCCCAGCTTTTTCCTGCCTGTCATCATCCACACAATGCAGAGGAAGTGAGTGAGGGGGGAGGTTGTATATGTTTGTGTGTTTTCATGTGTGCTCTGTGAAAACCAATGCACAAGAAGATGATATCCATAATAATGCACATCTGAGATTGCCTACTTGGATGATTTCGTAGAACTAAACTGATGCTGTATGCATTTCTGAAAATGTACGGGATGCTACTTTCTTTTTCTCAAAACTAGAAATGCATAAATTATCACAATCAGTACCAACATGATGTCACACACTGTTGTCAGAAAGTAGCAGTATTAACCAGTAGACGTTGTAGCTCTTGGCTTGTTCCCTACATTTGCTTCAAAGCTGCAACAAGGTCTCATGGGACAAGAACACACAACAATGTTTCTCCTGTAAGACGTAAGAAGAGAATCTAGTTGGTTTATCCATCTAAGCCAGAGGCATCAAAGTCGTTTTCATTTTGGGCCAAATCAAGATCGTGAGTTTCCTCAAACGACTGGTTGTGTACGAGAAAAGAAAACAACTACCAGTTAACGAATTGAAATATCGTTAACTGGTAGTTCTGATATTGAAATATCAGAAGAGCAATGTCACACGCAGTGGTGATTGACAGCGCAAAGACCCGCCTCCTGGTTCTGGTTGATTGTTTCTAAATAGCACCGGATGACGGCAGAGGAGCTCTTTTTTTTCACTGATTATTTGCTGCTGACAACTTCAACAAATATGATGAAAGATATATTATTTTTAATAAAATTAGATGCTGATGCTTAAAAAAGAAAAACAAATTTACATTCGGTAGCAATTAAAATTGTGCAAATGCTAGCTAACATGTTGCTCAAGTGATAAAAATCATGCAAATAACTGTAAATACTACTGATACCAAAGAGAACAATGTTTTCAAAAACCCCTCTGCATCACACTCCATTCCTTGTATGATTTAAAATCAATCTCATTGAGAATGATTGGGGGAAAAAAAATAAAAGGAGGAGGTAAGTTTTTCAATAATGAAATGGGAAGAAAATCTTTGCAGTTTTCATGAAAATATTTCTCTTTCATTCAGAAGGTAGAAAAGCCAAATAGTCAACATCTTCCCTCACACATTTCAACTAACATCCTAACTAGCAGCATCTGGAAGCTTTATGGGATTGCATGTACTATTTCTGCTTTGAGTCAGTGGGAGCAGAAGAGCTTATGGTGACATTGCTGCGATTATCCTAGAAGAGCGATCGCATGGCATCGATAAGGCCAGAGTCTGAGCTGCTCTATGCATTTAATAGGAACTTCAAGTTCATCCAAGTGGCAGATTTTCAGTCGTTTCTGCTTGGCAGCTGTTCCTATCAGGTCACTATTAGATAGGCGGCAGCACCAATTAACGTAAGCTGTCTCTGTTCACGGTGAAGGTTCTGCTGCGATCAGAATCCGCTGAATCACATTGTCTGTATGAGACCATGGGGGGAAAGGATGACGATTATGATCGCGTCTATCAAAAATTTGTCCTTTCCGCAGCAAGGAATGAATCTTTTACTGCTCTAAGAGTTAGAAGAAGGAATGACATTTTGTCCTATCGCAGGGGTGTTTAAAGCCAGGCCTGGAGGACCAAAGCATTCAATATTAACTGGTTATTATTTGCTGGGATGTATCAAACTGAGCTCCAGCACAAAGAAAATATCACCTTGTAGCGTCAGACTGTGACAATCAAACTTTGAAGATTGTTCTCTGCATGTTTTCAAAGTGCCGATCCTTTTTTATCTCGAACGTAACATTTTAATTTTGAAACAACATATTTTAGTTTATCTCGGCTGTCAAATCAGACTTACTGCTGTTTTCATTTTCAATAAACAAATCTAAAAATGTTACAACGTTGGTCTGTGTTAAAACTCAAATTTAGTAGGAGCTCCCTGTTGGGGTTGGATCTGAACCTGAACGTCGTTGTCGTATTGGATCACGCTGAATTGGTTCGTAGTGAGCCTGGCTCTGGCTCTGCAGAAAGTTTCTTCCTGTTAAACATTAGTTATTTATTTCCGCTGTATCCACATGCTTGTTGAGGAGGAACTCAGTCACTCATGACGTTCATTCAATGTCTATATGAGTCAATTGTATTGATGTAAACCAGGTTGATTTGCAGATGCATTTTATTATGACTGAATATAAATTGCTTTTCTTCCATTGTAAGAATCGGTGCAATGATGATTAAATGGCTCAACTTATCCTAAAGCCACCAACTCAATTTTATCAATGCCCACACCTTAGATGCTTCACTTTTAAAATTTAAACACATTTCTTATTCAGACTTAATCAAACACAACGATGGCAAAATTGCGCATTTTCGACATCAAAGGAATACGGACAAAATTGTGCGATCATCTGTGATGGAAACGCACTATAGTGTCACAGAACTGAAGTCTAAGTAGCTACAGTTCACTGTATAACAAGCAGTCAGAGCGCAGGATGGGATTAAGTATTCAGGATGCATCCTAAAACACATTTGCAGCTGTCGAGGGAGATGGCAAGAGTCCTGTATTAAAGATGCGTATCGTAGGTAGGTTTGAAGGCATATTCAAAGAGATGAAGACACACACACACCCAAACCTGTGACCCTCCTAGCTTCATACTATCGCTGTTATGCCAATTAAGCAGCTGCTTCCCTCTTCCTCTCAGCCTATCTGGCTCAGCGTATCCATCTGATGAGCGGCTGGTAGTTTAGCAGCTCCAGGACATGCATGACACGTTCGCTCGTCTGCGGCCCCACTGCTGTGTCTCTGCTTTAATCACCCTGCACCGGACGGCACACACACCTATCAGAAATCGAGCTCTGCCTCGGCCCCTGGCCCTGACCGCTCTGTGTGAATAAGAAACCTTGTTTGTGTATAAGATTCCTCTAGCTTTGTAAGGACCAGATGTATTTAATGTTGGATTCAGAAAAACGCCCTCAATAACTCCTAAACTGGTTGATTTGTTTGGGTGGAATAAAAGGAGAAGGAGGGATGCTGAGTTGCAGAATAACGGGGAAGATAGTTTTTTTTTCCTTATAGGCTTCTAGAGTGAGTATCTAGTAATACTTGGAAATTATAATTTGGAACATTTTCTCTTGAGCCAGCATGTATGTGTCTTTTAATTTCCGTACGGAGAGTTGAGCAACTTTAAAGCAGATTACCGACCTGAGCCGCTGTGCCTGCCTTTTCTTCCTTTCCTCCCACTTTTCTCTCATCTATTATTCATGATGCTCTTTGGTTTGTTGTGTGTGTAAATGTGCTGCTAATGTTGCGCCTGACTAATAGCTGCAGCATCTGAGCAAAACAAAACTTTACTGACTTTATGAGGGGCACCGTAGACCCTCACTTTTCCAAACCGGGATCATAAACACGGCCATGCATGTCACTCAATTCTCATCTCAGCTTACGGTAATGTGTGACGGCAGCCTGTTCTCTGTAGTTATTTGTTCTAAATGTAAGCTATCAAATATTCATATAGGAAAAGCTTTACTCATGTAAGAGCTGTAAAGTTGTGGGACTAAATAATTCATAACTGCATGTGACAGAAATGAAAGGAGAATTACTGTCGTACCGTTGATATTATGAATGGTAGCCTTCCATGCTTTTAATAATTTAAAAGTCACTTTGTCCTCTAATTATTAAGTGCTAATTGTTAAATCTCACATTCTTACAGTATAACGACAACAGTTTATGTTTGCTTACTTCATATCAGGCTGACACATTGTTGAGGTTCAACTCTTAATAGCATAACTTCCATTTATTAATGCTTTTTTTTTCTGCACAGTTCTCTTAGGGTCACAACATTTCAGTAAGGCTGAGCTCAGAACTTTGACTAGACCATTGAAAGACATTGTTTCTTTAGTAATACTTTATTTTATTTGAAGCGGTGTTTATAAGGCTGTTCTCCAATAAAACGGAAACATAATTCTAGTCCACCCAAAAAATATTCCGAATGAAATCTCTGTCCAAACAGACAGAGATTTTAAACAGAAAAAGGAGTCTGAACGCTGATACCAGCGCACAGCAACAAGCCAAAGGGAGCTGACATGCATGACCGTACTGACAGTTGTGTTTCCTTCTCGTCCGACGCAGAAAATTCCCCTGATGTTCCACAGAACAGGATGCTGTTGCACAAGCCGAGGCAGGTGTATAGCTCAAAAAGCATAAAAAGCATCAACATCAACGTGTAAACTGGAAAAACACAGTAACAAGTCTTAATTTTTTTTTTTTCTTTTCATTCCCACCAATCTAAGCCCTGATCTGGATTAAAAGACATAAATTGTCCCAGGAGGTATGACAGTAGGTTATCTGCAGAGGAGCAGGGCACTGGTTCCCCACCCAGTCCCTCTCCACTCATCATCCAGATCCTATCGTCTGTCCTCTTTCTGTTCCCATCGTATCTCCAGCTTCTCATCTCCTTACTCTTTTTGCTTGTGCTCCACGGTGTGGTATTGATATTATTGTATATATATATATATATCTATATATATAGAGACATATATATAGATATATATACATATATGTCGAAAGTAGATCATCTCACAGTCCACCTTAAAATAAAATCATACCTCTTGACAAGCAAAGCACGTCTCTTATCCCATGTTTTTGTTTTCTTATTTTAGTTGCTCCTTTGATGGAGTAGTTTACTCCAACCTGCTGATAAGACACAGGAAGCAGCAGAGCTACTCCACCCTCCACTGCAGCATGAAAGACAACAGGAACCGACAGCCAATTAAAATCTGACAAATTCAGTGTATCCTGCAATTATGAGATAAACCGCATGAAGAAAGTCACCCATACCAAAACAAGCATTGACCTTTGACCTTGTCGTCACCCAAGATGACCTGAGATGGCGACATCTAGGTGAAGCCCCCAGAATCCGTGATTACTTTGCGTCATACTCGTCGGCTCATCTACTTGTTCATATTTTACAGCAGAAAATATTTTACAGTCAGAAAAGATTGATTTAGATTTTTTTTGTAGTAGTTTTAAATATTTTATTTTAATATTTTATGAATGTAATACTTAGCAAAAAATAAGAGATCCACAGATTCAACCTGGATTCTATAAAACTTACTAAAGGAGCCTTCACACCTGCTTAGTCTGCTTTGTCACACTTTGTTTGATTAATGTTCTATATTTGAATCAAAAAGGTGTCTAAACAGCGGCACTCATGCACATACGTCTCTGCCACATCTCAAATTGTCACATCCCAGATGTTCCTCGGCTCCACAGTTTGTCCAAAGAAACCTTGTCCAGAGGTCCGTGACACATTTTGTTAGATCCAATTTAAAAACTTTCCCCATTATCTCAGACGAGACTCCTCCTGACCTCATTACCGTCCACACTGAGCGCGCTCCCATCTGTCCTGCCATCAATCATCCTGGAATATTTAAGGCCAATCACTGCACAGGCTGCCCGGCAGATCTCAGACCTGCCACAGCGGACAGGATTAAGCTCCGCTCGCCAAATTAAGAACCGAGTGTGAATGTTATGACCGTGATCTCGGTGGCCTTGTTGATTTTCTCTACTTCCCCCCTCCATTTACCATCTCAACATTCATTCATTCACATTTCTCCCCTCTGGAGGGCGGCTTGCTGCACTCCCACTGGCATCGGAGAGGATTTCTGACAAGAAATCTTCTTAAAGCAGAACTTGGCAAGATTTTTGTAGAAAAACGACGACAAGACGATCAGCCTAAATCGCAAAGCGTCATCCACCCTGATGAGACGCTGAGGCTGTGGAGCTCTTAACTCCCGATTAAATGTTGATGCCTTTGTGCTGACTTTGGGGAAGTCCTCTGTGCTAAAATTTATATTTCTCAGTGTGAGCGGAGGGCTGTAAAATGTTAAGTTTTCAAACCACTGTGGGTGATGTTCCCAAAAACTTAAACTCTCAGACCTGGTTTCAAAAAGTGCCTGTTTCAGAAACTGTGACGTGGTGTGAGCAGTATTTTCTTGGCACGCCCTCATGTGCCCTGTAGAACCAGTTTGCTGAAGCCCCAGAGGCTGCCTGAGTATTATTGTTGACCCAATCTGTCCCTTATGACAACAGCATGTCCGTCTTCTGACAGTCTTCCAGCGAAGTAATGCTCCATGTCACACATCCCAAATCATCTCGAGCTCCAGCTGCGCAATCTCAATCTCTCAGAAGACATTTGGGATGTGGTGGAGCGTGGGATTTGCATCATGGACGTGCGGCAGCAGCGTGATGGTGCATGTCAATATGGACAAACGTCTTTTTGACTCTTTGTCAGGAAGTATGAAGGCAGCTCTGCGGGGAAACGGGGCCTGAATGTTATGCTAAACTGTTAAAGTTTGCTGCATGTTAATGCTGATGCAGCATGAGCGACGAAGCTGTTGCATTGGGGTGTGGTTCAGAAGAAAGCAAAGCTCAGAGTCCAACTGGGTCTTTTTAACATGACCCAGATCATCAAATATTTATCCTTGACTATAAAGGTCTTTGTAGCACCTCAGCACACACTTACTTCAACCAATCATCAGGTCCCTTCGTATTACATTAAGGGTTATTGTATCGTCTGAGGTTGATGTGACTCTCCATCCCTCCAGGAATGGAGGCTCTTGTTGCTTCTGCATTTCTCCTCAGGCCCTAAATAGTTTTGGACAAAAAGATTTTTCCTTGTTTATGTCTTTGCTGCCTTCCTCCTCCGTTCCTCCTCCTACCTGTTCCGTCACTCGTTATCGTCTTCTAAGAGTCAACTTCCTGTTTTACTTTGTCTTCTGTGGTTTAATTAGATGTAATTGATGCTATACTCCAGAGAATGAGAGATGCCCACACAACTTCCCTTTCATCAGTGTCACTTGTCTTCTCACCGTGTTGCTATAGCAACAAAGAAATTGATACCTATGCTCCTCTGAGAACAGATCTTGTTGCATTTGGACGTTCGTGGAGCTCTAACTTCAACTGAAAACGAGACGATTTTGAGTTTAGTTTTAAACAGAGACGTTTGAGACATCGGTGTGTCCAAAAAAAGTTTGGAATAAAAAGTGATAAAACAAAATGACGGCTTCAATATTCGAGCCAGATACTCAGCTAGCCAGAATGATTACTACATGAAAGGAAAAACAAAACATGACGTTGATAATGGTTGTTTGGAAATGCCGATAAATACGTAGTATTGTAGCACACTGAAAAAATATATGCTCCAGTTGATCCAAGGCTAAGCAGCACATCTATGAATTCTAGTTTTTTAAATTTGTACTTATGATCTATTTTCATTGCTTCTGTATTATTGTAGTTTTAGACATTTCTCTACGCACCATGTTTGGTATATTTGGATTTTCCGTCAGATTTCTTGCACCAAAAATCCAGGATGCCTGACACCAACGTTTCAGGTTATTAGCACGGCCCTAACACATCACTTCATCTATTGCATGATTTCCACTCAAACGTTGACCCAGTTTTACTTGGTTGACGACACAACAGTTTGACATCTTCTGGGACTCATTTCCAACATCCCTCGAGATAATAATGGAAGTGTGTGACCTCCAGAAGGCAGCCTGCATGAGGCAACCGTCCTAATACTGGAATCTACAACACCCACAAATCATACTCTGCGACACTAGTGGACCACTCTTGTTCTTTGTAGTGTCTAGTCTGTGGAGACGTGGTGAAAAGCTTCAGCTCAGGCTCTCGCAGGGAAACACTTTTGAACTGAACGTCGTCGTTACATCTGATTTCATCACTTCTTCCACATAGAGGAAGTTTTGTTAATGACAGCTGATGTTTTGGGTCGTTTTAGCATTATAAATTGGCATGTCAGTCACATACACTGGGATTTTTATGTGTGTCCAGCTGTTGTGTTTCTGAGGTTCAGCAGGGCAGAGACTTTCACCCCTGGAGGGGACAACGCTGAAAAAAGTGATGCTGAAAAAAAATGACAATAATAAAGTACTCCAGTGTATTTAAATACTCCTCCTGTTTGCTTTCTTGTGCCTTGTCTCAGTCATGGCTGCAGGAAGAGGCAGTGAGGTGAAAGAGGCCAAATAACACAGTTTGAACTCCATCATTTCTCATAACTGATGCAGGGAAATCTTTTAATTACAGTAAACAGACACCAGAGTCAGCAGCAGCCTCCGTCTGCAGCACAGTCACTTATTCTCATTCTCAATCTGTGGTTTATACACAGTTATGGACATGGAGACAGATTCTGTGCCTACATGGGCTTTAATGTTTTTGAGTCTTGGCTCTCTGCTGCCCCTGTCTGGCTTTGGATGTGCACTACATTGCAGCCCATCTGCGACCTTTTCTTCATTGTTCTTTTTTTGTCTCACCTACAGTTTGACCTGGCTAAACAGCGTTGGTATTGATTTAGATTAACTTTATGGGGGGAAACTAATAGCTAATTATTGATTTTTTTAATTTTTTTTTAAGCAGGAATACATTCAGCAGACTGTTAAGTTACTGACGAGTTGCAGGATTTGAGCCTTTTCCCTTTTTTTCATCCTAATACTAGATTCTAGGGCTGCAACTGATAAGTATTTTAGTAATCAATTAATCTGCCGATTATTCAGTAGGTCAATCGGGTACAAAATTGGCACTTTCTGAAGATTTTCCAGTTAACCACTTAAGTTTATTTTATAAATCTTAGAAGTACATTAAAATATGCAAATGCATTTATAAATTTATTTCCTAAATAAATAAAAGGATTGCCTGAAATGCAACGTTATTTATTTTGTGGTCATTTGTGGCAATAGATGCACCTGCAGCTAAAACAAAATACTTCTAACATCTACTTGTGGAAAAACTCAGCTCTTCCTTCCTGCTGGACTTTAACTCTAATTAAAGTTTAGTTTAACTATTTAAGATTAGTTTAAACTTTAACTGATGTATCATTAGATCTAGAAATGGTCAAATTAACATATGTTTTCACTTTGTTTATTAGCTGTTTATGACATAAGTGTCATAAGACCCTAATGAGGAAAATCTTTGTTTCCTCCACCTAGGCATATGGGCCCAAATCGAATTGCCTCAAACCAACATTGAAGTGGTCAAAGGTAAACTGGTGCAGCTAATCGCCTCGTACGTCGGAAACCCAGACGCTGACCTGGCCGCCAGCACCATCGTCTGGAACTTCATTACGAACAACCCCCAGCAGGTGAGGAGGCAGTTTGATAATGTCTGTAAATATTCATGTTCATTTCTGCCCAGCTGTAAAACTGTACTTCAGGGAATGTGTTTCTGTTCCCGTGGCCCCGAACCTGGGAGAGCCCGTCCTCCACAAAGCTTTCAGTGTGTAAACTGCTTCATCCCGGTCCAGTTCAGAACAGTGTCCGGGTTTTTGGGTCTGCTGAGCGTGGATTAATGAGCTGTGCAGATGGAGGAGCGGGGATCTGGGCAGATTTATTCAAAGTGAGTTTTCTGTGTTTTTGAACAGTCATCCAGTGTCCTGGATGCTCTTATTTGGAGCCAAAAACGCAGATTATACGACTGAAGTGTGACAGCTCTGAAGCCTCACCTGAGCTGAGACGCTTTCAAGAGTGCTGTAATAAAACGCAGCTATAAGTCAGCTGCACAACCAGGCATGTAGGACTTTTAGTACAGAAATATAACGGAAAGTTTCCTCCCTTAGAAGATACTGTAAATATGAAGTAGACGATCATGATGTTGGCTGATTCTTGCTTTGTGCGAAGGCCCCAACACGTCATCCGAAGCGCCAAAGTCAATTGATGAATATTGTGTCATTTTGTTTGCAGAGAGAGCTTTGGTTGGACCATGCGCATCAGATACACAACCAGTCATATGTAAAGCCAAACAACCTTTGCACACAAAGCTCAGCGCACCACTATCTGGAATGTAACCAAAGGTGGTCCACATGTTCTGTAGAAGTACGTTGACACAGATATGGAGTTCTTACTCAATTCTTTTGGCTGATTTGATTCAGGCTCCTGCGACAGACAGGCGACCTGTCCAGGGTGACCCCGCCTCTCGCCCGAAACGTTCGCTGGAGACGGGCACCTGCTCCCCCAAAGTCGGGCATAGCAAACTCGTTCCAGCTTACAGATTGTTTGTTACAGAGATGTGGATAAATTGGTAAATCTGAATACAGGCAACAACCAGAGGAACAGCTTGAGTTAGTTGAGCAAACAACTAAATGCCTCTGAGGGAGCGTGTGGCGTCTGATACTGAGACCTTGGCATCAGTCTGTTGGGGTCCTGTGGGTTTTTGAAGTCTGTTCAGTCATTTGAGACGTCCTGGCAGGAGAGATTGCTGACTGGTTTGTTTGATCTGCTCCAGTGTTCTTGTGGGCGGAAACATCAGGACTCCATCTTTGTTAATGGAACATCGCAGCTCGTCTACAGCTGTCTGTTGTCTTGGGGCTGTGACTGTTTGGTGCTTACACCAAACCCAGAAACCGCCTACAATCTGTCTACTGTCGTACCAGTAATCGAAAGCTAATCTTTGAACTAGTTTGGAAAAAATATTGTTTTTTTGTTTCTTTGTGTGGTGTGTGTGTGTATGCGTGTGTGTGTTGGCGTGTGCCCGCGTGCGTGCGTGTGTGTGTGTGTGTAAAAATCCAACCTCACCCAAGAGACAAAAGCTCGTCATACTATTGATGTTAGAAATGACCTGGTGATGAACGAAGGCTTTTGAGTCCAAATTGAGTTTTTGTGACTGTAACACGATTTTGAAAAATGACAAACATTTCCAATTTTCCGAGCCAGAGATGCCGGGATTATGAACATCCCTCAGACCTCTGACCCCAAAATAGTAAGCATGTTAGTCAATCTGCTCTCTCCGTCTTGGACGGATGTACTCAGGCCTGTTTTCAGCCGTATGTGGAGCTGTTGTGCTAAAAAGAATAAGAAGTTGTTGTGCTTTCCAGAGTCCTCCTGCACAGGTCATCAGCTACACCAAAGGCACCATCACCGAGGGCAGCCCCGACTTCAGGGGCCGCGTCGGGTTCCTGAAGCCGATGCCTTCGAGTGACGTTTCTCTGTACATCAACAACACCAGGGAGTCTGACTCTGGCAGTTATATGTGTCAGATCATCATTCCTTCTGTTCCTATTGGTCCCGCTCAGGTCTTGCTTGAAGTGCTGGGTGAGAAAAACGACTAAATGTCTGAATTTCAACATCTGTGCCGTTGGAAATGGCAGCACACCCAAAACCTCTGACAACCTCTGTGTTTCTCCTCAGTCCCTCCCGCTGTTCCCAAGTGCTCTGTGTCCGGGAAGCCAGTGCTGAAAGGAAACGTGACCCTGACGTGCACGTCTGGTGCCGGGAAGCCGGTCCCGCTGTACAAGTGGAGGAGAACCAGTCCCACCTCTGAGGTCTTTTTTGCACCGATGCTCAGTGAGTGAAACTGCAGTTTTGATTTCATCGAACTATGTAGAGGCGATGAGGTCAAAATGACCGTTTTTGCAAACCAAAGCGGGAGAAATACATTTGTTACTTTTTCCACCCTTAATGTGGCATTTATCTTGTGTTTAACTGAAAGCAGATCCTTGCTGTATGCGTGTTTTACAGCTTCAAATGAATTCCATTAAACTAAAGCATTCAGTGTTCTTGACTTTCCGCTTGTCATGAGCTGCAGTGGCTCTAATTAACCATGATGAATGGACCAGAACATTCACTCATTTGCATCTTTTAGTCCCCAGTGGTGGCAGTAAAATTACCGTTGACCATTGTTAGTCAATTTGGGGCTAAATGTGTTCAGATGAGGAAGCAGAGTGTCGTCTGAATACACAAACTACTCATAGACCAGAATTTATGATTGGCTCATTGTTTACCTAATACAGTGTGACAGGCAGAAAACTCTGAACAAGCTTCTTTTTTTTTTTTTTGACGTTATTGTTTTACTATTTTTTTTTTTTTTTTTTTTTGCGACATTTAAAAAGAATGGCTCAAAATTTGATAATTGGATGAAAACATTGCTGGGATCACTTATCTTTGTGAACTACTTTCCTCCTGCCACATCGACATGTGGCAGGAAGAAACTGGAATCGAACCTACAACCTTCCACCAACCTTTTATTAACCTTAATTAATGTGAAGGTTAGTCAAATTAATAACGTATGACTGATGTCTTAGTGGTTGGACCGTTCAGAAAACGTGTTACTCTTGTTCCTTTGATTGTTTTGTTTTTTTTTTTTTCCTGTTTATTGATGAAACAAAAAACTTGTACCTAGTCAAATGAAGGAAGTGGTTTGTAGGAATGTGTCTCCATGACTACCCGCCACATAAACGTCTGCGCAGAGTTCACGCCTCCTAAATGCGCAGGAAGTAGTTTCTAATGGTTGGACGTGTGTCTGTGGTCACCCTGCTGCTTCAGATGTGAACAGCGGGGATCTGAAGTTTAGCAACCTGAGCAGCAACATGTCCGGGTCGTACGTCTGCACGGCCAGCAACTCGGCGGGAAGTGAAACCTGCTCCATCACCCTGGACATCATCAACAGTGCGTAACGCCAGTCGTATCGCCGGCAGCACTTGAACTTCTGAATCCATGAGGCAAACTCCGTTTTCGTGTTTTTTGTGTGTGTGTGTGTGTGTCACGATTTCAGGCAATAAGGTCGGAATGATTGTCGGCGCAACAGTTGGATCGGTCCTCGGTTTCGTCTTCCTCCTCTGCGTCTGCGTCGGGTTTCTGTTTGTTTTCAAGAGAAGAAGAGACAACGAGGACGACATGGCCAATGAAATCAAGTGAGTTCGTCTGGTCACATTTATCCGAATCAAAACTGATGGCAGAAAAGCTCGTTTTACCAACATTTCAATGTCGACGGGGGCAAAGCAGTTGAATCACATACATCATCCGTATACGACACACTTCACATAAAAATACAAGGAAAAAAAAAATCCTCAGTCTGATAAATCGCCACAAACCTCAAGAAAGTACAATTGAGTCTCAGTTACGAGAAATATATTGATAAAACCTCTTCAAGTTATTACAGTACAAGCTACTGAATTATCAGATTTACTTAGTTGCTCTCGTCTTTTCCATATTGGCTTCAATTCTAATACGATGAACAGGATGAAATCAAAAATGTGCACAACACTGTGGAAACCTTGTAAAGATCAGGCTACTTTTGTTAGTTTTTGCTATATGAAGCAGTGAAATGTATTTCAGTTCAACAGACGGGACTTTTTAATCTGCCGTATTTGAATGGGTGTCAGCAGTGAAAAAAGTGGATGGTTTCTTTAACCCCTGACTTGCAGGGAAGACGCTCAGGCTCCGAAGCGCGTCTCCTGGGCGAAGAGCGGGATGGGCTCTGATGTCATCTCGAAGAACGGCACGCTGTCCTCCATCGCCTCCAGCCCGCGCCACAAAGACAACCACCACCACCACCTGCAGCAGTATCCCCGGCATCCCGCCTCGGACACCGCCTCCATCATCACAGCCACAGGCAGCGCCGCCGGCTACAGGCCGCCCCGCCACCAGGGGGCCTCCTCTCCCACTCATTACAGCTACAACAACAGCAGCACGCTGCCCCACGGACAGCCCGCCTCCTCCCAGGCCGCCAACGGCAGCTCGCAGGCGGTCCAGGAGCGCTACGGCCACCTGCCCCAGGCCCAGCAGCTGCCCCAGACCTTCAACCAGCTGCACGGGCCGTTCCAGCCCGCCCCGTCCCCGCCGCCGCTGCCCACCTCCACCATCACAGCCTCCAACATCCACCGCATGGGAGGGGTGCCCATCATGGTGCCTGCGCAAAACCAAGCAGGTTCTCTGGTCTAACGGAAGTGGCGTGGCTCGCAGTTAGACTGACCGGAGGCTCAAACGCTTCATGTTTGTATTTTTTTTCAGCAAAACAAGACGAGGGGAAGACGTCATTCACCGTTACACGCTTTCAAGTCAGCAGGCTGCCATGACAACCATTCAAGACATGCTTTTTACTTGCTTTGTATTCACTCTTTATACTCTGTTCTCACAAATGACGTATAGATAAAATTCCTTTTTCTACTTTTTTATTGCCATGTTTTTCTCCAGCTGTTCACCCGGCAACCGGATTGTTTCGTTTTTTTTTTGTTGTTGTTTTTTTTGAAGGGTTTATCATTCCCAATTTTCAACAGGAAACAGTCGGAACGTAAATCTCTCAGCCACCCTTTCTTACAACAACTACCTGAAGGATGAGTCGTCGTTTCTTAAGAGCCCTCCAAGAAAAGGCCAGGATGTGTTTGATCTCTGCAAACACTTGGCTGCACACTCAAACCTCAGCGAGGTCTTCAGACGGCTTCGTCGTGATGCTCCGGCGTCGTCTTTGGCACAGAGAAGGGAAGACGGATGAGGAGGGGAAAACCACGAGGCTTGAATCGCAGTTTTCCATTCCCCCGCTGCTCGATTGTTCAAGCAACTCCCAGGGTTGAAAGTCTCACTTTGATCAGGAAAAAGCACACGCTCCGCATTTGGAGCGCATGATTCGCTCAGGCTGCTCAAACTACGTTATGCCCGCAGAGCACAAAACGTCAGCCTTTGAGCCGGGGGATGCATCCGCACAGCAACCCGCTGGTAGCTGATGAAGATACCGTATGGGTTTTCTCCTCCTCCGCAGTGATGACTTGATGGTGAAGGCGCAGAAGCTTCACATAATTAGAGGGAGATTCTGTGGGGAAGCAGCCTCAGACGGGTCGCTGCATCTCCTGTGGGAACCGGGTAGTTTAGATTTGCTGCGATCCATCTCATGTCAGACAGGATCTTGGAGATCCTGAAACGAGGGCTCGGTTTGGGTGGATGGAGTTCTGTTTGAAACATTCTCTAGTCCTGAAAACCGCTGATTCAGAACCGCTTTGTCGTCGCTCTGCGTATTCTCATAACATGTCAGGTTTCCAGTAAGACGAAAGAAATATATAAATATGATATTTATTAGTTTTTAAATGTGTTTCACACATTTTTTGTTTGTTTGTTTGTTTTTCTTTTTTTTTTCAGGTCTAATCTGTGTGGATGATGATATCAAACTTAGATGGAATATTAATCTGAAACACTGGATGCCGAACCGAAGACGAAGCCGCCTTCGTTCCTGACATGTTACAGCTTTTTATAGCAGCGGTTAAACTTCAGGCCACTTTCATAAAATAAATCACTGACAAAAACACCGAATACTGAAAATCCTTCAGATATTCTCAAGATGCCTACAGACACCAGCTTTACTCTCTCAAGCACAGGAGCTACATGACATCAACGTTTATGATCATCTAGTGAAGAGTTGCCAATTTCTGAAATTATAGATTCAAGCATAAAAGACTCGAAGAAAGACAACTGTTGAGTAATGCAAGAATTTGATTCATTTCAAATTGTAACAGCTACTATAAGAAAATGATGGAGCCAAATTGAACAAATCCTTATGCAAGTGACCACATTAGCATCTTTACGTATTTTTTTAATTATTATTATTAGTTTATAACCACCAAAAGTCATAACTCACTGTTCCTGATCAATTTGCACATTCTGAAATATTTCATAGGAAGAGCTACAAACTAAAAGTTGTGTCAGAAATGGTGGGAGGAATCCAGTGAAGAGTGGAAATGCTTCGACTAATTTGTTGGTTTACACAGAGAGACGCTTCTCCACTAACAAGAAGTTAAACAGATCCCAACAAATAGATTCTCTTCTTTAGGAATGTATCCGGTTTCCTTATTGAAGATGTTTTATTTTTCATATACATATATTTGGATTTCTTGTCCGCTTTAAAAAAAAAAAAAAAAATGTTTGTCACAGTTTCTCCTTTCTCCTGCTGCACTTTGGACACGCGGAGACATTTACTGGCTTTCAACTCGGACCGTGAGGACATTCCAGAACCGCCCGTCCTGAAACCAGTGATTTGAAACGTTTCTTAGCCGTGGAGCCTTTCCGTTGAATGTCGACGACGCTTAAGCAAACTGGAAAATGTTTCATTTCTTACGGTTGTCAGACTCCGTGTTTCAGAGCGTGACTGAGTCGTTTAAATGTGTACATTGACGATTATAATGTATTGTTGAAGTCGAGCCTTTATTTTTCTACAGCGAACATACGAGCACACGAAGAGCGTTTCTTTTTACCGTGTACCTTTATGAACTAAATCAGTGCTCTCCATCACAGCAGGAAGCATTCCAGAGGCTCCGTGGACAAACAGGCGGTGAAGCGTCTTATTTATACGTCGGTGTGCATTGTCCACTTGTATACTCCATATTTATGTTCATGGAAAAAAGAACAAACAAAAAAGCCTGATATTTTCAAATAAATATAAACAAACTCTTGTGTTTGTTTTGTTTTGTTTTTTTTTCTTTGAAAATGGTTTAAATGTCACAGTGCTCCACCCTCTTAATGCTCCAGCTGCTGCTGAAAAGCCGCAGCATTTATTCATTTCAGGATATTGGTTGGGAAAGTGAAGATCCGAGACCAGTTTGCACAAACAACAGTCACAAACATTTCCGGAAAAAAAAACAACTCAAAAAAAAAAAAACACGACACTCTTGCTTTCTCTCCCTTGAACTTTCATGCCAGTGTGAGTCATTTCCGGGCTCAAACCACAAGGTGGCAGCAAAGAGAGTGTGAGAAATTCATCAATTTCCATATAAAATCAGATTTTGTTTTAATTCTTTTTATTTTTTTAGCTGGAGTAACGGGGGTGGGGGGGGGTATAAAGTTTGAGACCGACCCAAAAAACAGACTCTGCTCTGCGACGGCATCTACTAAACACGGAGGGAGCTGAACATTTAATACATGTGCTCATTTATTCCGCGTTAAATGCATGTATTTGATAGTCATTGCTTTATCAGACATCACTTTTCAGTTTGACATTAAACTTTTATTTTTTTTTTTCTTTTTCGTCAGCTTTTGTTGGTCATGATTGATTTGTAAAAGCAATAAAAACTTTCACAGACGGTGAAGCATATTCTCTGATGCACTGTGACTCACAGACGCGCGTCTTTAGATGTGAGCTGGTGGATTTTTGAGCACTGATGCAGTGGATGCATAGAAGGAAGCAATAACATTGAGGGTAGAAGTTTATTCGAATGAGCAATTAAGCGATGTAACATTCATCTACGTGGGGCAAAAGAACAGAAAATATGCTAATATGCAAATACATACGCCGTTATTAAAATGATGATTTTTTTTTTTTCCAGTCACTAAATTTAAAAAAGAAAACAACAGATTTACACCTCTAGGTGGCTGAGCAGAGTGGAATAACAGTTCCAGTAAATAAATGTAAAAAAAAAAAAAAAAAAATGTACAACTTAATAAATATATATTAATATTTCAAAATAAATAATACAAAAGAAAAAAAAGAGGTTTGAAGAGCACTGGATGTTCATGGTGAAAGAAGCTTTGTAACGCACTGCACCCGTAATAGTAGTGTGTTTCTTCTCACTCTAAAGGAACTACAGTACTGAGTCGGCAGAAAAAGGTGCATGGCTTTTGTATTCTTATGAATCATGTTTCCCCATACAATCCACTTTACATGGATGACTGGATATATGTGCTGAAGAGAGCGGTCAAGCCGCGATGAACGGCTTTGTGAATGAATGCAGTCGAGGCTCAACAGAACCGTGTCTGTCAGAGCGAAAACATGGCAAAGAAACAACGAGATGACAAGACAAGAGAGAAGTGATATCTGAAACTGGATCCCTGGACCGAAGTGATGTCTCGTGATCGTTAACCAGCTTTATCATGCTCCATTAGTGAAGTCCTGCAAAAGTGGGACTGGGCCGTCCCGGGCGCTTTTTTTTTTTTCAGGCAGCGGCCAGTTTGGTGTCTGGCCTGAGATGGGTGTGCAGGGAAGGACGAGGTGAGCTCAGCAGGAGGCAGTAGTCGTAGTTTAGATGGGTGAGATAATGTGGATGGTGCCGATCCATGGTTGGTTAATGGAAAACGAGGGGAGCTCATGCAGACTGGGCCAGAGGTCAGGAAGGTCAGGAAAGTCCTGGGGGGTCCGGGGCGGGCGGGGTGGGGGGGCGGGTTCGGTTTCTCTGTCACACTTCACTCCTGGTATGACGGTTCTTTAGGTGGGACAGAGAACTGAAAGGGAAGACAAATCGGATCAAACCGCTCAGCGATTCTTTAGAAGTGGGACAAAACGGGTTTAAATTTTTCCAATTTAAAGCCAATTTTTTATTATTATTATTATTATTATTATTATTATTATTATTATTATTCCTGAAGCTCATGTATACAAATACAACAAATAATGTTTTGGAAATGTAAAGATGCCAAGGTGCATCATTTTAACATTTTTAATGGACCTGACCTTCTTAGCCATGGGGTCCTCAGCAGTTCTGATGCCCCCCAATAATGCCTGATATTTTTTACATTCTTTTTACGTCTGACGGTGTTGACGAAAAACCCAGGACAAATTTCAGTTGAGTTAGAAAATATGTAAAAAAAAATAAAAAAAAAGATTTTTAATTCAATTTACTGACACTCTTATAATTATTTATTTGAATACTTACACTTAATTGTCACAACGTATTGCCTCAGTGTTCCTTTCATTGTTTTAAACTATTATAATGCATTGAGTTCTGCTCCAGGAGACGGGATTTTAAAGACGCCATCCGCCTGCTACAGTGTTTGAAATGAAAAATATTCAGCAGGGAAAACATGACGTCGTCGTGCTCACGTGCTTAGTTTAGTCAGATATTTGAAAAAAAAATTATATTTTGTGTATATTTTACTCAAATTTTATCCACAGGGCCTGTTTTGTCCCTCTTCTTAAGAAGCTGCATTCTTGTCAGACTCAGCAGCTCGCTGACGTCTGGAGGAGTTTGGATGCGTTTACCTTTTAATATGTAGTCAGTCAGCAGCGTCGGCACCTTCTCGCTGTCTTCCTTCATGGCGTACAGGACTGTGTGGAGAAAAGGGTCACGGTGATTTCACACGTCGCACCGTGCGGCCGACTCTGTCGCGTTCGCTCTCGTGCGGATGCTTACTTTTCGTGAGCATCTGCAGGTCGTCGACGGACGGAGGGGTGGTTTTCTTCTCGTATGGAATCACAGTGTTCAGATACTGAAACGGAGGAAGCGTTCAGAGCGTCAGGACATTTTATCAGTGTGTTTGGATCCGCTCCGGCGGGACAAGAGCAGCTATTTCGTTTTGGAGCAGAACTGATATAGATTCAGAGCGAGTGTTGGTGGATGATGTGGACAGGGAGGGTCTCCAGTAGCAGTCAGTCTTGCAGAAACTCTAAAGAAGCCTCTGACTAAAGGTCGACGCTGTAAGCCAGTGGCAGAGCTCATCTTAGTGCCAACGCTTTTACGCCTCAGGCGGTTAGCTTCTATTACATCTCTAGCGAAAAAAATAATAAGGATGTGGAGAACCGGTGCCGGCTAAACGTTCAGCTAAACCGTATCGAAGTCGGTTCGATTGTCGTCAGGTGAGCGAGCCGACATGATGAGTCAGCACATTACCTGCTTCTCATTTCCTGTGCTTCCAAATGTCTGCCTGATGCCCGTCTGCAGGATGTTGGAGAGGCCCTCCATGCTGAAGCGCTGCGGATCAACCACACACACACACACACGCACGCACGCACACGCACACACACACACACACACACAATGAGGGACTGTCAAAAAGTATGGTTTCTTTGCAAAACTGTGCTGATATCTGTGTGTCGTCACTGTCTGTCCTCTCTGTGCCTCGCGAGCAGCACATTTACAGCATTGGGCTCAAGAGTCGAGCCGGTTTTCGTGTGTTTGCTCGACGGCAGCACAGATTCAGGGGTCTGCTCTCGCAGATAAAACCGCCGTTTGTGCGTGGCGTGCAGGGAGAATCCATTAGGCCCCGTGTTATTGAGCAGGAGCGGAGCCGGAGCCGTTCCTGGACAGAGACGTTCCTGTAAGATCGTTTAGTGTGTAATGGATCTGACATCCATTAGCTGGAGAGCCAGAGAAGGAAAGAGGAAGCGCAACCAGACTTTTCTATAAATTACCTTAAAGACAAAACCTTTTGAAAACAACAACACGTTTAATAACTTTTATAAAAAAATATAATAAATATATCTATATATATATTTTTCAAAGGTAATCTGTGAAGTACTCTCGCTCTTTTGACTTCACCCAGTGATGAAGAGCTTTCCAGAAAGAACCAATCAGAGCCAGTAGGAGGGTCTTAGTGCTGTCAATCACCTTCCATGTGGCACAGCTCATCCCTCTTTTAATGTTTTTCTTTTAATGGGCCTGGAACAGATCCTAATAGATCCTAACAGAGTGGTGGAAATGATCCTGTGTATTCACCTTGACCGGCATGGTGCCGGTCTTCTGGCCGGACGGGGCGGTGTTGCCCCCGTTGGGGGGCGCCGTCCCGCCCCCCTGCAGGCTGAGCGCCTTGTCCCGCCGTTTGCGCTTGCTGCTGTCCCGCTGCTCCTTCTGCCTGTTCTGCACCTCCATCAGAGCCGTGATGAACGTGTTCTTCACCTCCTTCTCGAACTCCAGCTCGTCCCGCCGGGCCAGCTGGTTCACCAGCTCCTCTGAGTACTCCCGGATGGCGGCCTCCACCCGGTGCAGCAGCTCCATCAGCGCCGAGCTGGGCATGCAGCTGAGGCCTGCGGGACGGGGGGACGGGGAGACGGTGAGAGTCTGACAGGAGGAAAAGCTACAGCGCGACCACAACCAAACTGTTCGGGCGACACAGAAAATGCTGGCGGTGACGCTGTTGGAAGAACTTGACTGAGAGAGGTAATTATTTGCATAACGTAACCCAGAAGAAGATGAAACACCAAGAGGGAAAAAATTGGGAGTTAGATTTTACGAGATTTCATGAAAGTCGGGAGCAATAAACTGTACTTCCTTACATTTAAGACCACGCGTATTCATGGCAGCCATATTGGGGCTTTGTGAAAAATAAAAGAGCTGCACTTTGTTGAGTATTTTCAATATTTTCTATCTGACTTGGATCTGATGGATGTCCGCTTTAGATCAACCAATGAAACTATAAACAGAGTCAAAATGCTTCACTCTAAGGCTGCAGACGCTGCTATTAGAATATAAACAGTCCTAAAAAAAAGTAACTTCCTTCAACACAAAGACGCTTTTTCTTGTTTGTGCAGCTACAATCACAACCTTGTTTATAATTTCATGTAATCTGTTTGTTAGGGATAAGGTCAAACATGTGTCATGCTTATTCTTTCCGCATGTTGGGAAAGAATATGCACAGACTTTTCCATTTTTGTTTCCCCTGCATTAAATAAATAACAAATATATAGCGGGTGATTTTGTACACTTGATTTGACAAAGACCAGAATGCCCACAGACTGAAACCTTTCACCAGGAGCGCAGTCCGCCCCTCTGGCGACACGCTGAAGGCCAAAGTGTGAGAAAACCCGATGGAGCTTTAAATCGTCGTGGCCCAAATTCACGAGCAGGACTCTTTTCTCCTCTACCTTCGTAGGAGCAGTTGTTGTTGGAGGCCTGGGACAGCTGCCTGATCTCCTCCAGCAGGGAGGGGTTGGTTCTGGAGGAGCACAGGCTGCTCTCCTCCTCATCCTCCTCTTCGGTTTCACCAGGATCTGGAGAGTTCTCCATCATCTCCACGATCTCCTCAATGACCTGACAGAGAGAGAGAGAGAGAGGGAGAGGGAGATTTGGCCATGGTTAAGTGCATAAAGATGCTTTCCATTTACGAGTAGCCAGTGAAATGCCCAAAGCTTCTTCTATAGCGATGCATGTTATCAATTATTAATGCATGCAGGCTTGCAGCGCCGTACGGCAGCGGTGGCGTGTCGGGCATCTGTCTGAGCAGCCGGAGAACCAAAACACTCAGCGCTGTTTTCACCGGAGGTGATGCAGAGATCGTCGCAGAGGAGTTCGTTGGCCAACGAATTTTGCCCTCTCGCTTCCCGGATGAGACCCAAGAATGTTTGTTTTGTTTTTGTTTGTTTTTTTTTTCCTCGTGAGACGATTTTGGTGATTTAATCTACTCTCAGGCTCTGACAGACAGAAGACAGCAGACGCTCACGCTGGCTTCCTCTCTGTGCATGCACTAACAGCGTTTCCCAGTTCAGTTTCCAGGAGAATCAGGCCGTTCCGTGAGAGTTCACGAGAGCGTCTGATAAATTCACAGCACTTCTGCTCATTTTGACCCGACGTCGTTTTTTTTTTTTTTGTTTTTTTTTTGCGTGCGGCGCTCTGCCCGCGTCGGCTGCGCAAAACAACAAGCGAATGCGGGTGAAAGCTGAAATAAAACAAGTTCTTGGGAGGAATGGCTGCGTCGCGTTTGAAAGCCGCAGCCCCCTCGTCCGCTTCGCGTCGCAGTCAAACCTGATCGGCTGTAATCAGAGGCTCTTCGTTCAGGCAGTTGGCGTTCTCGTTCTTCTCATTCATTTCCTCCTCCTCTTTTTCGTGGATCTGAAGACCAAGGAGGAAAAAAAAAAAAAAAATGTTTCAAAAATATCAAATGGCTTCCTGACCCTATACTCAGTCAGGCGAGACTGTTAAGACCAGGCAGAACAGTGATGTGTCGTCGAATTAGTTGAAGAAATGGTTGCATTCATTGATTTATTATTTAATATTTAACCTATGGTTAAAATATGGATGACGGTTGAGTCCAAAATGTCTCTTTTGCAAAACAGAATGAAACTATGGCAGATGTTGGTGCATTCCCACTGCACTGCCACTGACCAGCAAAATGAAAAACACATTCACAAGTAAAACTCAAGAAGAGGCTGTTGAAAATACAAAAAAATGTGCATACATTTTTCAAAACAGGACATTAATCAGTTTAATTTGGGCTCGTATCGACTCTTCAGGACATTGATTACAATTCTGGTGCTTTCCCTTCTACAGCATCCGGCCAGATGTATACAGTGAGTTAAATCGACCTCAAGCCAAGAACTGGAAAAACGGAAACACGAATAAAGGGTCAAGTGAAAGCCGCAGCTGTTTTTTTTTTTTTTACAGAACCGTGTACCTCGTGGTCAGACAGGTTGCCGTTGAGTCCCTCGGAGTCGGGGCCGTCCCAGGTGGAGATGTAGTTGTCGGTCAGGGCGTCCCACACACTGCAACGAGACACACGCACCAACGCTCAGAGGAGGAAACGCCGAACGAAGCACAAGGCAGAGGAACAGTTTTGGTTACTCGGGTCCAAAGAAACTCTGCATTAAAAAAAAAAAACAGGACGATCATTTGGTCCAGATGTGTCTTTAGCTGAGATTAAAACAAAGTTCCTCACATCATTGTGCGTCGCGGCGACTGACAGAGGAGGCGAACAACAGCACTGAGAGAGCCTCTGACTTTTCAGTGTTGTTTTTTTTTTTTCTGTTGTTTTTTTCTTTTTTTTTTTCTTTTTCTTTTCCTGCCTTGCTTACAGAGCAGGCGCCCCGCTGCCCTGCTCCCACTGGCACACGCAGCACAGAGGAGTCCTTTCAGCCCCGGCAGATTACCTCACCGCTCGCGCCCGCCTGCCCGGCCTGCAGGCCGCAGCTCAAACACTCCATACACTTCCACATTCCAGGGAAAATTCCAGAGATTTTTAAAATTTATTTATTTATTTATTTTTTCCTCCTTGTTTTTTATTCGCCTACAAATTTGGAGAAGATTTCAAATATTTCACCCGTCAATAAAATTGTTTTTTTTTGGTGTGCTTCTAGGAGGAACTGCCTTCCAAGGAGGATAATCAGTTGTGTGATTGTTTTACAGCACGTGTCAAACTCAAGGCCCCAAATCCGGCCCGCCGTAGCTTTTTATGTGGCCCTCCACAGACTAGACTAAACACTAAGTGTGATTAAGTATTATATTATCAATCATATCAATGCAGTTTTTATCTGTTTACTGCCAATTTATATCAATCAATCCCTCCAGTTTCTTGAGAATTTAGTTGATGTTTGATTATAGTTCATGATTTATACAGCGAGTAAATAAACAGTCACATTTACTATTAGTTCCTGAAGGGACTGAAAAGATGTTCAATAATATTATGTAATTTTAAGAATTTATTTACATATTAACAATTTGTGAACAGGTTTTATCAACACATTCTGGCACAACCGGCCCTTTAAGAGCCTTTATGATCTTGATTTGGCCCAAAAAGAAAATGAGTTTGACACACCTGTTTTACAGCATGGCCACAAACAGCAAGGCTCACAGAGACGTACCGCAAAAGTATCGTCGCTCTTTTTTTTTTTTTTTCTTCTTTTTTCTTTTTTTGTTCTCGCTGAAAAATACAAGCTGGAAACCATTCGGACTTGTCCTTCTGCTCCGCCGTCATGTCATAATGTGGATAAAATGAAAGGCGAGGAAAGGAAGAAGGTCGTTTTGTTTGCGTTCTCCCGTCTCAGCTGCAGAGCGATTCAACGTGCTTCATGTTATTAAAAATGAAATAAAGCGACAAATAAGGAAAACATTGCATTGCCAAGGCTCAAGGTTGTATGAACGCTAAACAAATCAAGTGTTGACTTATAGAAAGTCAATCTTTCAGTAAAGTATTGTTTTATTATGATCATCAGAAGTCATGGTTGAGGTAGTAGTAGTTTTTGGTATTTTTGCAAATTTTAGAATTGTTGTATTATGATCTATTTTATGTTTTTTCACGTAATTTATTTTCAGTTGTTTTTATTGACGTTCCTGTGATGTTGTGGTTGTCGTGGACTGTTTTGTTCAGCTGAGGTTGTGAACGTGCTGCATGATCAAACTTTGGATTTGACTTCTGCAGGTTTCTGGAGGCTTGTTCCGGATCTGGGGATCAGAACAATTGAATGCTTTTTGTTTCATCGTGGGGAGGCCCTTGAACCAGAAGGCCTGAGCGGCGTGGTAGGTTAATACAACGGTACATTTTGGTGCTAAAGCATTGAGCGATCGACAGACTAACAGACAGATCTTGTTGGGACCTGAAATGGCGGAAGGGAAGCCTCCGGTTTTGTCCTGTGAGAGTTTGGAGCTCCGTGTCACCAGGCTGTGCTACTGTGTTCGTGGGCAAGTTGCCCCTGAACAGCAATCGTTCTGTTTAATACTCCGCTCTCCATCAGCTTGTTGGTTTGCTGTCACTCGTACCAGGCAGCGACTGCGGGAATTAAGCCCGAAAGTACCAGAATGGGTTCTGAGCCAAACTGCGGATTAATGAATGTGCAGGACTCCTGCTGGTTTGTGTACCTGCCGGGTTTCTGTTGAATCAGACAAAGCGGAAAATGTTTCTCCCATGTCATCCGATCCTGTCAGCGTTCGGAACATCAACACCGTCTCGCTTTCTATTAATAAATGCTTGTAGGTTGTGTATAAGTAGCACCGATGGGACTAAATAACAAGAAGTGGGAGAATACTTGACGCCGTGATTTGTTCATTTGTCTGGCCTCCGCATCGGATTCATCGTCTGCCAGATTTTCACACGCGGACCTCTCTTCTTTTTGTGCTTTCTCGAGCTGCTCTCACCCGAGTTGAGCATCGCTTGGGATCGTGCGTTCCTTCCTTTAAACCCTCCCCTCTCACGTCAAAATCGGGCTATATTTAGAACGATCCGGCTCCACGAAGAGCAGCGGCGTCTGCGTCGACGCCTCGGCGCCCGCTCGCTCGAAGCAGGAGGGGCTCTGGCAGTCAGCTGGCGGGGAGGCCACGACTGAAGCAGAGCCAGCGTTAACCGAGGCGTAGGCAAATTCACACTGAATAATTCAGCACGCAGCTCAACAAGGTGGCGGAGAGAATCGGGTTCTGGCTGACGGACTGTTTTGGAACGTCGCGGCCTTCGCCAGGAATCCTTTGATCTCTTGTTCCGGTTGTGACGCAGAGACACTGCTCTGCTCTCGGTTTGCACTGAGTGGCACGAAGTGCTTGTGTTGCTACGCAGTTAAGTCTGAAAACGAAATGAATGGACGGCCTCTGTATGAATGCTGTCACCTCAGAGGAGGTTTTTCGTGGCGTTTTAGTGTGTCCGTATGTTTTTTTTTTCAGTATTAGTAAATGAGTATATTTGGCTGTGGAACAAATTGCAAAGAAAATAAGACAAAACAAATGTGGGGAAAAAGATCTTATTATAAGTTAAATAAAACCAAGATAAGGACCAGATCCACTGACGGTACCACAGATGTCAGTGAATCTGGTACTTCTTTGGAAATATTAAGGAATTATTAATATACAAGTTCCTACATCTTGCTTAAATGTTTGCCTTATTTGAAATGCACTAAGACATTTTTACAAGAATCCCTGGTAAGATTTTGTGTTTTTGCAGTGCAATTGTTGAATAGTTGGTTCCAATTTGGTCCCTTGCAGATTTCACTGCATTGAGAGATTAGATGTGTCGAAATCTATACATATTAATTATAACACTGTTAACTACTGTTGATTATCATAAAAATAGCAAATATGTCCTCATTTAAAACCCATTATGTGTAGATTGAAGCATAGCTTTGCCCCTTCAATGATAAAAGAAGGAAACTGATAAAAGTATATCAAGTACACAAAGTAATGTTTTGAATCGCCATCAGTATATTTCAAGCATTTTTCAAGATCACATAATAAAATCTGTTATTTTGGAACAGCAGAGAACCAAATTGTACATTATTGTCAGTGTTTCACCCCTATAATATCAACAATCTAAGTACAATTAAGTAGATTAATCTGTCACCAGAGAACATTTCTCTTTTCTGTTCTTCCTCACCAAGCATAAACTGACGACACAGTTGATGTGGGCATATTAGGTTTACATATGTTTGGATATCACGCTCAAACTCTAACTTCATCTTTATGTGACTTTGGATCTCCGTGGCAACATGTTGCCATATAGTCATTCAAACGTTTCAATCAGTCATCTTTAGGTGAGCGGTACATACGTTCTGTCTGAATTGATATTTAGTTCTGCTCTACTCTGACTGTACATCTTATAATCTGTTTCCAAACGAAACATTTCCAAATGTACAAAATGCGCCGTTAATCTCCGGCTGAGCCGTTGCCTTCAGGATCTGCTCTGTCTGCGCTGTGGCGGTGAGCTGCTTTCAAAGCTCAGACGGCTGTAGCGTTCAGACGCAAATTCGCCTGCAGGGACCCAAATGGATCTCAGTTACAAAATGTTTGCTAATTTCTTTTCTTTTTTTTTTATGCCTTTTATTGCTTTTTACGACTCAGTTATTGTCAGTAAAATGTTGTTGATTTGGCCAAACAGAAATGACGAAAAAAAAAAAACACATAATAACGTTAAAGGGAAAACTGAGTTCTACAAAATAATGACAATTAAAGAAAAATATGAAACATCAAATAAGTGATGGTCTAAATATCAAACCCCTATAACAGCACGAAGAATTAAATCAGAGAGAATGTTAATGAAACGCAAAGGTCGGGGGATGGACACAGAAACCTCTAATGTACTGAACGCCGTTTGGAGTTGAGTGAAATCATCACCAATAAAGAACGTGACCGGGAAAGAAGAAGCCCGGAGTCACCGTGACTACGCCGAGGGAAGCGACAGCTGCTGCTCTTCTCAGGGCTTCCTGGGAGAATGGCAATGAGAGCCACTGATGGAAAACACTCAAATGAAGTCTCTAGTGGAGTTTGTCAAAAGGCTTGTGGTTCTTTGGTCTGATGAGACCAAAATGGAGATTTATTTATTTGTTTGTCGGATAAATAGGGTAAAAGGTAAAAAATAAATTCAGCAAAATATAGAAGCATCCCGGAGGACAATTTGATTCCATCTGCCAGAGAACCACAACTTGAGAAAACATTTACTTTCCATCAAGTCAACGACCCTCAGCGACCCTGGGATTACAGCCAAAAGTGCATCGAAATGCCGAGTTAAAAGGGACATTTATGAAATCACTATTTTTTGTTTACATTTTTCACTCAATTTTATTTTGTCGAAACGGGTTTACTGCTCGAAAGGCAGCGTCTCTGGAAACGCTACAAATCATTTGGTGCTCAACCAGGTTCTCAGATGCTCTGAATCTGACGGGAAGTGAACCGAAACAAAGCAGAGATCCCAAACTGTCCTTAATGACTGAAACCAAACAGAAAAGCTGAGCTCGGAAACACTGACGACACCCTTCATCACCGTGTTTGACAGCTTTGCAGCGAGATAGAAAAGTTTAAATTGGGTCAGTGATTCTTGAATATCGATTAGAAAAATATTCGTTCCACTGGCAGATATTTTTTTTTCACAAAATATATTTTGCTAAAAAGTTACTTGGAAATTAATTTTGTCTTATTTCATGTGTACTAAGTTGTTTGCACTGGAAACCGGACAAAAAACACTTGGTAAGCCGTCCTGTATTGAACACTGGTAATCCCTTATTACGCAATGACAGACCAAGACTAAAAGCCCTGGAGAAACGCCTCAAAATGCTCCGTCAGCCAGAGGTTTCATGTCGGTAACTCACTCTTCGTCCTGCAGCCGTTCCTCATCCTCCTGGCTGTGGGTCTGGTTCCGAATCGGTGCCAGGCCTTCGGTTTTGGTGTTGTAGTTGTGGAAGCAGACGTTGAGTTTCTCATCGAACTCGTTGACCAGGTCCTCCATTGACTTGAAGCTCATCATCTCGGAGAAGTTCTCCAGCTCGGAGAAGTCCTCGCGGGTGATGGAGGCCAGAGGGACGGTGGTGGTGGTGGTGGTGGTGGTGCCGGAGTAGGAAGAGTGGTCCTGCTCATCCATCCGGCAGGGCCGCAGGTCCTCGAACTCCTCATCCAAGCACACAAGAGGGGCTTCCATGGTGTCCCCTGGCAGATTGGGGTCTTGTCCTTACTACAAACAGAAGTGAAATCAGATTTAATGGACTGAGTTTGATGAACGTAACAAAAAAAAAGGTAATTTTGAGTTCCAATCATTAACCCCTTAAAGGGGCACATATTATTAGGCACATAATGCCACTTTATAGCACAATCAACAAGCCCCATTCAGTTGTCATAAAATAATGTATCTATCATATATGACTTACGAGAAATTTTACTTCCTAATTTAACGACTTGAAATTGGGCCTCTGTCTCTTTAAAAACTCCTGTTCTTTCTGAAACTCCGCCTACAGGAAGTCATCACAACATGACTCCTTTATTTACCCTTTAATGATGTTTTTATCTGTGTTGCACTGAGAAGTAGCTCGTATAAAGAGCTCAGCAGACGAGCAGCTCCAACAGGTGTTTGCTAATTACCGACAGCTAGTCTGAAGGAGCTGCGTGGAAGAGCTGGGCGGGACGGCTGCACCCATCCCACTTGGAAAGTGCAGCGCCAAGGAGGAACTGTGTCCGAAGGCGGGGCCAGGTCCAACCAGGCGGTTTGACCAGCTGAATGGTTGCCATGGGAGATCGTAAGGGAAAAGGGTTTCTCAAACAAGCATGAACGAATCAAGGCAACACTCCAGCAGGTATGCTTTTGAGAATAACATAAGAACACGATGTACAGCTAAAAAAAAGCCAACTTTTCATAGTACTGTCCCTTTAAGGGGCCATTAGCACAAAGAGAAGATCAATCAGACCTCAGCAGTCTCTCGGGACATTTGTTGGCCCTATACTGTCTTCTAAATCATGTCTGCTCCACCTCATCTGGACTGGCACCATGATGTCTAGACAAAGGATGGATGGAGGCAGGTCTGCCAGAAGGGGACCAGGTCCCACAGGGAACCCAACCAGTTGGCTTTACTGGTAAACAGCTAATTGCATACCCCTACTGGGACTGAACTGATGAGGTGTCAAAGATTCCGGGGCGTGAAATTAAATGGAGAAATCCGCCATAAATTACAGTCAGGCTCTCATTGTGCTGCCCCAGTTGTTATTGATAATACACTAATTATAAGGTGGTTTTAAAACAGGATTTAGACCTTTTCTTTTTTTCCTAGGTTCACTGGAGGAAAACATTATTTTTTATAAGTGAGAACCGGTCCCTCCAGCGTGGGTGTCAATGAAGAGATGAGGGAGTGACAGCTGAGACCCTCAAAAAACGAGAACAGCGGTCCAACTTTGTTCCCCGGCTCTTTGACGCAGCGTCATTACAGTGGGCAGGCCTAAATTTCGTCCTTTGTGCTTTGCTGGCCCGTGGTCTGGTCTAAGTGTGTGAACACAGGGCAGTCCATTTAAAAACAAGCTTGTGCAAGCCTCTTCTTCCTCATCACCCTACTCAGCAAAGTGCTGCTCCGTCTGCAGCCTGAGATCGTCTTTCACCGCCTGCCCGTCTCTGTCTCCAGGCCGTCCCGCTGGCTTGCTTGTGTTCGTTTTAGAAATGTCTTTCGCATCCGGCTCAGGGCTGTTTATTTCGAAAGATTTCAGCTCAGACAGTTCAGCGCAAGTGCATTTAGTCAGTGGAGCAGGGTTAGGGTTATGCGACAGAAGGCCTGCGCCGCTGGAGGACAAACTGAACACTTCTTCTTCTACTACTCTCCGGTCAACGTTATTTGTTGTTATTCCAACTGCTGTGTTTTCTCGATGCAGTCTGCTGGTTTTGCCTTGACGGAAAACTTTTTGAACCAGTTGGTGTCTATGATTGGACTGAAATGACTCTTGTTTTTAAAGTGTCTTGAGATGATCCTTTATGAATTGGCACAGTATAAATAATCAGAATGGATTTGACTTAAATCAGGCCTGATTTGTTTACTGCCTGTCGGTAGAACCAATTAGGAAACTATCTTTAGCTAAATAAGGAAAACAAACTTGAAAATTGGTAGTTGGTTCGTTTTATGCCCAAGAAACCCGTTATAGGAGATAAAATAAAATAAAAACCACTTGTCAAAAGCCTTTTCAGGCCTGAATCGGTCAGGTAAGCCAACCAGACATCACATCGATCCAACATTACATCACTACAGTTGTATTTTTTTTTTTAAAGGGAGCAGTTCCAGGGGTTTTTGTGTCACCCTTTTCTGGGAAGGAAGGCTTTTGGAGTGCGTGTAGCTCACTCTCCCTGCCTCACAGGCCTGCAGGTACGGAGACCAGGACGTCTGGTTTCACTTCATAGTTTTATCCGGACATGAGATTTCATCTAAACGCTGTGATTTCAATGAAGAGCAGAGAGAATGACGGAACTGATCTTTAAAAAAAAAAAAAGCACAGTGGGCTCTTCCCGTTCGCATTTAAAGCACCAGTCTACATA
This sequence comes from Poeciliopsis turrubarensis, assembly GCA_010277015.1. NCBI lineage: Eukaryota > Metazoa > Chordata > Actinopteri > Cyprinodontiformes > Poeciliidae > Poeciliopsis > Poeciliopsis turrubarensis. The sequence goes on from VMRN01000075.1 coordinate 1,168,816, forward strand.
ATAGCAGCGAGTTGTCTCTCCTGGTGTTATGCACTTTGACCGTTCGTCGCTCTAAATGCTGAGATTTCAGTCGAGGCTAACATTCTCAGGACGGAGGCAGAAATTACAAAGAGGCATGGGTTCAGCTGATCGGAGGCAGGAGACAAGGAGGCAGTGGGGGAGGGAAAGAGGAGCAGTGAGGAGAGGAGAGGAAACCATGGTTACAAGATAATGATGACGGCAGAAAGGATGCACACAGAGGTCAGGACTGGACGGACGGACGGACGGCAGGGTGGTGGGATGTAATTGAGTGAAAACGCTGATTACCTGCAGGCAGATGAGCCGCCGATCCTTCTGGCTTTGTGTGTGTGCGAGATCCTCTGAGACCAGGAAGATCTGCTGCTCTGACAAAATGACAACCCGATGATGAGAAGCAGCAGTTACATTCATTCCAGTGTGGGGGAAGCAAAAACAAAACCAGACAAAAAAATAAAAACACCCTTCAGAGATAAACGACGGCGGCGTGGAGAGGCTGGATCTGTGCTCCTTCCCTCACCCGTTAGCCCACAGCCGCCCTGATCCGTCCTCCCACAGCCCGTTGTTTTCCAGTCAATAGGCAGCCAGCACCGCTCCAACAGAGCCTGCGCACTGCTGGGCCTCTGATGACATCAGCTCCCCCCCCCCCACCCCAAACCCAACCCAGCTCTGTCCTCACTCCCTCCCTCCCTCCCTCCCTCCCTCCCTCCCTGCCTGCCTCCATCCTTTCTCTCCTCTCCTCCTCTCTTTGTTCCTGCCTCCTCCCTGCTTCAGTCCATCCCTAATATTCATGAACGGAGAAAAAAAAAAGGGGGGGGCACTCGAGGGAGACAGCGTTAGCAGCATATTTTTTCCATCACATTCAGAGGGACCGGCTCTTCCTTTGTTGTGTATTCTGAAAGGACGCGACTCGACGGCGGCGATGAAGAAGTGGCAAATTGAGAAAGCTCCTGCGCCCAAGATGACTTTAATACCTTTAATTTCCCAGGGTTATGAAGGCTTTTCTCATATGCAAAGTCTCTTATTAATAAACAACTGAATACGAGAGCAGGAGTCATTATTGAAATTCACCGGAGAATTATAAAAGGAATAGAGAAACAAGATTCCTTCGCCCACAAAGCACTTTACAAAAGAGCTCCATCATACATCAGAGATCTGATTGGTCCATATGTTCCTAACAGTACTTCAGCACCAGACTGCAGGTTTAGTTCTTGAAAAGTGTGTTTAATACCTGCTGAAAGGTTATTTTCAGAAGATACCTTTAATCTGGCTAACGGGCCTCACCAAAAGGCAGATTCTAATTTACTGGGTAACAGGAGCAGCTCAGCTACATTTTAGCCTTAAAAATGTTACGGCAAATATAAAGGTGCCAGAACTTTGGCTTGGAAAGCAAGCAGAGAGACAAGTTGACCTTGGAACCAGAGGAAGGACAAGCGACAAATGCTTCAGATGTAAGTGCTTCATTTTATAAGTTTAGAAAATTTGTATGAGCACCGCACTGCAGGCATTAGCGATATAAAATATGTATGACAGATCAGTGCATCAAAACAATGCACTGTCTATAAATTCAGTTTACATTAAATATATATATATATATATATATACATATATATATATATATATACATATATGCAGTCTCAAGGTACTTTACAAAAAGGCAACAGTTAAAATGTAAAATAATATCTTTAAAATAAAACAAAAGTCAAGAGCCCAGATTGTGCATATTTTATTCACATCTAGATCTGTTCAGTCTATTTATACGGTACATGTGTTATTGTAATATTGAATTCCCAATATCTCATATATTTGGGTGGAGCTAATGTTTCGGATTCAGTACCCCAGAGGGACACACAGTTTGAATTGTTCATTATACAAGTGACACATAATATATATTGCTAAACTTTTGAGATCAAAATGAAAAATCATGAAACATGATCTGAAAAGCTCATCTTTTAAATTTTAAATGGCTGCCGATGCTCATCTGGGGAATGCAAGTGAGCTTCATCAAATACAATATTGAATGAAAATGAGATTTATTCCACTGGACAGTCTCTTGCCACTCACATGTTCTGTTATCAAATGAAGTCTTTGCATTTCAGAGTTTCACGCTCAAGTTTTTTCAAACACACTTTCTGGGTTTGCATTGATCATTTTATGGTCAATTGGAGTTATAAATTCATAACTCCAATTGATTTTTATAATCCACTTAAAGGAAACATGGGAATAAAAAACAAAAACAAAAACGATTTTTGCGCTAGGATGAGGCGCTTTTTTTTTTCAGCCATATCGAAATAAAGGTGATTCACAGGACTTGGAAAAAAGTGGAAATACTTTTTTTGCGCCACACAAGTCGTAACAGTTTGTGCCTCTCACTGCTGGTGGAAAAGACAAAGCTGTCAGAAAGGAGAAAAGTGGTCAGATGATGTTTTTTTTCCCTCCGGTGACTCCACCAGATCTCTCATAGCATCGCACCGTTCACAGAACTTCATAGGACGTTCTGTGTTATTTGAACATCTTGAATCCAGAGCTCTTCTGTAAAATCACCAAACACGATTTCCCCCAAAACTCCACGTATTCAGCTGCTCCCAAGCACAAGAGGTTTGCCGCTCTACCGCACGAAACACCGCAATCGCAGAATTGATTTGCGCACATTTGCGGCAGAAACACAGAGTGGGTGTCAGAGTTTGACCGGGTTGTCTCTGAAGGCTGCTCTGGCGAAGCGAGGCGTGGCGCTCAGCTGCGGCAGAGCTTCCTGTTCCTGCACTGCGGCCCTGGTCCTCTGCTCACTAATGAGACGCACAGAGGGGTCATCGGGGATCGACGACTGCTTTCATCATCATTTGAGTCGGCGCTTACCTACGGAGCCTTTTCTGACTCAGATACTTCGTCTTCATATTTGCCAGCTCGCCGCTCAGTCTTTCGTTCTCACGTTTGTATTCGTTCATCTTCGAGTCGACCGTCCCCAGCTCTGCCGTCAGAGCCTGTGGACGTTGCAGCCAAACATCGAGACGGTTCATAGTGGAAACTCACCAGACACGGATAAATTAGTAGGAACAACCTAAACCAAAGCCACTAAAGGAGAGGGACGAAAATACCTGCAGCTTTTTGGTCCGGTCCCCGATGGTCCAGCGGTACTGCTGAAGCTGCTTGGCTGCCTCGGGACCGGGCCGCCGGGCCAGAACCTGCTTCAGTTCCACATACAGCTTCTCCTTTTCCTACAAGAGCAAAGTAGGAAAGACAGAAACATGTTCCCAAAAGTGAGAAGGGAGCAGAGACCAACACGACCAGAAGAAAATCAATACAGGCTTTAGAAATTATTTTTATGAATTTATTATTATATATAAGCTCATTTGTATTTTGTAGCTTTTTTTTTTTTCTTTTAAAAATCTGTGTTCCCATTAGGCAAATTTAATTTCGGGATTTCAATTTGCACAGTTTTGCAAATGGAGCTGGTGTTACAAAGAAAAGAACGCTACTCGTGTTTCCATGTTTACGGAGAAGAAATGAATACTTTTTTAAATTTTGTGGAACATGGAGTTCTCACACTGCTGCGCAGCGTCTACCTGCAGCAGCAGCTCCCGTTCCTCCAGCTCCTGGGTTTTAACAATCAGTCGCTTCTGCAGCGCCTGAATCTTCTGGATGAGCTGATACTTTCCCGGGTCACTGCCCTGCAAGTTAGGAGCAATCCACAAATGGTCAAAGTTCTCATCATTTCTTCTTTTACTGTCGATGTTAAAAACGCCACAGAAGAATGTCCTTATCCAGTTACGATGGGGACAAACAGCTGGAGACAAACAGCTGGAGACATTCTGACCTTAAAGCCTCACCTCCAGTTGCCTCCATCGGTGAATATTTATGGGCTTGAGCTGGTCCTCCAGAACACTGTTCCTGGTTCTCTCTCTGAGCAGCTCCGTCCGCAGGCGGAGCTGCTCCGTCCTGCAGGACAGGGCGGAGGATTAACACCAACCATCAACAGACAGGCTTTTCAACTACATGACTTTAAAGATAAGAACCGGACCAGAATGTTCTGAACAAGAAGCTTTCCTGTGACTTTGGATCGCCTCATTTAGATGAGGTTCTTCTTACCTAGCTGTCTGTGTCTCGGCGCCCTCCCTGCTGCTTCTGACTGAGCCTTCCTGTCAAGCTCTACGTCTGGCTGTCTGTGGGTCGCCTCCTCTGCTCTCCTCTGTCACTACCCCGATGCGTCTTACCTCAGCTCCTCTGTGTTGGGTAAAGTCCTGTCCTGGATGTCGTTGCTGCGGCGCAGCCTCTTGATCTCCAGCTTCAGCAGCCGGATGTCCTCCAGCCTCTGCTTGTAGTGGAAGTCCCCCTTGCTGAGGATGGACTGCTGGATTCGGATCTTCTCAAACAGCAGAGCGCGTTCGTCGCTCCGCTGCAGCAGCTGCCTGCCGAGGCTGTCCCGCTCCCGGATCACCTTCCATCACAGCAGCACACACTCAGACAGTAACCCAGCGTCGTCTGACTGCTGGGTGCTGACATTCTGCTTCACCTGCTGCAGCTGCTTCTGCTGCTGGACTCGGTCTTCTTCCATGCTGGTGATTATCATCTGCAGTTTTTGCTGTTCTGTCCTCTGGGTGTCAGTGAGCTGCTTTGTTTCCTCCAGCTGCAGCTTTATTGACTGCAGGTCCCCCTGATAGAAGACATGTGCCAGATAATTGGGATGCACGATACATCAGCGCCAACATCAGTACAGCCGTATCGGTTTGAGAAATAAAAGTGGGACAGAATTTACAAAAGATATTCGTTTCAATCTTGATGCCATGTGTTTCTGGAGTCAGAGGAAGTTGGTCATGTAGGATTTGTTTGGTCTTGAGACAGTGACAGAAGCTGCGTTTCTATTCACCATGTAATTGCACAATTTGACATTTTAAAAATAAATTCACCTAATGGAAACACGGCAATTTCGGAAAAAAAACAAACAAAACAAAAAAACTTGTTTTTCAATAAAATAGCTTTGGCGCTAGGTTGAGGACGTTTTGCAGCTGAGTCAAAATTTGCTTGTTTTGCAAGAAAAGGTCCTCACCCTTCTTACAAAACAAGCAATATGAAAAGACATTTAAATTCCAGTTATTGTTCCCACCACGCCCCCTGGTGGAGGCGGAGGGAACAGTACCTTGAAGGCTTCGTTCTCCTTCTCCAGCCTCTTCTGCTCCTGCTGACCTCTGACCAGCTCCTGCTCCTTCTCAGTGATGTCATCTTTAAGCCGGGCAACTTGGCTGCTCATCGTCTTTAGCTTCCTCTTCATTTCAGAAATCTCCTCCTTAAGGAAATTAAAGGGACAGAGCGGGTGTGTAAAGGTGCCAAGGCTGTGAACACAGGTCTGATCTTACAGTTCTACTTGACTTGAGTGCTGCATTTGACACAGTTGATCATGATATTCTATTATCTCGATTAGAAAATTGGGTTGGCACTTCCGGTGTGGTACTCAGCTGGCTTAAATCCTACCTGTCCAACAGAACCTTTTGTGTTTCCATAGGCAGCTTTAAATCCAAGGTAAATACAATTACCTATGGAGTTCCCCAAGGGTCCATTCTGGGGCCACTTCTTTTTAATATTTATATGCTCCCATTAATTCAAATTATAAGAAATAATAATGTAGAATACCACAACTACGCTGACGATACACAACTGTACATTAGTCTCTCACCAAGAGATTACAATCAGGTTCAAGTACTCACTAAATGTATTGAAGAGATTAATGTCTGGATGAGCCTCAACTTTCTCCAACTAAATCAAGACAAAACTGAAATATTAGTATTAGGACCAAAAGAGCACAGATTGAAAACAATCACCTACCTTCATTCAGTTGGTTTAAAATGCTCTGACAAAGCCAAGAATCTAGGGGTGATCATGGATCCTGACCTGAATTTCAATTATCACATCAAATCTATTATAAAAACATCATACTATCACCTCAAAAATATTGCTAAAATCAGACGACTCATGTCCGTACAGGATTGTGAGAAACTAGTTCATGCCTTTGTTTTTAGCAGACTCGATTATTGCAATGCCATTTTTACTGGATTATCTAAAAAAGCATTAAGACAGCTCCAGCTCCTACAGAATGCTGCTGCAAGAGTCCTTACTAATACAAAAAGAGATCAGCACATCAGTCCAGTTCTCAAATCTCTGCACTGGCTGCCTGTTGCTCAAAGAATTGATTTTAAAATTTCCTTAATAGTCTATAAAGCACTTCATAATAGAAATCCAAACTATATTTCCGGTCTTCTGAAACCCTACGTACCACTCAGACCATTAAGATCGTCAGAATCAAACCTATTAACTATACCGAGAGTCAGAAGTAAACACGGAGAAGCAGCTTTTAGTTTTTATGCTCCAACACTATGGAATAAACTTCCTGCTCATTGTAAGTCTGCCCCCACCTTGAGTTTATTTAAAACAAGGTTAAAAACCTTCTTATTTGAAGTTGTCTATTCTTAATTTCTCAATTCGACTTATTTAATAAATACAATTTTTATGTTTACTTTGTCTATTTTTTTTTATTTTTTTTTTTTATTTATTTATTTATTTTTTTTTATTTTTTTTTCTCTCTCTCTGCATCTTCTGACAGTATGTAGTCCTTATTTTTCTTGTACAAGCACTTTGAATTGTCTTTGGCTGAAAGGTGCTATATAAATAAAGTTGCCTTGCCTTGCCTTGCCTTACAGAGCCCCTGGCCTAAAGCTAGCCGCCTTCTGTAACATCACCATCATCGTCGTCATCATCATCATCATCATCATCTCTCTCACCTGAGACTCTATGAGGTTTTTGCTGTACAGATTCCTCTCCGCTATGACTGACTCCAGCAGGTTCTCCTGCTGTTTGACTTTACACTCTGACTCTGTAGCTTTCTTTCTCCAATCAAATATCTCCATCTCTTTGTCTTCGACAACAGTGAGTTTCTGCTGCACCTGCACAAGGCAAAAGAAAAATGAAAAAAATAAAATAAAAAATACAAAAAAAACCCCACTTCTTAGTCAAGACGAAAAATATGCAGTGGTATGAGAAGCTAGGGCAGGTTTGGCCCGTCTGCGTGACCCGCCTTCTGCATGAGGCTGCTGCTCTCGCTGACGTAGCGGTCCCGTTCCTTCTCCAGCTGCTGGATGACCTTCCGCTGCTTCTGCGCCTCTTGCCGGAACCCGGAGATCTCGTGCTCCAAGGTTCTCTTGTCCTGCTCCAAGAGCTTCATGAGGTCCTGCTGCTTCTCAGCCGCCTGCACGGCTTTGGTCATGTTCTGTCCGCACGTGGAGAAGGGGTGTGTCAGATCTGCAGCGTTAATGCCAGACTAAGCAGAATGACTGCCAAATGTTGATTCCTCTTAGAAATGTCTGTTAATACGGCGCTAAAACGAAGAGGTAACCTTGTGCAGATTGTCCCTCTCTCGGATCAGCTCCTCCTTGGCTTTTTTATCAACTTCCACTTGCTTCCGGGAAGCTTCAAGATCTGCGAATGGAAAATTAAGAGACGAGAAGCAAAAGCCCAACATTATTACTCGAACATTATCACCAAACAGCCCACCTGTATGTAAAATAACTGATATTAACAGCTTCTACTTCTGGAATGATAGGCATTAAATACTTTATCTTAGCTGTCCCAAAGTGTGATGAAACAGAAATTGCCATCAGTGTCCCTGCTCATGTTCTTCCTTCCGAGCCAAATGAAAGTTTTTTCACCCACAGCTTCATCTTTGTTTGGTAAGTAATGTCAGTGTAGAGCGTACTGGTTTTGTACACTAGAGGTCAGGCTTTGACCTTTTCTGCATATATTTCATTCCTGCTCAGCTGATGGATCAAATAACAAACAGTACATTTGTGGCGTCATCAGTTCGTATGTCAAAAACGCTCACACCTTTTTCCAGGCCAGCGATCTGAGCTTTCAGCGTCTCCCTCTGTTGGTCCAGTTCAGCTTTCTGGTCCTCCATGTGGTGGAGCTTCTTCTGGACGGCTTCTCTCGTCTTGGTCTGTTTGGCGACCTCCTGGCGCATGTGACTCAGCTCCTCCTCTCTTATCTACTCGATGAACAAAGAATGACGGGTAATGGGAGAGGGAAAGGATTTTGTGAAAAAAAAAAAAGCCGTAACGCCCGACACGACTCTGGCTTCTTCTTCTTTTTTTCTTTTTCAGGCTGCTGCCAGGGCTAATTAGAGGAATGAGGGATCCTCATGTAAATTACAGAGCATTAACAGATAAGTCAACACATTTGCAGAGTCAAATTGATGGATGGTTGATGTCAAACGTGTGGCACGTGGAACCACGTTGGTCTCAAATAGGTGATAGTTTTCAGATATTTGTGTGTAGTTTCAGTGAATAAAAATCCAGGAATATTTTTAATAAAACTCCACATACTAAATGAGCCCACGATATGCACAAGAGGCACAAAAAACAATATAAGTGCCACTGCCAGAACTCGTTGCCGTGGGCTACTGCCCCCTGTATGCCCTTTCTGAAGTCCGGCCCAGGTTGCTCCATGCCTATATTTTAAAAAAGGAACAACGAAACTACGAGAAACACAAAGTGAATACCTTCAGCTCGTTTGCCTTCTGATGATTCTCCACAGAGAGCTGTTCCTTGGCCGACAAGAGACGGTCGCATTCCTGCTGCAGTCTGCTGCTCTTCACCTGAATCTGCTCCAGTTCTTTGGACGAGCGCTCATGCAGTACCTGCGACAGGAAGGGACAGACTGGTGTGTAATGTTCTCTAATCACTGATAATCAACCCGAGGTGTGCTTACCTTTAGATCTTTGAGCTGCTGCTCCAGTCTCTGCTGCTCCTCTCTGGCCTTCTGTCCCTGTGTGTTCAGAGCTTTGATTTCAGCCATCTTGGCCTCCATGTCAGCGTGCAGCTGCTGGGTCTCCTTGTCAAGCTTCTCCTTCAGTCTCATCTCTCTGGAGAGCTCGTTCTGTTGCACTTGGAGCTCCTGCTGAAGCTAGAAGCAGAAACGCGGCAGAGTTCGTCCACATTCGTATTCACTCCCGTCACTGAATGTATACCCAACGTTCACCTTCAAGATCTTCTCCACAGCAGTCTCTTTTTGCGCCTCGATGTCTCGCTGAGTCGCAGTTGCCTTCTTTAGTTTCTCTCTCAGGTCCGCCGCCGTGTTCGTCAGCTGGTCTCTCTCCTTCGTCAACTCTTCGATCATTTTAATTAAATCCCTTAAAAAACACCACAGATGATATAAACTTAATTTAGAGGATTTACAGAGCGCAGCAAACGAGAGCGCGGGAGCCTTTCGTGACTCACATTCGTTCTTGGTCCTGCTGTTGTTCAGCTTCTTGCTCCGTTGCCTTTGTGAGCTTGAAGATGTCTTCTTTCAAAGTCTTGATTGTTTCCTGGTCGTTCCTCTCTTTATTATGAGCTGCATCAATCAGCTTCCAAGCCTCATCCAACTCCTGAAACATTCGCAGATCAATTTTTCACAGACAAAACCTGCTGAGTCCCTGAATATAAAAATGTCAAACTTCCACAAAAGGTAATAATAAATCAGTTTGAATAGCTGCTCTTTTTATTATCTCTAAGTGACATAAAAACTGGAGAGAATATTTCATGAGCTGATCAAGCCGTACCCTCTTGAGTGACATTATTGTCGTCTCATCTTCCTGGGACAGTTTCAGGGCAGTTGCCACTTTGGTCGACGTCGATGCGATCTCTGCGCTCAGCTCCCTGCATTTCGACATCAGCCTTTTCTCATTCTCCCGCGACTTCTTCAGAGCACGGACGAGTTTCTCGTACTCCGCCCTGATCCCGTCCAGGCCGCTGTCGCTGGCCAGCTCACCGAGGACGACCTGAGACTCCTCCGGCGGCGATGACTCTGAACAGTCATCTCCTTCAAGTTCTTTCTCCTAGAAATAAAACAGAGCGGTAAATACAGTAAAATGTGACTAAAATGGCCTGCTCTTTACTGGGCTAATGGACTTTTTTTTTGACATCAAAAGGGTTTTCTGTAAAAAAAAAAAAACTCACTCAGCCCTTGTATAGATTTGCTGCTGTGTTTGGGGTCACTGCTCTGCTGATCACTCAGCCAAACTGTAGCTGACAGACAGCTGGCCTCACATTTCATACAGAAATAAGCAACGGCCAGTGTACCATTGCAACACAAAAATTACTCACACAAAGCCTAAATGCTTACAGGAGTTCCAAAGAGGTAACTAGTGAATAGTGTCGAAAATAAGCCAATGACATATTGAAAGGAAAATAAATTGATTAACCACTTGGGTGAGCAACTGAACATTTTAACTTTGTCCTAACATGTAAAAATTTTGGATTAAAAAAAAATGGTATATATATTTATTTTATTTTTTTATTTTTTTTAAACCATGACTGTAAATCTCTTGCACCATAGATGTGCAGTAATCATTACTAAACTTTAACAGCACTGAATATGCTATTTTTCTGACACTACACAAGTCATTACAGAGAACATCACGACAAAAAAAAAAAAAAAAAAAAAAAAATGTCCAAATATGCAAAATAATGGCGTCCACGACAACACGTTTCCTCCTTTGAGGAAACTGACTTTTTTTTTTCTTCCGGTTAAGTCAATTTTGATACACGCGTGTAAAACCTAACACTAAACGACTCCCGCTTGTACATCATTTTTAATATTCGGTGACCCAAGTCGGTTCGCAAAACAGCTGAAGTTATCATAAAAAATAAAAAAATAAAATGGAAGCATGTCAGTTTCTGTTCCAGAACTGTTTCTACACGAACCGAACTCACCTCCATGGCACGAGCCGAGAAAGGCTAAAAATAATTCGGTATAAATAGCATACAGCCGAATGTTGGTACTGGTTGCTTAGCAACGTCAGTTCTCGCGGGATTCAAAAGAGAAGGGGGGGGGGGGGAGAGAGGGGGGACAGATCGTCGGGGCTGGTTTCCTGGCAACCGCTGATCTCGCGGTCAGACGGCGCCTTGAAACGGAACACAACTTCAGTTTCAAGTTCATCATCGAAAGACTTTTATGAATAGATTCGATTTAATTATTTAATCTATGTTTTGTTTCCCCTTATCAAAGAGTGAATGTTCAGCCAAGTCAGAGGAGCTGCTGTGCTTGAAGCACATTGAACATGACATTTAAAAGTAAACAAAAGTTTTCTCGTGACGCGATGTGTTGCCATGGAAAAAGAAAAAAAAAAAAAAAAAAAAAACAGCACCAAAACCCACCAAACATTTCATTTCTATTCAGCCTGCGTTGATTCCTGGAGGTTTTCGTTGTTGAAAGTGATTTCAGCCTGTTGGCTCGGTTACCCATGCCTGGTCCAGAACCAGAGAGTGGCCTCTCTGGAGACACTGAGGTATGTGGGTGACTTTCCACATTTGCCCTCTCTGCTTGGCAAATGTGAAATGACAAATGCAAAGCGACAAACCAGAAATGGCCATTTTCAAAGTGTAAATATATCAACTGTTAATATCACAATTGACATTTCTGGGTTTAGTTGAAATGAGAGCAAAAGCAAAGGAAATGAGGTAGCAGGTGGACAGTTTTATGAGCGTGAACTAAAGTCAAAATGTGCAACTGGATAGGATCGTGAAGTGTGTTGGGGGAGAACTGTTCCTTTTTTTAAAAGTCGAAAAATATAATATAGTAAAATACATTTTACTTGAGCCCCTGGGTTATTAAGATGCAGGGTGACATCTGCACAGATTTGTTAGAAACAGAAATTTAGGGCTCACGTTTAAATTATTTGTGAATGTTTCCTATGAAAATTATATATTAAGATTCCAATGTAATACACGTGTAAATGGACCCTTGTGTTTCCTTTTTTTTTTTTTTTTTTCTGGATATTTGAGCCTCTTCCTTGAAGAATTAGTCATTAAAGCTGATTGATGATCTGGCCCCGGATCCAGCTTAGAATTCACATTTCAAATGACATTTTTCAGTTTTCAGTAGCATGGAAGTCAGGACTTTGAGAAGACCATTTTAAACTGTTTTATTCGTTCCAATACCCGTCCCCACAAGTCATCTATCTGCTGATTTAAGAAATAGTTCTGGATTGTCCAGTTTGTCAGAAGCAAGCTGCAGTCGAGTGTTGACTTTTTTATGAAAAGTATTTATGTATGCTGATGGTAAAACTGTCTTTCCCGTAAACTGTGTTCCAAGAGTTTCCAAACGTTGCCATCGTTATGATAGTTACAGCAACAATTCACACGGGAAAATGATTAAATCTCCCATGAAACATATTGTATTTACGTTCCTGATAACTTGTTACTAAAACGTTGCTCTGAATTTTGCATTCAAAGGCACCAGAGGACCAAAGCAGTGGGGATGGTCCTCAACAGTCCTGGTTTGTCGAGATTGGGAAAGCTAAAAAGGCCAAAAGGGCGTCTCTGATCCAGAGCGTCGAGAGACTGTGTGCCTCACAGACAGCCCGCAGCAAAGCTGTCCTGGACAGACTGCAGGACACCTTCCCTGCACCTCAGCTTCCAGCAAGCCTCTCGCCACTCCCCGAAGCGTCGCCGAGAGGAAAGAAGGTCAAGCGCACTCCGAATGTGAAGGACAAAAGTAGCCAGACACAGGACACCGATCAGATGTGGTCTGAGGAGGATTGCGTGTGTCAGAAGAAGCAGCTTCCGGGTGGTCTGGCGGCGGCACTGGGTGGTCCATTGCCCGACATTTCAGGGGAATGCAGAGACGTGGGGGAAGCCCTGAGCCCTGTAGACGCACACACACCCAGAGAGATGAGGTTTACCACCGATCTGAGAAGCTGGCCCAGCTCAACCCTCACCCCAGCTCCTCACTCCGGACCTAAACCCAGGAGACAGTCTCGCCTCCCGGTGATAATAGGCAGAACGGGTAAGATCAGATTATGGACTGAAGATAACTTCTTTCATGTAAGAAATATCTGACAGGAGATCAGCTGACGGCGGTTACATTTTATCAAGGACGGTAGCGTTTCTGTGTGTTTTTTGTTATTTTTTTTCTGAAAAGACAAAGAAGCGTCTGGATGCAGACTTCAGTCGGCCACAGCTGAAAAGGAGCCGCTGCCTCAAAAACCGCAGCGCCACGTCGACCGCACTGGCTCACCTCAGCCGCTGACCTCTTCGAAGAAGATGGCCGTCGTCGCAGCACAACCTGAGGAGCTCGTCCCGACCGACAGGACAGGACCTCTCCGAGAGAAAACCCTCAGTCCTCCAAAGTCCGACTTCGTGGCAGGAAAGACTAGATTCCCACCCCTGACCGACACGTCAGAGAGCGCGCCCCCCTGGCTCAGACAGCTCAGCTCCTACAACTGGTATGACAGCAGCAACACTACCAAACCTCCACAGGGAGATTATGCTACGCAGTTTATACTGTAAACCAGGGTTTTTGAAAGTGGGGGGCCATCAAGAGGCGCTAAGTGTCTTTGGGTTTCCCAAAAGGTAGTTCTGTTCGGGAGGCCTTGGAATGGACAAGGTTGGGAACCCCTGCTATAACCTGTCGGAAACAGAGATCTGTTGTTGGAGCAACTGCCTAATAGTCTTTGTTCAACACAGGGAAAAGAAAATGGATGGAATGAAATGTGTCGCAGATCTGGCACAGCACCATCCAGAGCAGCTGAAGACCAAACTGCACGAAGTCTGCCGAGTCTTGACAGAGGAGGTGCGGACACGTCTTCACGGCGCTGGTCTTGGTTTCAGTTTTCTAACTGAACCACAAAGATGTTTTCTTTCTTTTCGTATTCTTTTCTCCCTTGCAGGTCAAAAACCAGCGTCCTTCTTTAGCCGGCGCCGTTATTGACACCATAGCGGAGCTCCACACTCAGCTGGGAAAGTCAATGGACCCCGAGGCAGAAAGGACCAGCGACGCTCTGCTGCTGAAGCTGGCGCAGACCGCCAACGAGTTTGTCCACCAGAGAGCTAATCTGGCCCTGGACGCAGTGGTGAAGGGCTGCAGTCCCGCTAAAGTTCTGAATGTTCTGCTCAGCACAGGCCTGAGGTAGGAGGAGCTGGGATGTCTAAAGAAGTTCACATCAGCGTCACGTGGCGATATCTCTTTCTGGCTTTGTCCTCCTTCAGCCATCACTGTGCTGCAGTGAGAGAGAGCGCGGCGCAGCACATTCACCAGCTGAAAAACATCACCGGACAGGATTACATCCTGAAAGCAGGAAGGAGGTTTTCAGGCGGCTTCCTCATTGCGGTCAGCAAGATGTGTGTGGACTCTAATCCTGAAGTCAGGTTTGTTCTCAACTGGACGAAATGCTGACTGTGTGATAAGTGTCAGTGTCTTAGCGACCCTTCCGTAACCAGGTGGGAACTGTGTTGCTGCACAGGAATCATGGACAGGAAATGCTGTGGGAATTTGCCCAGCACGCAGAGTTTATGGTCCAGTGGCAGAAGGCTGTCCCCGCTAAGGCCAGGGCTCAACTGGTCAAACTTTTGAAGAGGATGAGACGGCAAAAGGTGGTTCCGGCTGACAATCCAACTCCTTCCAACATTTTGGCCACACTTTAATCTGTAGAGCGCTGGGAAAAAAAACCCATTTGGTCGAAATAATTTGTTTTCACGCAAATTTGCTGGAAATGTCGTCTCAAAACGCTTTAGAAGACAAACGCTTCCAGTTTATATGCCGTTTGTCTAATCCTGACTCAAGGCCTGATCTGAAGTCAGTTCCGGTTCGACTTTAAACGCGAGACAGTGACGTCGGGTTCAGTTTTCTGTCTAATCTCTTTGGCCTCTTCCACTGGTTGTTGAAGAAGGATTGCATTAAGGTTTCTAAAAGCAAACCTTGATGCCTTCATCTCACAGACCAACTCAAAAGTACTCATCACTGCTTCAAATACTCTCAAATGTCTTTTCGACCCTAAAACGTTTTTCCGCGGTTGGATTTTGGATATACTCTGCCGCTTGTTGCCTTCACAAGCAATTTAATTCATGGCAGTTTGAATCCAGCCATTCTAAGAAAGCTTCCAAAGAAGGTGGGTAAAAAAAAAACCCCGTCTCAGGCGAACAAGGTCGGTGTAGAAGAAGTGGAGCAGGTCATAAATCCGTTTACTTTCACTAGACACATGCCAAGGCCGAAACACGGCTTCATTGTGTTGTTATAAGTCACGTTTT
Organism: Poeciliopsis turrubarensis; assembly: GCA_010277015.1. Lineage (NCBI taxonomy): Eukaryota > Metazoa > Chordata > Actinopteri > Cyprinodontiformes > Poeciliidae > Poeciliopsis > Poeciliopsis turrubarensis. The sequence goes on from VMRN01000075.1 coordinate 1,183,881, forward strand.
AGGACCGAGATACTCGATTGTTTGCTCTCATTTGCAACTAAGCACCGTGTTACTGTGCAGGCTCAATGGACAAGAACCGAGGTAGAGATTTGTCCAGCAGATGGCGCTGTTGAGGAAGGCTGATCCTGGGAAAAGAAGACTGCTCCCTTGGGGGGGAAAAAAAAAAAAATGTCTGTCGTTTAATTGTACAAGACTGTTCCGGGGACAGACACGGGTCCAATCAGAAGTAATTCAGAGAAGACAGTGACGGTGGAAGACGGTTTTCTGTAACCGACTCGTCATTAAACCACAAATGAACAAATGATCAAATAAAAAGGTTTAAAAAAATTTTTTGTGTGTGTTGCGCTCAAATTTAGCTTGGAAGAATGTCTTGTTTGAATACTTCAAGAGGGATAAACCATTATACATTGTTACAATTTTACAGTACTGATATTACTAATATATGGATGACCGGTAAAGTGATGGTAATCCTAATCATTCTGGCTCTTTATTGAGTCAGTTTTCCCCCTTTTGTTTCACAACCCATTTTATTCATCCTGAAATCATTCAGGATGAAGATTATTAACGTTGTAATAATAACGTTAATCATAAAAATACTCCCGAGTCATTTTGGGTTTGTGGTTTGTAAATTAAAACTCTTGGAATCAGACATATTGATCCCCAAGAGGAAATTGCTTGTTGACAAGCTACTCCCATCAAACGTGTTTAAATATCAGGCAACGCTAATATAAACATGTGACATAAAATGAACAAAATTCACACTGATGAAAAGACCTAGATGCTACACAAAAAAAGAATCGAGTCCTTACGGCATGAAACGTCCAGTGATCCGAGTCAATGAAATAAATCCAACAGTCTTGTTAGAAAATTTAAACATTTTATTAAATAAAAACCGATGTAATATACACCATTCTGAATATACAACTACAACAAGCATACCAAGACGTTTCAAATACAAAAAAAACTGTTGAATTCAGTTGCTTTCGCTTTTTAGGGAAGGGTGGGAGGGTGAGCAGGAATTACAGTAGCCATACATTCCTATTAGTGTTTGTGCAAAGCAATACAAAAAAAAGCGTCATGAGGATGGACTTCGTAAAGGCGGAAAAAAGATAAAAATCAAATAAATGTACAAGGTACACATGTAGGACTTCAGATTTTCATGAAGAGATAATTTGAGGTACAGAGTTGTCTATCCCTATAATGAAAAAATAATGTTAGTTATGTTTTAAATACAAGTCAACTCATCTTAGGAAGACAGAACAATTAGAAGATATGAGTTTAGTTTGTTCGTCTTCCTCTTGTATTGCATTTTATAATCATAAAAAACAAAAAAAACAAAAAAACAATTTTCTGATAAATTGAATCTCTTTTTTTTTTGTAACAAGGCAGTAACAACAAAGATTTGAATCACAGAACGATGTTTTGTTTTTGTTTTTTTCTCCGTTATCAGAACGGCGTCTATCTGTGGGTTTCGGAGAGGTTCGGTTTCGCGAGAACTTTCCAACGCGATCTGGAACGAGCCGGGTGACGACGCCGGCACGGAAAAAAAGACTCACTGCCTTCGACATGTTCGGAAGCCTCCGCGGGGATTTTTAATGGTTAAAATATCAAAAGTCGAACGTTACGCTCAGCACCAAAGAGGATGTGTAGATACTATTTGCACCCATCCATGTGGCAGATGTAGAAGCACTGACCAAAAAAAAAAATCCAATTCAAATCAACGATCTATCAAAGTTAGTTGCTTTAAAACGTGCCCCTCCGAGAAGCTTGTCTAATTGAATCTTGGAATTCCCTGAAAGGACAGTGGAGGGGGGGAAAAAATTATCAAAAAAAAATCAAAAATGCTAACACCTCTGCCTCGTGTGAGCGCAGCAGGTCGATCGATCGGCCAAACAGCGATCTACAGTACAGTACAGGATTGTGTAGCTACATTTTGTCTGAAGCAAGGACAAAAACAAAGAAATAAAAAAAAGCACCACAGATGTTTGTCTTTTTTAACTTTCGCTTTTTTAAATATATATATATATATATATATATATATATATATATATATATAGCACCAGTTGTTATTATGAAGTTGATGGTTGTCTCCATTTTTTTGTTGTCTTTTTTGGCAATTTACAGCACTGAATTGAGAGCGTGGTGTAGCATTTAGCAGCTCCACCTCCACTTTGGAGCAGAAGGCGGATTTGGATCGATTCGAGTCGGCGTCGAGAAGCGCTCGCGTCTTTCACTGCAAACACAAACATTACATCGGAAACTTTTGTTAAGCGTGGAGCTGTGTCCAAACTGCATTTGGATCTCAGTGCTTCTACAGGCGGAGAGCACCGATAGAATGGAAAATAAATCACAATTCATGCCAAGAAATATATATATATATATATTTAAAAAGAAAAAAAAAAAAAAAAAAGCAAAACAAAGTTTTTTTTTTTAATGGATAATCAATGATCAGTGTGGTAAGATGTTGCCCATAAATAATTAGGTATATCTGCTATTCACACGCACTATAAAAACTAATTTACCGTCTTTTTTTTTTTTGTTTGTTTTTTTCATGAGGATCTCTTTGTAGACAAAAAGATATACAGTACAGTTCGGTGCACCAATTTCTTCTCTTCTGAACAACTCAGGAGCTTAGATAGACAACATATTTCTCTACTCTGTGTACAGTTCTGCATCGCTACGGTACAAAGCAACGTATGAGTACAAAAATAATAGGATATTGACTTTTACATTCTTGAACAGAAGGACCGTCCTGTTAATCTAGCTTCCAACACAAGTGTCGTCTTCTCTCTAGGATAATAAATTGATATTAACTTCCTACGCTATTTTCTAGTATTTCATTTTTAAGCACTCACATACAGTAAAGACACTGATATCACACCATGTTACACCGTGTCACTGAAGTAGATCGCACACTACTCAGTTCTCAGTCTCAGTTCTGATGTGCATCATGTTTTCATCAATATATATTATATATATAATAGTAAGCTCTTTTGAGATATTTACACAGTATTAAATAATTTTTAATAAATGATTTTTTTTAAATAACTTTTTTTTTTTTTTTAGCCTGAATTATAAATCTAAAATGCATTTAGGTATGCTATCCAGCCTGGACGTTTTTCATCAATACTCAGATTTCTGTTGTCACAGCGATGAGTGGCAAAGGTCACCAATGTCTGCAATCCTGCAAAGACCGATGGGATCAGTCTGAATGTGTTCGACGGCTGCGCTGCAGATCAAACTGTTTAGGTCTTACTGTAAGATCTGCAGATGTTCAATACGCATTCACTTATCGTTTAAAAAAACATTTTTTTAAAAAAATAAATAAATAAAAATAAGACGCAGCGGCTGTCAGACGTTTGGGAACACAGAGCCTTTCGTTGAGAAGAGGCCGGTCTCTAAACCTTCGATTTCACTTGGCATAAATCAATTTACAATTAAATGTGGCGAAAACAATCACGGCATCAATCAGTAGCCATGTGTTCATGTTTTAATCTTTCTCAATTTATACAAAAGTGATGTTTCGTCTTTAGGATTTCTCGAGGGATAGCTTTTTAACTTGTGGTTCTTTTGAGTACTAAATCTACCAACTGATCTCACATCATATAAAAACCTTTTTTGGTGAAACTGCAGACGTTTTCACTGTCGGTCGTCAGATTTCATGTCGATTACTGTCTCCCTTCCAGATCCTTCTTACAGCTGAGACTACAGAAAAGCGGTTGGATCGTTTCAGTTTGTCATTTTCTTTCACTACTAAGCTACGTTGTTCCATCATGAGGGATCCAGCAATTCTACACATTTCTATGATTCTCGTGATTATACAAAAATAACAAGAGAATCACTCGGAGACAAGATTCATCTCTGTTTTCATTCCAATAAGAAGAAGAATGAAAACTTCCCTCCTTGCTATTTAACTTGATGAATCGTAACTGCAGTTACTGTAGCTGCCACTTTATGTCCGGCTTACGTCAAGATCTGACTCGGTATTGAGAGATAAATAATTGGATCCATAATCCTGCCGTCCAGGACAAACGAAACCTCAAAACTACGACTCAAAAAAATCAGGTTCTGATGCCACTTGCCCTTCAGACAGGATTTTAAAAGAACCTCACTGTGTGAATACCAAACACCTACAAACAGTGCGTACATATATGTTTGCTGCTAATGCAGGCTGTGTGAAATTTGTGTAGATTTTAACTGCAGACTGGTTTTCATTATTTTGAGGACAGTTTTACTTTATCTAATATGCCACAATTAAATTACACCTCAATTAAGAAATTCATACGCATCACTCTGGTGTCCGCTTTGACTGCTGCACAGCCCCGCTCTCCCAAAAGGAGTCAATGGTGACAGTCAATCAAAACAAAAGGGAACGTGAGACACCCTGTTTGTCTTTTAACACCAGCGCATTGTTTTTTATTATGGCGGTTTTAGCTCCGTCCCGATGGGATTCTGAATCCAATCAGGACTTCCGGCATCCTCTTATTTCCCCTCAAGAACTAGAAAAATACAGTTCCAGACATGGGGTTTGTCCTCTTTTTTTTTTTTTTTTTTTTTTTTTGTAAGGATCTGTCCTCTTGTAGCACCTGTAGCTGATTGAAGAGCCCCTGTTTGACACCACTGCTGAAGCACCTGTGATCAATCACCGTCACATCAGAATGTGAAAACCGTGTTGTGTTTGAGCCGGACCTTAGAATACCTCAGAACGCAAAAGGTCATCGCCAGCGATTGGGCGTTGACGAGCTGCTGCTGCTTGATCTCTGTTGACGATAGTCGTAATGTCGTAGCAAGATTGAGGATTGACATTTGTTAAAACAAGTCTAAGTTATTTCCACACAACATAACAATCTGTGGAGGCACATTTCCAATGTCAGCCCAAAACACAAGCGCATTGGAGCGATTCATTAAAATCCTAATCAATACATTGTAAACATTTGCGTCATTATGCCTTATAGCAAATGAAAACCAAAAATTTAGTAAAACAGAATTGCTGTGTTACATAATATTAACAAAATGGACATTTTTAAAGCGGAATTTTGTCCCGCTTAAAAGTTTGTTCATGTTGTCGGTGACTGGACGGATCTGTATCAGCTTCTGATTCCTGATTCCTTCACATCAGACGTTAAGGAAGCCTTGTGGTCTCTACGGCCCTCAGCAAAACACCGATGAACTTCAGGGGTCATCAGCTCCACGCTGAGGGTGTTTGACAATCACAGCCTGTGTTCTTCTGCTCGGATTCGCAGAACTCTTTAGCAGCTCCTGAACATTCTCCCCGGTCCAGAGTCTGGTTTAGAACAGCTCCTCTTTGTCATTTTTTGTTAAATTCAACATCTTTGGGTTTTCATTTGCTTTAGGCCATAATTATTTCAACCAATAGAAATACATCACTCTTTCTCCAGGAGAGTCTAATTTATTTAGATGATGTGTGTCTTGTTTGATCATCTGCTTTGCAGTAACAGTTTCGTTGTTAGTTTGGTGAAAATTTAAATTAACTTTTGTAATATTTTTTTAGTATTTTCCCGATCAAGCCATGGTTAGCACTCCTGTCTGCATGTACTGTGGAAATACCTTAACCAGACCAAATAAATGAAAACAATGAAGACAATCGTCTGAAGGCTTTGTCAGACCAGCAGCTTAAGATCACAGAAAAAACTCAAACAGAATGCATATCCCACATGAGACATTTTCACAACAAACGTCCCCATTGATTTTAAAGTACTTGCACAAATCAAAGAAACTGAGCACCATTGAGGTTGAAGACAAAAAAAAAAAAAACAAAGACAATATCGGGCTAATTGTTGCTGCGCATGTCCACTGTCTGTGTTTAAGAGAGCCACGTAGCAGCAGAATGTGCAGAGTAGGATGCAGTTGATACAGTTATGGCACCTTGTTGTAAATGAAAAGTCCTTTTTTGAGTGTCCTCATTCTCATGCAGTCTTAAACAAAACGCAGGTAGAGACGAGCAATAAAGCGCTGCTAATGCCAGTGGAAAATGCAGCCAAGCACACCTTTCAGCTCACTTTGTTTTACCTTAAATGGGTTCTGCTTTGCTCTGAGCACAGATCGACCCGCATAAAAATACAATGATAAAAAAAAAAAAAACAAAGAAAAAAGAAATGGAGCACAATTTAAAAAACAAACAAAAAAAAAAAACACTAGTAAGTCGTAAAAAACCACTAGTAAGTAAGTAAAACAGGCAAAAAGGTATTTCTCAGGCCAAAGTAAACAGTGTGTTCTGTGTTTACACCAATATACCAAGGTACAAAATCCTATCCTCCAATGTCTACTCAAATTTTAAATGAAACTTTTGGCAAAGAGTTTCTCAACAGAATTTGGATCCCTCAGTGGAGCAAGAAGAGGAAAAAGCAAACGTAATGGAACTGATAAGATTTTGCTCCAGTGCGAACAGCTGTACGACAACAGTTGCACTTGTTCAAGCAGAAGCTCTTGTAAACGGAGCATGTATACGACTTCCTACTGAACATAACGATTTCTATCGTGATGGTTGGAAATGCCGTGTCTCCACATCTGATTTGCCTTTTGAATGCATCCGATGGACTGGATCATAGCAAATAAAGAGTGTAGTTTGGAGGGGGGAAATAAGTTAAAGGGTTTTTTTTGTCTTTTTTTTTCTTCTTTCGTTTCTTTGACATTCCTAAAACAAGTAAGTCCTTGTCCTGATTATTTACAGCAGAGCAGAAAAGCTGAGAATGTCAGCTTCAGGTTAGCTTCGGCATTTTCTGACGTGGATTAGCCGAACAGGAAATATATGGCCCCTTTAAAAACAGAGGAAAGGTACGCTTTCAGCATTGCAGGAGGGAAGGAAGAGTGTTTCTTATTTAGACAGGAGAAGTCAAAGAGCTGAGCTGGTTGACTCCAGTGGTTGTGTGGTCTCGTGTGCTCTGAGGTAAAGTTGGTAGGAAGTAAGATCGTCCTTATATGTGAGGCAGAGAATTCATTGGAAGGACCTGTAAACGGAGGCGTGGGAGGGAGGCTGCAGTCAGCGGGAAACAGACCCAGCTCAGCTTAGCGGGAATCATTTAGACTCTCCAATGGATAAAGGAGTAAAGGGGACTCTGGAACAACTTTGGGGAAAACGGTGTTGAGAGATAAAGCCCCGCCACTTGTTGGTAAAATTTTGACTTTTGCACTGGATTAAATGTTCAATTGGAATCTCAAAATCAGTGACGTTACTTTCAGAAGGATGTACTAGCTGATTTAAAATGATGCACAACACGTGTGTGCCTCGGCGCGTCCCTAGCAGTACAGTTTTTAACGAATCACCCAGACTTTTTTCCACAGGAACTATCTTACAGCTGCAACTCCAATCTGGGAGATCACTCTAGATTCTCCTCCGTACTACTCTTAGTTAAAATAAACCGAGACGAACTGATTTGTACTAGAATATAATTTTTCTTTTTTTTTTTATTTTTACTAGAAAATGTTTCAATTTTGAAGTCTTTGTTCAGCTTATACCCTAGAGCACCCTAGGTTATTGTCAACAGCAATCCAATGGTAAATGCAAATTCAATAAAACAAGCGTGAACCTACAGATTGCACTAAATCTGTACTCTGACATGTACTGTCGTCTCCATTTTGTAGGTAATGGAAATAAAGACATTCCACTGACTTTGCTGACTTGTCTAGCAGGAATGCAGCTACTGCAGTGTATTGATGGAATGGTAATGGGAGCCTGTCCCTGGTTGTGATCTCATCCCCGGGGCCTTTCAGAGGAAGGTGGCATGGTCTAGGTCCATGTTGTCCATGCTTGCTAAAATGGCCTTCTGGTCCTCCCGTGGTGGACGGCGGTACAGCAGAGCAGAAAAGCGAGCGTACGGATCGTGAAGAATGGGCCGTTTCTTCTTCTTGCAGAGGTAGAGCGCTTCTTCGGGCTGGAGTACCTGAGAGGTGTAGGCCTGCTGGGTCTGAGAGGTGGAGACACCTGGTGGAAGAAAATTGCCAGCTGCACTTATGATGATTGCAAAAGGAGTGACGTTGAGACCTTCTCCCCTTAATGCAAACGTTTAGATTTGTACCTTGTCAAAATTATGAAGATATTTCAACCAAGGCTTTCAGAATTTTCACCTGTATTTAAAACATGCAACATCTGTCTTGACTACGAAACTCTGTACATTTTAGACGATGTGTCTCTTCACCTGTGAATCCATTTGTGTCTGTAAAGTCATGCGACTCTGAAAGGGCGCTATGACAAAAAATTGCGATACCTGTTCGGGTTCAGTGACGATGATGTCAACGGTTTCAGCAGCTCAACATCAAAACGGAAGAACATCCTGAGCATTGTTGAAGATACAGTTCAAGCTGCAGTCAGGAGTTCAAAGAAAACTGTGGACTTAGCCTGAAAATTTGAACGAGCGCACCTTACAGGTCCCTCTCCCTTGCTTCTTGCTGCATTAGAGCAATCCTGCCAGAGATCCTACCAAGAATAGTAAATGTCACTGGATTTAGTTGTTTTTGCTAAATCCCAGCTGGGATCTGTTGTTCTGGTGCAATCTATGAGGGTAACTGTTTTGGTTAAATTCCAGTCTGATTAGATTTTGGTTTATTTTCTTCAATCTCTTTTCTTGGAACCTGGTCTTGTGTCCAGTTGCTAGGTTTTTGGTTCTACTAGGTTGTCTTGTATTTGCAATCCAGGCACCTTAGTTACCCCTATTGGGTGTGGAAAACTGTCCATACCTGCTTTCTTTCTGGTCTTTGAGTTGTTGTTGTTCATCGTCACCTTCTTGGCCTTTCTGACACGCTGGTATCTCAGTGCATCACTCCTCTCAGACCCCGAATGGGCTCTCGACGCACCTCGACGTTTTCTAAATGAAAGGAAGAGAGAAAGGGAAAACACGGGTAACTCTGGGCCGATCGTGGTCAGCACACTGTGTTTGTGCATCGAGAAGAGCACAAACCCCCGCACCCCAAAATCAGCACTATTACATGGACTAAAAATGATACAACTCATTAATTAACCTGAAATTCAGCAGAATACGAGCTTAATATGAGAAAATGAGATACATCTAGCTTAATTATAAAACGTCTGGTTAAAATTTGAATTTACATGAATTCGATGCATCTTGAAAGAATGTTTTCACTGAACGACGTAATCCATATTTTACATATATACTGATAAAACCTACATCTTGAACATTAGACTCCCCCAGTTTATCCCTCCAGTGCAGATTATATCACTGAGTCATGTTGTAAAGCGGATACATCAATATGACATTTAAACACGTCTCGAACTGTTGGTTTCAGAGCCAAATGTTTCAACAAGTTTTTCAATGAAGAGGCATGTTAAGTACAAAAACACTTTTGTAGTTGGATCTTTACTGTATAAATGACTTCACGGCTTTCTGAAAACAACAGTTACACAGACTTTATTGGTAAGTAGAGTGTATTTGGCAGCTTGTCACCAACTCCCTCCTGTTTATGGAGGCACATAGCGTTTGGCAGCCCACAGATTTCTGCCACAAACACACAGAAAACAATTAGCATTGCAAAGAGGCCATCTTCCCACCGTGGCTGCAGAGAGAAACCAAATGCTGTTAGTAGAGGGGGAGAATCACAGCTGAGCGACAAAGCATCATCAATATGTGTTCATAGACATGGATACTGTCTACAATGGGCTTCACCATGCTGACAGGGGGAGAGATGGCGGGAGGGGAAAATGACTACTCAGGAACAGTCACATAATGAAAAATAAGCCAAAGAAAAGCGAAGCACCAGGACAACAAATGTAACAAGATTTTTTTTTTTTTTTTTTTTCCTTTCCCATATAATTGTTTTGTTTTTGAAACGGAGAAGCAATATTTAGCAATGGCATGCATGGCAGTTTGCACATGGAACATGACTTTAAAGGGGAATACATTCAAAAGCACTTCATTGGGCACTTCAGTCTATTTTTAGGGTGTCGTTGACCCCTTGAGTGCCTGACTTCTGCAAAGTATTTGTTCCTTAGAATAAAATGAAGTCGGTGAGCATCTATGGCGGGACACAGAGAAATCTGTTCTGCAGTCCAAACTTACGGCTTGTCAGAATTAATGCACAGTTGCTTTATGCAGAGTATTACATCCCTGTGTCCACCAGCAATACGTCTCGGTTTATAGTAGGGCTGCAGGCTGATCTAGACTTCTGTTGCTCCACAGCTTTTCGAAACCTGGGAAGAATCTACTGCATTTTCTACATAACAATATATACTGTATATATATATATAAAAAACTTGCTAACCATAGTAGTTGAGATTTAGAAATGTGCTTCATCACTGCCAAAAACAAGCAACGCCCTTTCTGCTTTGCTGTTAAAAAATGTAAAAAAAATAAATAAAAATACACATACATGACGTACATTCAGCTGGAGACTCGTAGCCAAAGATGACACAGATGAAACAATCTATGCCTAGGTCATCTATGTTTATGTAGTGTTTTAACAGCAAACATGAATATGTATCTCATAAGTTCAACTTACATTTAAAAAATATCCTATTAATCCCAAAGGGAAATGAATTAATTTTTTTTTTAATATTAAAAATGAGAAATGAGGAAGTTTTACAACAATGTTTGACTCTCTTTGTCAAACGTCGTACTCTGAAATTTTGCGGAGGTCAACAGCGCAGAGAAACTACAAACGTCTCTGTCTCATTATGTCTGAATTCCAGCAATCTAGCATGGAAGTCCTATTTTCAACACCTGCCTGTACATGTGATCTGTGATCAGAAATTGTAAGCAGGTAAGAGAGTGTTATACAAGTCGTTTCGCCAGCTGATGATATCAGAAGACATACTACTTAAAATACAGTTTATTAAATGATTACAAAGCCTTTATATTTATCAAAGGGCAGTCTTAAGTATTTTCCAGGCATATAGTTCTGTTTAAAATCAAGTAACTATGTTACCTTCAGTTGTTATAAAAAATGCTCTAAATATACAAGTTTGACTTAAGAGAAATGTGTCGTCACAATTTAACCCCTTGAAATTGGGCCTCTGTCTCTTTAAAAACTGCTGTTTATTCTGAAACTCCACCTTCAGAAGACATCACAACATCGTTCCTCCATTGACCCTTTAAGAGCATTTCCACTAGCATTTCACTGAGAAGTAGCTTGTGTGATGAGCTCAACAGGTACGCAGTTCCACCAGGTGTTTCCTAATTGCTGTTGGCTAGTCTGAAGGAGCTGAGTGGGAGAATCATGGAGGAGGGCTGCACTGTGAGTCGGAAGCTCGGAAGTTTGGAAACTGTGACTCTGAGGAGGAGCTGTGCCTCAATGGTGGAGCTCGGTCCAACCAGGCGTTTTGCACGGCTGAATGGTTGTCACGGGAGATTAAAGGATTTGTCAAACATGCATGTAAGAATCAAGGCAAATCTCCGTGTATGTTTTTCATGAGAGCATAACGTCATATGATAATGTAAAAAAAGTTGAGTTTACATCATACTGTCCTTTCAGCCTTTTGGCAGTAGGGAGATCTGTTACTTTGGTCCAACAGAGGTGAGCGCTCAGTGTTCTTACAATACCAGGAGGATGGAACAGCATATTTGGCTTTGAGATGGCTTTTCTGATGCCACCTAATTAGTGTGACTGCAGAAAAAATGCAATCCAATTAGATGTATTGTGCAAAAAAAAAAAAAATTACTATTATTGTTATTACTACAATTTTTCTATGTATTACACCCATTTTCTTTTCCACTATGAGTTTGTGAAAATGGTTTAAACCTGAAAAGTGCTGACCCATGTTGTCGACCTGTATGTCTTTTAATTGCTCACTTGTTGTCCTTCTCAAAAGCTTATGAGTCAACAATTTAGTACCACTTAAAAGAAATCAATTGACAGTGAATAGGCTGATTCAGCAATTTGCCCCTTAGTTTGTGCAGAAGCTATTTGTGCCATAATCTATTGGATGCTAACGATTACGTTTGAGACCTATGGAATAAAGAATGTGATAAACTAGTATAGGTTGTTTGGCTAGTGCTCAATAACAGCAAAAACAACTGGATCTGCCTTAAAACCTTGATGAATGTTGGACCTTGAATGAGTTTGAAGGTTCACTTTAATGTGCTCAAGTCTACATGGCGGGCAATTCCCTCTCCTGTTCCACTATGTCTTGATAGGAACCATAATCTAAAGCCCCTTCCAAATCATCCTTTAGTTTCATCATTGCGTAGCACTAAAAATGAGGTATTGGCAAAGCATGAAGGGCTAAACTTAACTCACCAACAGTAATGCTCCCTCTTCTCCATCTTGAGAAGAAGTCAGAAACCTAGATCTCGGTTTGGTTGAAGTGAACTCTGGTGCGGTTCGGACGCATATGCCAAGTGGCCCAGAGACCAATATAGCGTCACGAAACAGACTTTAGCGCAAGGCATTCTGGGTAAATACACAACTAAAACAAACATGTCTAGCACTTCTGGGAGTGATGGTTCGTGGTCTTTACCAAGGACAAGAGAGAAATCCTACAAAAGCTAAAATTTGACGCCGCTGTCTTGGAGTTCCCAGAAGAAAATCTAACATGCCCTAAACAAGTCATATACTCTACCCCTTTCATTCTCCATCCACATGGCCTGAAAACACCATGCATTTTGTAGCAAAGCCAGGTTCAAGGCAAATCATCTTTTATGATAGCAAAAGTCAACAAGATTTGAAACACCAGTTTGTGGTGGCATGTTTACTTTAATTTCATCTTACTTTTTATTTCACTCGCTCAATAAATATAAAAAGTTCATGTGTGTTTTGCTGAACTACTATCTGAAAGTATCTTAAGTCACAACAGTCAGTTTTATTGGGGGTAGCTTAAACAGGCAGGCAAACTCTACCTGCAAGGCTTGGGGAACAATTTACTCAGCTTCTGCAAATAAACTTGACACAATCAAACAATGATTGATTCCATCCTGGTAAAAAATGTTCAATGAAGTAAATGGTAGACTAATGGGTTAAAGGAAACAAGACAAAATGAGGTACACATTCAACTACTGTTCAGTTCTTGGCATGCAGTTCTTGTGGGGGGCGGGGGAGTTTGTTTTATTTATTTGTTTGCTGGGCTCTGACCATGCAGTTTGTAGCAAAGCAAAGTCAAGAGCGCAGCGGTTGGGAGTGCAATGTGCTTTTGACGCAGAGGTTTAGGAAAACATTTACTTGCCACGTAGTTCAGGTCTGAAGTCGGCGCCCAAATTCACAACCCAGGTTTATAGGCAGCTAGCTTGCACAGAAAAAACGAGGGTGTGGCTTGTTGACTTTTTACTTGGTGGAACTGAGTTGTTGCTGTGGAAACTGAAGGCTATTCACAGATATTGCCACTATGGAAATATCTAACATTTTAACTTTTGGCTCAATGTTTGTTTTTATAATTACATATAAATGTGAGGCTAAAACCCCCCACCTATATCTATAAGCCACAACATACAACTGCAGTGCCTTGCAAAAATATCCATACCTCTTGAACTCTTCCATATATCACTACCATATACTTGAATGTATTTTATTAGGCATGTACATACAATAGCAATTAAAGTAAAAGATAGTAAGAGGAAAAAAACAGATCATCACATACAAGCAATAATTTTAAAAGTGTGATAAGTGTATTAATTATCCTCCTTATTCTAACTGCGTTCAGTAAAATCCAGAGCAACCAATGATCTTCAAAAGTCACATCATTATTCTCAGTATAAATGTGGGTGTCCTATGCAGGGTTCATATGTTTGTGAAAACAGTAATCAACAAAAAGCATCCTGAGGACCAAGGAGCAGCAGAGGCTCAAAGCAAAGTTCTGAAAGAATGTCAAAAGTGGAAAAAGTATGTCATAACTTGAAACATCCAAAGACATGGCTGTCCATTTCTACTGACAGGCCAGGCAAAGACATCATCGATCAGAAAAGCAGCCAAGAAGCCCTTGGTACCTCCGAAGGAGTTCAGGGAATTCACAAGTTGTTTAGGAGATTTCCATTAACAAGACACTCCACACATCTGGCCTTTATGTAGAAGTAGCAAGAAGAAAGTCTTTGTAGAAAGATTAACCACAATAATTCTTGTCTGATATTTGCCATAAGCCATGTGAGAGGCAGCAAACACATGGAAGAAGGTGCTGTGGTCAGCTGTACCCAATGCTGAACTTTCTGGACTATGTGCAAATATGTGTAGACAAAGATCTAAGCTGATAAAGCTGGATTCACATGCATTCTACAGATAAGGGTAGGTTTTTAAAAAAAGAATCAACACTACATATCATTTTTCTTTCTCCAAGCTAAAGGTTATGTATAGTTTTGCAAGACACCGTTTCTCAAAAGGTGTGAAGTAAACTGACATTTAAGAATAACTTTGGACATTCTAAACATACCAGACATTCATTTGCACTATAATTATGTTACCAAGAATGTTCATGATAACAGAGCTAAATCTTCATCTGGATTCAAACTCCATGAAAAGTGAACCTGGTACATGTATGAATGAGCTTCCTGTGATGATGTTTTTACCTACGGTGCGTTTTTCTTTGATAAAGTTTTTATTGGACAGATAGTTGTAAGTAATTGTGTCAATTAAAAAAAAACAACTCAAGCATGTCAAGCAAGCGAGTCCTGTTGCTGAGACCTCTTTGTCCTAATCTCTCAGACAACGGATGGCATATGCATATCAGTCAGAATGCATAATGTACTTAAGACTGCAGAACGTAAAATGCATAGCCACTTTGACAAAAAGAGGAAAGTAAACAACAGAAAACAAAAAAACTACATGTACTGTGACGGAAGGAACAAATCAAACAAAGACTCAAAGCCTTGTATTCCCCTTTAAAGGACGAGGTGATCAAAAAGTCCCACCTGCTAACCCCCCCCTTTCAGACATGGATCCAACCCTTACCTATTGCGGTGTAGAGGACCTGGTCACAACAACGCTGCCCAGATAGCTGAGATCAATCAAAAACAAAGCAGGTAAGACTCCAGGAGTCATTAAGAACCACCACCCTGCCCCTAATTCATAATGATGGAGACATTGCAGTACATGAGAAGCGGACAGGCCCTGTGACACACTTTGCCCAAAAACCTCTCCTTGGTAGTCAGACCTGGGGGTGACCTGGTAACACTTAAAAGTTTGGGGAAAAAGAGTGATAGAAAGGGGAAAGGAAGGTGGGTAGGAAAAATCTGAGAGGTTGGAAGGTAAGGTAGATTTGATCATGCAATCAAAGGCTGAGGATGGGCCGCAGGGCCTGCCAAGATGAACTCTTCTTAAAGCATCCTGCTTAATAAAGGCACTTTGAAAGGCTTTGAACTAAGCATAATGATGGTGTTTCTTCTAGGACATTAATTAGATGAATAATATGGGGTTCCGCCTGTTAAGTGAAAGCAGGGTAATGCATGATACAGATGAAAAAAAACTAAGATCTTAAATGATGGCTGACTGTAAGGACTGTAGCTATTAAAGGTGTTAAATGAAATCTATGAATGCAATGCATTCCAACTAATTATTTACTCGCATTAGTTTCAAGACTTTTTACATAGAATAGAATTTTTTTTTTTAATTTACTTTTTGCATTTTCGAGCTGGTCAACTTGGAGACAGTCCCTCACAGACTTAGAGGGTGAATACCTCTACTACTAATACTACTACTTGATGTCTGAGATGAAGAGCTGCATCAGCAGAACTCAAACTACAAGCTAACATCCCAGAATGCAAATCTATTGTTACAACAAATAGGTTGCTTTGAATCAGGTTGCTTTCATTTTCAAATTTTATGTACAAAAAAAATAGAAACCCGGCTATTAAACCAATGGTCCAATAGGTAGATATAGAACTTCAGTAGCCAAAATGTCAGAGCAACTTCCCACATCAAAGCATTATGGGTTAAGGCAGATGACACAAATGGCATCCCTCTCTGCATGCCTAACAGACCTACCCTGAAGCTGACAACTGGGGTGGAGAGGGCTCAGATGGAAGGATCTCCTCCTCAGTCCTCCTATGAGCTGGCATTTGCCCAAATATGCTGCTGCTTTCCACGGGGGGCGATGGGGACTGGGAAGCTGGGTAACTGGTTGCAGCAGTGGCAAAAGCCATGTGGGAACGGTAGCTGGGGCTTGTTCTCCTGCTACCCTGACCTTGAGCAGGTGATGAGGATGGGGATGATCTCCTTGAAAAGCTGGCTGTGGACGGTGGAAGAAGGGTAATCTCAGACATCCCTGGGGGTATGGGAGGCTGCACCATGCTTGGACGTGGGCGTGGGCGCACTACAATTTCTGGGGAGCCCTCTTGAGAGCTAAGGGGGCTTTGGGTAAGGGGTGAAAGTCGAGAGGGTTGAAGAACCACCTGATGCAAGCCAGAATCCATCCTACGAGTCTGTCTGGGACTAAAACGGGGGGTGGTTTCAAACC
The DNA here is from genome assembly GCA_010277015.1 of Poeciliopsis turrubarensis. Taxonomy (NCBI): domain Eukaryota; kingdom Metazoa; phylum Chordata; class Actinopteri; order Cyprinodontiformes; family Poeciliidae; genus Poeciliopsis; species Poeciliopsis turrubarensis. The sequence continues at coordinate 1,200,226 of VMRN01000075.1, forward strand.
ATCGTGTATCCAAATTACTGAATGTGCTGGGGACGATATGAGCCATTGGATCAGTATAAGACAAAACTGGCACACCCATACTATGGCCTGAAGGTCTTAGCTGCCCTAAATGTGCCTCTTGCATAGCTAAATGCCTGGCTGGGGAGCCATGAGGCCTGGCCTTGCTGGGAGACTTGCTTTTATGACTCTTTGATGTCCTGCGACTTGGGGCCTCAAGTGGCAGGACTGTTGGGTAGGTAGGCATTGGAAGAGAAGAGTGCTGGAAAGCACTAAGGGGAAGAACATGAGGTGGAGAGGCGTAGGGAGGATCATGGCGGGTATGCAGAGGGTGGGGTGGGGGGAATATAAATTGAGGCCCCTCCAAACTTGAAAAGGTAAAATCTAGTCCCTGCCAAATCTCTGGTGAATGAGAGGAAGAGGTCAATGTCAGAGGGAGTGGGAAGCCGGACACAGCGTATTGTGGAAATTCACCCTCTCCAATTTCTTCAGGAATCATGTGGTGTGCAAAAGGACCTTCAGCAAAGTATGGAGGAGAGGACATGACCGACCTCAGCGGGCTGGTGTCAGGCATGTAGAAAGGAGGTGGGGGATCGTGATCTCCAGGTGGTCCTAGATATCCATAGAAAGCTCTATGGTGGAGAGAGCCTCGAATCTGTCCCGTGGCATGGAGCTGACTGCTCTCCATGATGGTCATACCTTCAAAAGGCCTGTGAAAACGAGGACTGTAGGCTGGAGGCTGGAGGTAAGATTCCTGACTGGAGATTGGGGAAATCTGGTGAGGCCGAAGTGGTGCCATGACTGGTGGAAGAGGCCTGGGATCATCATTCTCTTCGTCCGATTGTCGAAATTCTGGGTAAAGGTCTGATTCTTCCACAAAGGGGAAGCCCTCAATACGGCGGGGCTTGACTGACATTTCAGCATCAGTGGGATCGATGACAAATCGTCCATCTGGGCCTCGACTGATAAGTTCAATAGGTGTTGTTGGTTCAGCTTCGTGCTTGGACATGTACCTCTTGCTTGTTATTGCTCTTTTGGTCTTCTTGTATAAGGATAACTCTTCTTTCCTTCCTGGACTGGGAGGGGGTTTCCTTCCACGCTGGTCATGACTCTCTTCGGACGATTCTGATGGAGATGCCTTTGAACGTATGCTCTCCGGACTCACCTTTCCTGAAGATGACCTATGTCAAAAATACAGAAGTAAATATAAGAACATTTATCGGGTCAGAATTTTCCGACTCAGATGGTGATGAAGATGTTTTCACCTGCATTAAAAATAAGCTTATGACATCATTAAACTTTTATCAAAACAGAAATGTTCTTTCTGAATAATGAGTTGGAGCTTAAACCAGCAATAGCATCGGTCAGAAACAAATACCCAGCAAAATATGCTGCATTTTAGTTAATTCTAAAGTTCCTATCAGCGGTTGGGAGGTTTTGACAGCTTCTCTTGCAGGTAGGGTGGTGCACTGAAGGAAGGGATATTACACAATTACAACACATTTAGGAACATCATGCTGAACTTCATTACAAGTATTTAAGAACAAGTGGTGGACAACAACAAACTGGATTTGATTGAGTCACCAAGACCCTACATTTCCCAACAGTTTTGAAACAATAGACGGTTTTTACAATAATAAGACTGGCAAATTTAAATGAATTCAACGGCAAGATATAAGTGAGGAAATTTCTCTGTATTTAACAGTATCTTCATATTTTCTATAAAGCCTTACAACCCCACCCTCATAATAATAATAATAATAAAAAAAAAAGATTTGGTCATCTGGTGTGATACGTAAAAAAGTCAGTAACGCACCAGAATTTAGCGTTTCCCACAATCAGTGTGCAACACAAATCTAAACTCTTGTTTGTATATTTCTAGGTGTTTATCAGAAAATTAAGGACATCAAAATCATAATCATGCAGTTTACTATGCAGTAGAAACATCACTAATATAACAGTTTACAAAAACCACTGAAAGAACTTGACTGCTTTGAAAGTGAACAAAAAAAACCCCACATGTATCAACATTTGGAATGAATGAAAAAAAACGTGGTGAGGGTTTTCAACAAAAAGTGTTTCAAAAAAGGACTTAAGGGAATTTTTCCAAACTGCTTAAAGCACTGCAATAAAAAATAGAATAAACATAACACACACACATATATGTATATATGGTATATTTTATGCATTTGATTATTGCTAGTGTTTGTGAAAACGTCAACTTTAACATCTTCCCATTTGTGAAGAGTTGGAGGGACATAATTAACATTAGAAATCAGTGTCTATTCAACAGAATACACAATGATTTGCTCAGTGTAATGGTGTTGTTCCATATACATCTCTATTACATCTATATAAGCTTTGCCAACCTCTGTCGTTGTCTTTTTAAAACTGAAAATATGCAGGAAAAAAATGACTCTTTCAGCTTACAGCCTCAAAACAAGAACATTGAAGGCTGGAGCTATATCAACCCAAAGCACTTTTATCAATGATTTCAACTAGAAGTTATCATTTATGGTATTTATCTTTAAAGAAAAATTTCACAATGTTTAGATAGCAGACATTTTATTTTTTTGTCTATTTAATTAAAACTTCCTTTCCATTATGCTTCTGATCTCAACAGCAAGGATATGAGGCAAATGGACATGCATTTCCATCTTTGTTTCAATTTTTGAAGGTAAAACAAAATACACATTGCTTAAAGATATTTATGTGTCCATGTATTTGGACATGGACACATGAAGAGGTAAAAAGAAACACAATATTCCCAGGATCACTACTGTTTTTCGTGATATAAACCACAACTGCATCTGCCTCACATTGTCCTGATCACATTTCCACTAAGTTTTCAACAAACTAAAGATGTGTTGACTTAATGACGAGGATTAAGCCACAATTATATTTAACCCAACACTGCTTTAGCCATGCTCTTAATGTTTCTTTTTTGAGCTTTAACGTTGTTCATGTCATCTGAAATCATGAGGATTTCAGATGCTTGACCTCAGTTTCTAACTACTTTCTGAGCTGAACACAGCTAGACACACACAAACCTGAGCCTCCTTCTAATGTCATTATTTGCCTTTGACTCAGTGATTCTGGGCACAAATCACCTTTATTAAATACAGAATATTACCTTTTTCCTCTGTGCAGTCTTTGCTGTTAAAGCACCCCGAACAGATTGACTTCACAGCGGTCATGTCGATGGACCTCCAGCATGTTCACCACAGATCACTAAACTTTTGACTTGGCATTGCAGTATGCTGAGACAAACTTCAGCAGCTCTCAACAATCAAGAAACAGCCAGAAATTGAGAACGAGAATTAACTCCACAGTGATGGTTATTGTCTCACTGCCATATAAAAGGAAGAAGTCCAAAATACTGTCTGAAACCATCTCAGAACTTAAGACCATGACCAGTATTGTTGTTGCCTCGTTGGGACGTTTAGCCGGAAGCATGCAGACAGGGCTTTGAGGATCGAAGTGCAAATGGGAGAATATAGTGTGCAAGACCAGGGGGACAACAGTTGGGCACACTCACTGAGGACTGGAAGATTGTGGCTTGTACTGTGCAGTCAACCCTTCCCAGTAGGACTCAAGGCTGGGAAAGAAACTAAGTGGACTCCTGTAAAGGTGGGGAGATTAGACAGTAAAAATCACAGAAGACATGGGCACTAAATGGTGGCTTGGTAATGAGAGGCATGAGTAAAGAAGAAAGGGAAGAAGAAAAAGTTTTAATTAAGGTGGAAAGAGAAAACCTGATTAAAGTGCAGCGCGTGTAAGAAGCACAATAAAACTCTGATTGGAGAAGAAGAATTTAAAGGGCCACAGCCACACTGACTTTTATGGAGCAATGACAAAAATCCTCTTTTAAAGACTTTCCCAACATAAGAATTCAAAACTACAAAACATTTATTGAGAACAAAGAGAACAACATAAAATGTGTTTCATGTTGATTTGAAGTGTAAGCACAATAACTGAAAGCTCTTCAACCAGCAGATGCTTGAAGAAATCAGCAGAGAGGTTTAATGGAAACAATGTACCTTTCAGTAACACTTTACACTTTAACTACAAGAGCTCACACACACGCACACACACCGGTACACTCCTTCACAAGTAACTTTTATGGAAACACATTTATTTAGGGAACAAAATGTCTTGACTATTGTGCTATGTCATTTATATGCAGATTTTAACAGCCCAGGTTCCGGGTTGGTGATTTTGGCTTGGAAATGTTTGCATTGTGAGGCTCGGTGCACAAAAAAATCCTAATGGACACAACCTGCTCAAGAGTTAGTGTCCAGAGGCTAACGTGGACACAAAGCTGCACAGGAAAGACGACGACGGTCCAGAGTAGTTTTATTGTCCTGTGGATTATTTTGAATGTTGCACAACTTGTAGAGACTTTTAAGCAGATTGCTCTTTGTTCATGTTAGTGGCACATTGACAATTAGGTACAGATATGATGTTTGTTACCTGACAGGTAGAATGTGATGTCACAACATCATCTTCCTTCTCCTCAGTAAACAACAACAACAAGAAAAAAAAAAAAACAGCTGCTTCCACTGAATCTGTCTCTGGTAGCCAGAAACAGATTACACTAAACACCTTAGAGCTGCAGTATGTAACTTTTATTTTAAAAAATGTGTTTTTTACATATTTTTTAAAATGGCCACTTTGTTTGTCGAGATCCTCTGCCTTTTCTCAGAGCTCCCAGTGGTAACTGCAGAAGTATGCAGCTCAGTGAGACACAACCAGTCAGAGCCAGGAGGAGGATCTTAGCGCTCTCAATCATGCTCGTGTATGCAAACTCTCCCCGTCGCTCTCTGCAGCTGCGCTGCATCTTCTTCCTTATACCAGAGTCTTCCATGAATGCTCAAGCTAGTTAGCCACTGATGATGGCGGATAAAAGGTTTTCCTGAAACGGTAAGTTGTTTCTCTGCCATCAGCACATACAGCAGCATGTGCATGAGGATGATTGACAGCTCTTAAGACCTTCCTTCTGGCTCTGATTGGTTGTTATTGACTGAGAGGAGAACATTTCTGCAGATTATAATAGTAGCATTAGGAGGACGTGGAAGAAGATGATTTTTTTCAAAGATAAAAAAAATTCATACTGTCAAAACATGGTAACAGTTTTAACAAATATGTAAAAAAATATTTCTTATAAAAGTTACATACTCCACCTTTAAAGAGTCACTTGATAGATGTTTTCTACTGAGGCATATTTTAACTCCGAATGAAAACATTGCGGCTTTTAACAAAATAAATCCTCTATTTAGGATATTTCTACTAGCTGTTTCAGTTATCGTAAACTACTAAGCAATTAGATATTAATTATACTGTTCACAGAAAGCATCTGTCTATTAACTCTGCTGCTTGATGGGAGCCTCTTCCAGTCAGCTGTTGGTCACAGTGTTCAGTCTACATTACTGATGCGGATAACAGCGCTGCAGATTGACCTCTCCAGGCATTGCGAGCGAAACAATTGTCCAAAAACAATTTGAGTGTTCATCTCTGTATTTATTGCCACTTGGGATAGACTTGATTATCTTGACCTAGTAACAGAGTGGTATAAAATGGATCCAAATAACCTTTACGCAAATGTTTAGAACTTGAAGCAAAGATCAATTCCTGTTAAAGAAAAAGTCGTTTGAAAGCAGTTGTGTTTTCAGTAACTTAACCCTTGCGCCCATGAGAGTGCTGACTAACAGTCTGGCTATTATGCAACACAAAAACATCAGCAAATGTAAGAAATCCTCATTCACGTTTGGGTGTTTGTAGGAGTGCATTGGGGTTGTGGGAGGAATACTTACGGTGTTTCCATGCTTTTTCTGAGGTGGGTTATGGACAGAGGGGGATCTGGAGAGTGGAAGAAAGATACAAGACAGTTTTACTGTCATTACAGTGACAGTAAGAGGAGAAAAACAACAACAACAAAAAAGATAAGCCTAATAATTATCCAGAATGACATGAAAGCCTTCCACTGTACTTTACTGACTTGAACGCTCTCTCGCGTATCATTTTATTTAAAAGAGGACACATTTTTAGTGAATGAAAGGTGTAGTCAAATAATTGATTAAATGACCCGCAGCCCAGCTGTTCTACAGGATTTTTCCAAATTAAACTGATCCAATTTTCAGGAAGTCTAGAATTCCCTTCACTGCATTTGTGAGGTAATGTAGAAAATCGGGTCTTGATAACAAGACCTGTGTCAGAGCCTATAAAGACCTAACAAAGTCTATATAGGCTTTATAGTCTTTATAGGCTCTGACACTTTCGCACATTTTGTTGACTTCAGAATGTAAAGTCAACAAAATGAATGAACATCATAGCAACAGTTCGTTGCCATGAATACCTTCATTCAGGCTTTTCCCTCTCATTTATGTTTCTGGATATTTTCGTTATCTGTTGCACATTACGAGATGCGAATCAACTTTTTTATTTAATAAGTGTAATAAGAGTCACAGAAATGAGTCAGAGACGACGTGGAAAAATACTAGCGCAGAATAATATGACGTGAGGGGATTTTTCTGATTTTTCTGGGAAGAAGACAGCATCTTCCCCTGACCTTTTTTCTTCTTGAGCTTCTTCCGGCGCTGCTTGTTGACAAAGCAGGCAGCCATTGTACTGAAGAGGACAGCTGCAGCCAGGAAGCAGATGGTGGCCACGATGCCAGCCACCACCGGCCGCGTCAGTCCGCGCTCCTCCACCATCTCTGGAGGGGGGAAGAAATCTGCCAGGCGACAACCCAAATGCAGAAAACGTCAACATCAACAGCAAACTCCGAGCATGGAGGAGATAAAAGAAGTTGTTGGCAAAGTTGTGGTGGCCTGTAGTAACAATGGAGAGCGATGATCAACACAGGAGATTATTATCAGCACATTTGTAAATGTTTCATTACTACGCGTTGTGACTTTGCTCGTAATGAACACTGAAGTACAGAAGCTTTTTCTGACTCCTGGTTCGGGGCTGATATTTGCTTTGAGATTACGGTCCAAATGTGAGAACGGAGGGAGAGAACACAGTGTCCCCTGAGAGAACACCCAGTGCTCTGAATAACCAGGTGAGATGATTAAAGTGATTCTGAACTTCCTGTCTCCACATTAATCTGCTACTTTTTGGAATGTTAAAAAAAAAAAAAAAAAAAAAGGACTTTTTTTGAAAGACTTTGAAAGTTTAAAAAGACTTAAACACTTTTCATTCTCAAAAACTTTGAGAACAAGTCGTGCTAGTCAGTCTTTTTCCAACTCACCTCTTAGTTTGGTCAGGTTACTTGAAAATAATAATTAGGTACTAATTACTGGTTATTTCCTCAAGACAGTAATCCAGTTTACTTTACGGATGACTTATTTTCAAAAGTCACTGATTACTAAGTACTCTAGTTACTTTTCAAAGAATGATGTCCAATCTGAATACAGAGGAATGTATCTTTCATCCTGATTTTGTTCCTTCTGCATATTTCTTAATCTAAAACTTAACCAATTGTCTCTTTTTAAAACTTTAAAATTGAATGAAATGGAACAGTCTCTGCTTTCAAGAGTTTTGTTGAATACCTTCACTCGTCGAACTTGAATATATGTATCTGCATTAATTGTCAAACTTACACACTTTCAGTCATTTTTCCCCCTGTGTACTCTGGTAGCCAAGCAACAATGTTTTGTTGCCAAGTTTCCTGTCATGTCTAAGTCTATTTTAACCGACTTTCAGCACTCTCCACTGTATTTTTAGACAACAAAGTCTCTACTGTTAAATTGCGTTTCTTCCTATCCACAGTATAAAACAACAATTATTGTTTTCTTTCTGTTTACAGAGCTGCTTTTGTTATGGACATATTTAATAGATCTTGGGATGCCCAGAACAAAGGTTGAGAGTGTGTTTGGTTCTCCGTCTTTATTCTCGATGATTCTCAACTTGTTTTACGCCTGCAATACCACTTGATGCGATTTTCATTGAACACCTTTCATCCCGTCCTTTATTTGTTGGCGTAATCTGTTTGTCAGTGATGTCAGTTTATTGCATGCGTGATCCAAGATTACTGAAGCTCAGCAGAGAAATCTGGGCGCTCTTGGGAATAAACAGGTGGATGACAAGGCTAGGAAAATGATCATCCAATCAGGACGGAGCAGAAGCCTCCCTCTCTGTGGATTTCCTCTTTATGCCTGCAGGCCTAAAGCATTAAAAGCTCACAATAAGAATTCATCACTGTCTAAGATCCCTCGTTCCAAACACTGTGAATAGTTCTAAGTTGTGTTCGCAATATTTTGATCTCTGGTTCAGCTTGATGTTATAACATGCTGAATCGGCTAAAACGTCCCAGGTCACTGCTAAACACAAGGCGGGCGGGAAAAATTGTTGGCATGTGTAAAAAACAACAGAGAACGTTCAGTAGGTTTTGATCACGACTACTTCAAAGCTCCCCACCGCAACCAGTAGAGGGCAGCAGAGGCCTAACATGACAGCGACAACAGTCTGTATTAGCTGCCAACAGCTGTTTTACCAAACGATGTGTACTCAGTGACCTCTGCAGGGGCGCCGCGTCACGTTCTGAGGCTTGATTTCAAAAAGCAAACAGATATCAGCGGTGCAGCTAAAAATAGGCTGATTTCTAATTATTTCTCTTTTGAGCACAAAGAGAGCCAAAGAGTCAGTGGATGCTGGGTGAACTGATGATGTCATGCTTATCAGAATGCCACGAAAGAGTGTGCATGTCAGTGGAGTCTTCATTAAATAGCGCTGATAGAGCAAAATGTTAAGTTAAAGGTGCCATGTGCACAATGCATAAGTAGCAACAATCTCAGTCTGAGTGATGCAAGGATGGCCTGATGTTGCGCAGACGTTACAGGCACGGGCATGAACTGAATGTATTGTGATGCAGAACCCTTCAACTATCCTGTTGCCTTGGAGAGTACAGAAATAACCACAGAAAGTTCCCGCATGTTGTATCTTGTGAGAACTTACCTGTGCTGGACACTCCCACCACGTTACTGGGCTCGCTGACCATGTCGTCCATGACGGCCAAGACGCGAAACTCGTACCAGGCCTCCTGGGAGGAGCAGAACAGAGGAGCCGTCAGGATGTTAAAATAAGCAGAACAGATCAGACTAAAGGCTTCAAACAGCCTCAGAGCTAAAAATAATATTGCCCCCCCCCCCACTATACCAGCCACCTGATAAGACTCTGAGGAAGCTCATTCTGCAAGAGACAATGACGTTATGCGCACCCCTCCCCCGTCACAAACACCAAAAGTCCATTTTACCATCCAGGTAAAATGATGTATTTGCCAATTCAGAGCACAATAAGCAGAATAAAACAGAATTAGATAAGTTATCAAGAATCTATAACATGAGTGTGAAAACACACTTGGTAGATGAATAGAAAATAAATGCTGACAAAAAGATTGAACAGATAAACAAAGTGTGATAACATAAACATCAATTTAACAGGCGTTCAATAATAAGTTTCAATAAGTTCATGAGTAGGGAGAGAGTAGTCTGTGAAATGTTCAGAGGCATCGGTCCAAATATATATATATATATATATATATATATATATATATATATATGTCAGGGTTTTCATCAACAGCCGTCCTATTCAGTTTCCCAGCATGTGTTGCATATAGATATCACAGTGCCAGGCATCCAGAAATGACAGTCACGCAAATCCATAATATGACCATAAGCAGACTCCATCATGTGCTGGTAATGCCGTCCAAAGCACATCTGCTGACCTTCACTCACTGTTCTGATTGGCTGCCCGACACCCCAGCAACAGTCTAATAACACTACAATAGTGATGCCACAATGGAAATCCCATCGAGGGCCTTTGATGACGTTTTTTCATCATCGTTCTGGTTGTGCACCAAGTCACATCCATCATTGCGTTTCTTCTGGCAGCTTCAGTCTTTTTGTCAGAGTCTAAAGTTTGCACCAAAATTACAGGAGTCAAAAAATGGAGTTTCTTCGTCACGTCATTCCCACGTAAAGCACCTGGAAATGAAGCGGTGCTGATGACACAGGAGGAGAAAACAGGCTGAAATTAAAGGAGCAGATGAACCACGCGTCTAAATAACAAATATGGAAGTGCAGAACATATTAAATCTTTTTCCGACTCGATGATCTCGGGTCGTCCTGTTTACTACTCGCTTCAAGACACTTTGCAATGCAGCTGGCTTCACACTGAGCTGTCGGCAGAGATGACCGGGCTGAACAGATTGAGCAATGTGATCAGCGCAAACATTCACTCTCACACATACGCAAATACGGAGAACAGCAGACTGAACAAACCTCGTGGTTTGAGTGCTTTAACCACAGAGGAAGAAATCCGCAGCAGCGAAGTTACACAACCCAGGTGTAATGTGTGTGTTTGAGTGAGGCAACAAGAGAGATGAAGTGTGTGTGGGTGTCTGCGGGAAGAGCAAGGAGAAATAAAAGCACTTTTGTGGACCTGAAAGTGGCAGTTAGATTAAAGAAAGATGCTCCAACATGTTGCAGCGGCGCTGGGCTCCAAGAAAACGACCGTTTACTCCGTTAAACGCTCAGGATTTTTCTTTCTTAGCCTTTCTTCTACTTTAGCGTTCTGTTAAAATGCACTTATTAGTTTCATGTTTTAGCGTTACGTCCTCCTGAGATAAAATCTATAGATTCCCTGCACGTTTTACACCGATCCAGATCTAAACCGTAACACAGAAGCCCTTCAACCACAGAGTCAGCCTAATCAGCTTGTGCACACCTGCCCTGTTACTATGACAACCGTGCCGAACGTGACAGCACATTACTGCACCGAACGCGGTAGTGTTAATGAAACTGTTTTATTTGTGGTGAGCTGAAACGCGAGGCTAATTAGTGATCGTCGTATGGTTCCCCACATCACACCTTCAACTTCTAGACGCAGTCACAAAACTTCAGGAAGTTCGCAAATATTTGTCAGTAATTAATGAAAAACCTTTATTAGCTTAAAGAGTTTATTATGTGGCATCAAATTTTGCACAAAACGACTGGCTCAAATCAATCTCCCATGCTAATTAGCAGACTGGTTGCTAAAACAGAGGGACAGATGTGTTTAAAAGTCCTGTCATGCAGACACGGTTTCTTTGTGTCATAAAGTTCTGACTTTTAAGCAAACTGCTGCTAAAAATATCACGGCTCAAAGCACAGTTTTCTGGATCACCAAGAGCTTTAGGGTGAGAAGCTCCGCTGCAGTGATCACGATCCAAAAGTGTGCGCGGAGTACCAGGATCTCTCCTTGCAGAATGTGTTTTAGAATCATGCAGATTTTGCCTAACATCAGCAGCGAGTAGTTGAGAGAGCTGCTGCACAACAGGCACATAAATGCATTTAGATCACTGTAATGTCCTTTTGACAAGAAGGGCAACAAAAAACGCCCTTTACTGAAGGAAAAATCATAAAAGACCGACTGAAATTCTTCAGGAAGGACAAGGATCGACATTAGAGGACGGCCACAAAGTTATTTTCTCTGAGGAACCACAAAAGGTGTGTTTTATAGCACAATAAAGTAAATTAAGTTGTTATAAAAATGTGGCATATATCAAACCTGACTTCAAAGAGATTTGATTTCACAAATTAAAGCCTTGAAATTGGGCCTCTGTCTCTTTAAGAATCTGATACTTTTTACACAACAGAACCAGAGATTCCTTACAATTGAGCCCAAAAACATCAACAAAGATCTACGTTTTTCAAGCAACATCGCATAAGGCAAAAGTTACAAAAAGGCGACTCAAAGATCTGTGAGCAGGAAAAGCCGTAGGACCTCAATCTCATTGAGTAAATGTGGTCACTTCTCAAAAGGACGGCAAAGAAGCACAACCCCAACAAACCCTGATCGCCTCTAAGCACTGAAAAGACAACGGCGTGTCACTAGCAGTCAGGATTTGGCAGAGCGCCTGGGATGTGTCCTACCTGGATAAGGTCTCGGGCGAGCAGCTCCAACTCTCCTGCAGGAATGCTGTCATCCAAGATCTCCCATCGTTCCCCCAGACGGAACTCCATTACATAATGCTGGATAGGTGCTGTGTGATTGGCAGGTGGGATCCAGGTGAGCAGGACTCCCTGCTGCGTGCGATTGGCTGTGAGGCACCGTGGTGGGGTAAGCAGCACCAATGGTTCAGGGGTACTTGTAGGAAATACTGAAAGAGCATATCAGCATCAGTGATCTGGTTACATGGTTTAAGATTGAAGATTTTTCTTGAGGAAATCCTGTTTCCTTACAATTCTTGAAATTTCACGACATAACGCTTGCATAAAAGACCGACTGTAGTCCACAAATTATAAACCACAAGAAGGTTTTGGCCGTGTGCAGTTCACTGCTTCGAACTTTTTCACCACAAACTTTGTTATTTTATTGGGATTTCCATGTGTCAGACCAAGACAAAGCTGTGCATAACAGTGAAGTTGAAGAAAAACGACACATAGGTTTTTGCCAAGAGGCTGGTGATAGCTCTGGAGGAGCTGCAGAGATTCATATCTCAGGTGAGAGCATCTGTAGACATATGCTCCAGAAACCTAGCTTTTACAAACGAGTGGAAAAAATGGCAGAAAATGCTATAAGAAAGGTGCTTCAGTCAGAGAAGCTGTCAGAACGCACATCATATTTTAAATTTTTTTTTTTTTTTTTTAATATGGGAAAACCAAGTATTATTTTCCTTTCATATCACAGTATTACACTTCTTCATCTTGGTCTAGTACAAAAATCCCAATTAAATCGACTGTAGTTTCTAAGATTAGCATCACACAGGAGAAGTTCAAGGGGTGTGAAAACGTTTGCAAGGTTCAAGAATGTCCTACACAAAGCGTGTGATCTTCAAGGTGCAACTGCAGGAGTTTTACCATTTTAATTTTTTTTAAATGACAATATTGCATTTGAACAAAACCGAGTGCTTAGAATCACAGCTCCACTTCAAAATCCTGCAATACAAATTGTCTAAAGGCCAAAATAGACTCCAGAGCCAAAATACTGATTGTCAGCATATCTACCAGTTCCACTGGTTCCTTCTTGAGTAGAACCAAGGAATATGACATCTGTTGATTTTTTTTTTACTTTTTTATTTGGAGATGAAGGATGGAATGCTTTTAAGTGAGAAAGAGAGAGAAAGAGAGAGAGAGAGCAGGAGCCACCCAGCAGCAGAAAGCTTTGACCTCTGGGTTTCTCCTCCGTGGCTCACACATAAAGTGGCGCAGCGCGGTTAGTTATCTATATTTTCAGCATGTCACTCATCTTTGCATAATAATCTGTGACAGCTTCATTTGCACTTAGATTGAGCAACATTAACAACCCTCTCCTCAGAGCTGAAATAACCAAACTAAACCCATACCAGTCACTCTCACCGCTGTTCAAACAAGAGGACACCTTTACTAAGTAAGAACAATCACTTTTAAGATGTTAAAAAAGCCGTTGCAATTATGACTTTAGATTTCAGCAATAGAAATCCTGAATCAGTCTTCGTAAAAAAAATAAAACAAAATAAATCCTTTGACTGGGATCAAGATGCTCTCCTATGAAGAGCTGAGTTTAAAATATCTGTTCTCACATTCAATTAAAATTTAATTCAATTTAAAAATATTTTGTTTCAGAGGGAAAATTTAATGTTGTCATGACTCATATCATCCATGTGTCTTCACACAGTCATGGTGGATGGTGATGCTGCGGGCAGGAAGGATCTCCAGTAGCAGTCAGGCTTGCAGCACATCTGATGGCCTCTTACTGAAGACATTGTTTCTGTATCATATTCCTGCCACACACAGTAATATTAGCATCATAACATGCTAACAGCTCAATATTCAGGGAGCTGTTAGCTGGGTTTTGGCAAGCTCTGCTAATCCGACTCATTTGCTTTTGCAGCTGCTCTGAAAATCTCGATCAGCAACACAGACCTGAGCAGCACCGAAGTAAGTCAACAAAGTTTATGTATAATGTGCCTTTCACAGACAGAAGTGTGTTCTGAGCAACCTTACAGAAGCAGCACTAATATTCATGGACATAGACGTGTACTGTGACTTTACATGTCAATGAAACAAAACATTGGTGGTTTACTTGCTTTTGTATTCACCCAGCCTCTAAAGTCACATTAATTTTGGATTTCTTCCCAGTGAGTGGCTGTTATACTCACCTAGAGTGTTCACAGTGACGACCTCGCTGAAGGGGCCAGTGCCAAGCTTATTTTGGGCCAGGACACTAAACTGGTACGTTGTCTCAGGCTCCAAGCCCGGCACCACCATCCAGTCCTGGCCTCCAGGTACTGGAATGGAAACCCAGTCGTGTGGACCTAAGCGCTCCCTTTTCAACCTGAGCAGAAGTGAAACGTGAATGGACAAACACTAAGACATGGCATTGGAGGGGAGGACAGTAAAATAATGTAACTGTCTCAGTGGTCCTCTTGTTCATGTTATTGATGCCTTTAGAAACTGGCTATGACTTAATCTTTTGATGGAAAGTGGATCTGATAATACATCACCCTGTTGGTGTGTTACACTTGAACAACTCCATGATTACAAATCAAGAAGATCCTGACTGTCAAATCCAACATGGCTGCCATATACACACAGTTATCAACTTCCAGAGCAGTTAGCTTGGTCAATGCCTACAGGACATATCCAACCTGACAACCGTTTGTCTTGCATGTGGAACATGGTCGGTGCAATGTGCCTCCATGGTAACCTGTGTGTAACACACCATGTCTGCCTCCTTGATCCAATACAGCACGACCAGTTTCACACAATAAGCAGCAAGGCCGCTGCCTGTTTATGCTGTGATTCAGTTCCAAACTGCAGACTGCTGGGCTTAGCTTCAGCTAACAATTGCAGAGGCAGTAAGTATGTCAATCAAGTCGAAAGATTCTTTCTTTATGCAGCGAAAGAAAGAATAAAATGTATTCAAAATTCAGAACATGGCAGCCAGTTAATAGTATCAACATCATGCTGCGTTTAGCTTTGCATTTGTCATTTGGCCATGCCATCCACTCACACTGAACGATCTCCATCACCAACTGAAGCACACAACTACACACATGCAATAACTTTGCAACTGTATCCACTGCACTTATTTCCTGTAAAGACATACAGGGTTGTATAAATGTAATCGATCACAGCAGCTAAAAATATTCAAACCGCCTGGAGTACAGTTTTAAAAGGTAAAACATGTGATAATTTTTTCAGTGCATTTAATAGGGTACCTTGAAAAAGTATTCGTAACTTTTTAATTTCAAAATATTTCATTGGGATGTGATTGTGACAGACCAACACAAAGTAGTTAATAAATTTAAGGTAAAAGGGAACTAAAATGTTCTATTTTATTATCAGTATTTTTACAAATTAAAATCAGAGGAATACATTAACATTCAGTCCCATTTTCTCCAATTCGTCTAAGTGCAATCTGAGGCCACCTGCTCAGTCTAACAAAAAAATGTGCAAAAGTATCGACTTTAAGGCAAAATGAAAGCCAATGTTGATAGAAAACCGTAAGAGAAAAACAGTAACACGCCACATCCCTCTCTGTACACCGACCACAGTGGTGACAACGTTATGCTTTGCTTTAACAGGGTCAGGAAAGCAGGTCAAAGTTCATGAAAAAGTCAATGGAAGTAAATACGTCTAGTAAGAGATCAAAGTACAAAAATAATTTATGCAATTAAAAGAAATTATGTGAAATAATAAAAAAAAAAACCTAAACATTATTGGAATTGGAATGGCCCAGTCAAAGTCTTTGGAAAGAGCGTAATTGAGGTCTCACTCTACTCAGGCTGACTGAGCTTGATGAGTAATGAAAGATGAGCCTTTCATACTCAACATGTGCAGGTCTGGTATATAGTACATGCCACAAAGCATTCACTCTAGGAAACTCTTTACAATAATACACTATTTTGTGCTGATCTGATGCATAAATTCCCAATGAAATATATGTAAATATATTTACGGTGCCTATGAAAAAGCAGCCCCCTGGAAGTTTTACTCTTTTTATTGCTTTTACAAAACAACAGTGATCAACACAATTTGATCTTTTTGACAAAAAAAAAACAACTTTAATATGAAACTGAAAACTGACTTAAACAAAATAATCACAATTCAATAAAAAAAACCTAACATAAAATAGGTGACTGTATCAATATTCACTCCCTTGAGTACCGTTATGTACTGTTTGATGTAACAACATTCAAGGGGTGTGAATACTTTACCGAGTCACTGCACATCTTTTGTTAAGCGGTGTGACAAAGTCGGCTGTGCAGGAATCCGTCCGCGGCGTTTCGAAGGCTCTTCTAAATGACAGCAGGGCTGCAGTGACACCGGCCATCCGAGAGCTGATCACACAGGCTCGCTGTCAGTATGAATATCTTTAATTAAAGCCGCCGTCTGCTTGTTTTCCTATTCGTTCTGCTCTCTGGTTACTTCACTTTATTAATAAAACATGATGGGTGGCAGTGATCAGAATAAAATTAGGATTTGACAGATTTTTTTTTTTTTTTATAGCGCGTCTGAATCAGGAATCGTCACCTCTGTCACCTTGTGCTTTAAATATATTCCCTTTTTTACACAATTCAGACTTGACTATCGTGCACTGTAGTTTACCATCACTGGTCAGGACTTCTTTATTTTTTAACACTACATAATTACAGCTACACATATTGTGCTACCATGTTGATAGCCTAAATCAGGGATGTCACACTCATTTTCGTTTTGGGCCAAATCAAGATCGTGAATGCTCTTAAAGGGCCGGTTGTGCCAGAATGTATTGATAAAACCTGCTCACAAACTGTTAAAATATTAATGAATTTTAAAAATTAAAACATTATTGGACATCTTTTCAGTCCCTCCAGTTTGAATCTATTCAAGTTCACATACGATGAGAGGTTTTGTCAAAATTCTGCTCTTGTTTTTGTTTAAGTCAAATACATTTGAACTTATAAATCATCTTGCTCCGTAGACTGTAACGCCTCGCTCAGATTCTTATTATATCACACGATGTTTTCATTGTATTAAGCATGAGCTACAACAAGCATTTCAACTGAGGCCCAGTCAAGCAGAGCGATGCAGCGGCAGCAGCAGGACAGAGTTGGGTCATGTTCAGTTGGGTTGCAATCATCTTTTTTTTTTTTGTTTTGTCTTTAAAAACTCACTGAAACTGGACCTCCTTGTACTTTCCCCATTTCTGCGGTTTTACAACTGCTCTGAACGTAACCCTAGAAAAGACATATCCAGCAACAAAATAAGGACGTGATGAAGGAAGAAAAAGCAGGAAGCAAAGCATGCTGGGATGACTCACACATGGCCATACCAGACTGAGTATGTCTGCTGGAAGCCTCCGTCGTAGCTGGGCTCCCAGGACACGTTGGCCCAGGTGGAGGAGGTTGCGACGCGGACGCTGGTGGGGGCGTGGGGGCTTGTGCCTACGGAAACGGGGGAGAAGTTAGTCGCTGAGTGTCGCTGTTATGGAGATGTCATTCAGTTTACCTGCCGGACAAATTAACTGTGAGCCAGGGAGGTTAAGATAAGCAACTGTGGCTGTCAATTAATTCGGCAAGGGTAAAGAGGCCATATACAAACAGCAACGACCAGCAAAGCCATACAGAAGAAAGAAGGAAACTACTGCAACTTATTCTTGCTAGAAGTGGTTGTGTACAGATTATTCAATGTCGGAGTGCAGTTAGTTTATATGTACCTATGACTTGGACATGCGTGCTGGCAGTGATGCTTGTGGCAACGTTGGTGGCGACACACTCCCACTCCCCGTGGTCATCCTTTGTGAGCGACTTCAGCTGTAAGCTGCCCCGAGGCAGAACATTGTGCTTGCTTTTACTGGGCTTCCCTACCTGCAGTCCGCCCCGCCCGAGGAAATAAGCAGACACAATGAACAAGAGGCACACGTAATCCAACGTCTCAAACACTGAACGAAGAAGGACAACGTTGTTAAGAGGCTTAGTTGGTCTAGTCTGAGGGGAGATCGCAACACCGAGCACTAAAATACTGAATGTGACATAGCATAAGGTTCTGATTAACAAGAAGGTGAAGAAACTGGAACTACAACAAGGTGTGAGGGCGGTACCTTCCTCCATGTGATATTCGGAAAAGGATCTCCCTCTGCTTCACATGGGATGACAAGTTCCCTCCCAGCCTCCTGCCTGTACTCCCCTCCAGGAACCACAGAGAATTTTGGAGGGTCCTGTGCAGAGAGGGCGAGAGCCGAAATGTGGAAGGGAAACGCTGAGTGTGCCTCGGGTTTATTTAAGGACTCCCGTTACAAATCTGCATTGGCATCGGAAGTGAAAGAAGAGGATCAGAGCACCCCTATGAAGAACAAACGGTCATAATCATGTTCACCCATTCCATCGGTTCTTTTTACAATTTACACGATCACCAGTCAATGTAATTACAGAAGGCAGAATTTCTCTATACGCAGCTGTTTTCATGAATAGAGGTTTGACTGTAATTTGAAGCATATCCACTGCTGGTGGGTAATCACTGAGAGAAAAGGCTAAACGGTTTATGTGAAGTCCAGATCAGCCGTCGTGCAGCGGAAGCGTGTTTACCTTTAGCACCAGGGGAGCAGGAGGAGACCATCCCATGGATCCCAGGGCATTGTAAGGCATGCAGGTGTAGGTGCCGAGAGAATCCTCTGTCACCTCTGCAACACGGATGCTCCCATCATCCATCTGGCTCCAGCCAGGGTACTGTGATAAATAATCGAAATGGTTTATCCACTGCGTAGCACATCCTGAATATTTTTACTAAACTACCTAGAAGTTTGTAAAAATAAAGGAACAGAATTCCTCAAACGAAAGCGTCCAAAACCCGAACTGAGTCACCTTGTCTATCCGTAGAGGGAGGCCGTCTTTTTTCCACTTAACCAGAGTTAGAGGGGGGTTGGCATCTACTGGGCAGCGGATGAAGCCTGGGAGACCAATGGCCACATAAATGACAGATGGCATGTTTACCACACGGGCAGGGTCTGGTGATTACAGAAGGAGAAAAGGCGACTGATGAAAATCACCCGTTGAGGTGAGGGGAACCAAATGGCCGGTTATCGCAGCAGACGAGTGAGGAGGCTTGGGAAATCTCGGCTTTAGACAGCAGGCTCTCCGCACAGTGACAAATGTATTTACCTTGCGTGGAGCACAGCTGATCTCAGAACAGCATTTGTGTATATCACTAATAGTGATGTACATTAACATTGATGTGTGGAGTAATTCAAGAGTAATTCATCAGTTTTATCCCAAATTAAATGCCATGAAAATCTCCAACAACTGTCGTGGCTCACACTGTGAAAACAGCACGTTTAGCATGCTATCATCAAGAGCAGCATCTTACCTGGAGTACGTAACACCTAAGTCTATCTTTACAGACTTCTATTCTAGTAGAAGAATAATGTGCACACTATTCTAATGTACGCAAAACTATGGTTTCACAGCTCACAATAAAGTATTTGAGATGGAATATAGAGAAGTTGAAATGTGACGTCACACACACAAGATCCCGCCTCCCAGCTCCCTGCTGGACGGCAAAATAATGGCTCACCGATGATAACGATCATTGGTTTTAGCTGTCAACGTTTTAGAGAAAAAAGGGACGCAGTGTTTTGCTATTACTTGTCAACATCATGACAACTAGTCAACAAGGCTGAAGGGTATCACATTTGAAATGTGAGTAAAAAGTTGTAATGTAGAAGAATAGAGAGGGAGACAGAAATAGGTCAGTTATGCTAGCTTGACTTTGAGAGCCTTAACATGTAGATGTGCTGCTGAATTCGGTGCTTCGACTGCATCTAGAAGTCTGTTTGGACGTGTACTCAGACCAGGTGAGGTAACATCGTGATGTAATCCGCTTCACTGACAGACTTCTTTCTCAGGATCATATTTACAGTCTTCAACCACTGTTTACTTTTTGGACTTAGAGTGTTTGGCTTCTTCTGGTGCAGAATCATAACACACGCCTCGATACAATCACATAACAATAGGATTAAATGCAAAATGACCGGGGATCTGATTTAGTACCACATATGGAAGTGGCACACAGCAGATTTATTCAATTGATCCATTCAGTCAGACATAAAAAAAAATCAAATATGGGTCGCATATGGGCACATTTGGGTCACATTTGCCTGCTGTGTGAACTCAGTCTTGGTCTTATCTGAAAAAAAAATCAAACATTTGCAGTCAAAGTTTGGTATGCAGAACATCCATCAATCCGCCTATCGATGCTACCTTCATTAGTCATTGGGCTGGAGGTGGGACACACTCAGGACAGGTCAACACAGAGACACATGTCAAACAACACACACCCACACACACCTAAGGGCGTCCTGCAAAGTCACACTGCTGCAAAATGCTCCACTGTGAAGCCCATATGCAGAGGAGAAAAGATTTATTTTCTGGTTTCACTCCCAAGCCTGCTGACATACAGCATCTAATGGTTGATGTTATGACTCTGTGATGCCAAGATTTCACTTTATGCAGCAGTTTTCAAACAGTGAGGTTTAAAGCCTCTCTTGCCATCTACTCACAGCCCCGAACTTACTGGAACAAAGATGGATTATGCTAATTATCCCTCCCTGCAAGGCATGTGAATAAGCCTCCTACTTTCCCCTCCGCATCATAAAACCGTCTTTCAACTTGTGTTTGATTCAGTCATCAAACCCTTTTAAAATCAGACAACAAGGGGGAAAAAAAGAGGTCATTGTTTTCTCAATAAGAAAGACCAAAAAAAGGGAAAAGTTTCAGTTGATCCAGAAATTGGAGGACAGGGCAGAACATTGTGGTGCCTCACTAAGGTCAGGGAGGAGAGCTTCCCATTATGCACTGGGTGATAAGCATGAAAGATGAGGTGACTGAGTGGAGGAGGGGAGAGCTATCAGCAGAGCGATAGAGGGAGAAGAAGTGAGGCTGAGCGTGGGAAACAGGACAGGTGAGAGACAGAAGTGACTGCATGACGTAAGGCAGAGTGGAGCCGCTGGAGGAGAGCTGGCGATGGGATGCTGTCACCGAGGAGCAGGGGAACAAAAGCGCCGCGAGGAAGAGAAAATGAGCAGCAGAGCAAGCGACCGAGTGAGGTGGGAAAGCTGGACACCTCAGAGACCTTAGGACCTGCAGCACGTCTGTCCTGAAGCCCAGACTGCGAGCCCAGAGGAGCGCCGCCACCGGCACCACAGACAAGAATACCAGCCAGGTTTCTAAATATAGCACTCAGAGAGCCCTATCGTTCACGACAGTTCCCACTGATGCTGAGGGGAAGTTACTCGCTGGCACAGCCCTTCAAGGAAAAAGACAGGAAAGAGAAAAGAGACAGAAGGAGAAGGGAGAACAGTGATGGCTGACAGAAGGGGAGCAAAATGAAAGGAAGAACATCAGAAGAAATAATAGAAGAGAACGAATCAGAGAGCCCCCTGCAGTCTGATGAGAAAAGTCACCAGTCTTACAGCAATGATGTAATCCCCCTTTTTCCTCACTCCTCCCCTCCCTCTCCTGACTGGTGTTGCCTATCTCCGTTCGCACACACAGAAACGCAGACACACACAGCCGTCCACGGAGTCGGGGGGACGGGAGAAATGACAAAGATCTGCCGCTTTAACTAGCGTCGCAGCGGCCACCGGTCGACGAGGTCTCGCGTCCCAGCCTGCCTCTCCCCGTCTGCTCCAAACACCCGACACAAGCTTTTCTACAGGCGACAGATTCACACAGGCTGGACTGACCGCTGGAGCGCTGGAGCGCTCCAGCTCAGAAATGAGGAGGCAGTAACCCAGAGAGAGGGATAATATGTCAGTGAGCACATAAACGCACACAAACGAGTACGAATAAGAAATGTAGAAATGAGCTATTGGAATGAGAGGCAGAGAAGAGAGGGAGGAGAGCAAAGCATGGAAAAGTGTTTTATGAGAGAAAACAGGTGTTTGACTGGGATTAGGTTTTCGCCAGAGAGAAGGAAGCGAGTGTCAGCCTGCTAGAGAGAACCAAGTGGTTCACTGGTCCAGAAACCCATCTTACACCAGAAGGAAACAATTATTGGGAATCATCTACAGCAGGGTCCAGTTTAAACTAAACACACATGGAGAAATACTCTGTCATCTTATCTTTATTCATATTCAGGTGACGGGAAATGGAGGTAAACTCATGACGCTCAATTTTAGCAGAACAGGTCAAAATGATTTCAGGTGATTCTCCTCCCCCTGACCGACACTTCCACAGGTAGGGAGTGGCTTCCCTCTTTGTTCACCTGTCATGTCCACGGAGCAAAGCTCCATCATCCAGAGTCTAAACATTACAACTGCTCAGATCCATCCATCCATGCAGTTTTTTATATCACATCCAACTCAATAGACTGGTTGACCTGTCTGCCACCCAATCGCAACGAATCAACGAGCAGAGAAAAAGGAACAAACTCGGTCTCTGTCGAGTTAATTACTGTTGTCAGTAAATGTGCTTGACAAAAGCAGTAGAAACACTCGCTGTGTTTAAAAAACAACCAAGAAACTGGAGCCAAGGTTTGCAACCTGATGTTCAAACTCCATCCGGTCAGATTACAGCGCTATCACTTCGACAGCGAAAAATAATCAACAACCTCGCCGAAAGTTGCAATGTTTGTTTCAGGCCAGCGGTTGGGGTTTCTGGTTCTCTGACCACCACCCACACACATAAAATAGAAGAGGAAATTCACTGTAGGTCAAATACTTTTTTTTAGGAAGTCTAATCTTAGCACCATCAGCCATGTTTAATCCACCTTAATCCAACTCTAGCTCATTTGTCTGGGAAGTCTTGTTCGTTTGGAGATGTGTGAATCTATATTCAAACTCCGATTTGGACCGAAAAAGCAAAGTCCAGGCAACCTAAAAACCTTAAAGAGAGCTCTGGTCTGGTTCGAATGCATGTGTGAACGGCAAGCAGACCAAAAGCAGTAAGCCGTCAACAGCGCAGGGCATTCTGGGTAAGTGCAACCAAAACAAACGCCTGTGTCTGGCACTAGCGGGAAGAGTGAGTAATTTAGCATCCAATCAGAGGAATCCAGTGCTAAAAGTGTAAATAACATTTCAGAAGCACTACTAGAATAAGATCTGCGGTAAAATCTTCATCCTGACAGCAAAAAAAGAGGATAAAATTGTTAAATGTGGATTAGCTGACTTACATTGCACTGCTAGGTAGGCAGAGGCAGACGGCGGTGTGCCTAGGCTGTTGCTGGGGGAACAGGTGTATTTCCCAGTATCCTCGGGTTTGACTTGCACAATGATGAGGGAACCATCAATAAGAATACTGACTCTCCGCTTGAGGTCACTGTGGATATGAAGAGAAGCACTGGGATCTAAATTCAGTAAGTCACAGCAAGTCTGTTAAATCTAACCACCAGCTGCCTGGAAGTGTCGTCCTAATGAACCATTTTTACGCGAGTCGTTTTTTTCCAAAGAGTGCAACACTTAGAGACGACTGTCCTCTAGACTGAAGCTCCCGCCTGGCAGCATTTTTGATACCCTTTAAGGCATTTTTTTTTTGTCATTTACTGCAGAAAATATATTAGCACATACATTCATTCTCTTGCCATTTGTGTATAAAGTGAGACCGTTGTAAAAATGATAACACATTTGTCATTTTCGATTCATTTTTCTGTGGAAGCGGAGTTCTGACTGAGTCATAAAAGATGCTTGTCACAGAGCTTGGTTTATAAATCAAAGCGGAACGGCTGGATGTTGGGAACTCGACACGTCAACCGGCTTCAAAGGTAACTGAACATGACAGCAACTCATATTCCCTCAACTTATTAAGTTTCTACCCTACAGCAAAAACATAATTCCAGCAAACAGCAGATACATTTATTGACCCCAGTACCAAAGATTTCACTATACGCAGTATTTCACTCTGAGAGTTTTAACCACCATCAGAATATATTAAGCCGCCATGCAGGTGGGCTGTAAACTGGGGAGAGAGTCGGACATCTCAAACTACTGAAAATCGCAGGCTGGAATCCATTTTTGTTTTATTTTCTAGGGGTTTTGTAAATTTATTCTTCCTTTTGACAGTTTCAAGTTATTTTAGGAGCCACTGTGGGCTTTTTAGTCCACTTGTGTAAGTGTTGTAACGGTGCTGCACCTCTCTGACTCACAGTAAATTAGGTGGAAGACAGAAAAAAGCTTTGCATGCGATTTCAGAATTAAGCCATGTATATGCAGTCATCTTCAGTAGCTGTTTAGTATGGGTGCCAATGAGACCTGTTTGTCACTTTTTAAGCAGATTTAAACATATTTATTATTAAAAGGACTATTTCAGACCGATCGGTCTGAACTATTCTACTCTCAAATGTCATGTTTTGAAGTCACAAATAACCATAAATTACAGAAATAAAGGCTTCAAGAGTCAATCGAATCACTGAAATAAATAAGCTTGTCAATAATATTCTGGTTAATGGAACATGAATGTACACACAGAACGTTACGGATTGTATTTCCACACTTCTCATCAGATTCGGCTAAAGAATCGTCCCCGCAGACAATCAGATCTCCGCGGGATTTTTTTTTACCGGTGCCGATGAGTCGACACCTCAATCCAGAAACGCGAGGCAGGAGAGCAAACAATAACGAACATGATCATAACTTTACTTCTTGAAGAAGACGTTGTCCTCCTCCCAGAACCAGGTGTAAGTCAAGTTGCGAGGATAGGCCTCCGCCTGGCAGGTGAAGAAGGCGTCCTGCGAGATGTTCACCGTTATGTTCTCTGGTGGTGAGATAATAAACGGAGGCCCTGGTGGGAACACAAACAGTGGAACAGGGTGACTTTCAGCTCATTTAAGCAGCGTCTTAATGTGTCGCATAAAAATGGTCGACCAAATATTTGAATTAAAGGTATGCAGAGAAGTCGACTGGTAGGTTACCAGCGCGGATTTTTAGTTGGACTAAAAACTGAAAACCCCAATCCAGATTATACTAAGGTCGCCTTGACAACAACACTCTTTGAAGCGTAAAAAAGACTCAACGTCCAGAGATATCAAAACCTTTTTAAACTTAAAACATTCTTTAAAAGGTCTCAAGATAAAGAGTGAGTGAGACCTTCAGCAGAATCAAAAAATAAGTTATTCTTTTAATTAACTCGAGGTTTAAACTTCTCTCTGTAATAAAACATGCTGCATCTGAAGCAAAATATCTATTTAGCAAGGGAGCTAAATATTTAGTTTGAGAATACTTTTTTTTTTTCTCGTAAACTACACATTTAGCTACTTGGCAAACTAAATACTGAACTAAATATTTAGCTTATTTAACTCTGAGTTGGAAAAATAAGTAGTTATGCCTGAGTGAGCTAAACATTTACATATTTCTCAAACTAAATATTCAGTTTGCTGCATAGGAGTTAAATATTTAGTTGGTGAACTAAATATGTAGCTGGCCTGCTAAATATTTAGCTTCAAACTAAATATTTAGCAGGCTCACTAAACATTTAGTTTCGTGACCCTAACTAACTGAATAGTTAGTTAGTTAGTTAGTTAGTTAGTTAGTTAGTTAGTTAGTTAGTTAGTTAGTTAGTTAGTTAG
>VMRN01000075.1:1225734-1267763 GCA_010277015.1 Poeciliopsis turrubarensis
TAGTTAGTTAGTTAGTTAGTTAGTTAGTTAGTTAGTTAGTTAGTTAGCATCAAATATCATGGTGAAAATATGACTGAAAAATTAACCCCTCATTTTTTCTCTTAAGCTAAATAACTCAAATTATTGTTGTTAATTTTTGACTGTATAATTTTTCAAATGTCACCCCAACATGCCCGGCAGAAGGTCCCCAATGCACAGAGACGATGGAGGAACCGCCATGTCCTCATTTCCTACTCTTTCTTAGCGTAGGAAAGCCATGCACTTAGAAAACCACAGCAGACAAACAGAAACTGGGTTGTGCGCCGTCTGCTTGGAGAAGACTGTTGAATTTTTCATTACTGGGAAAACGAGCACCTGAAAGATTGGCCAAAGTATAATAAAGATTTTTAAGAAAAACCGCGTCATAACTGCGGGCGGAAAAACAGAAAAACACGGTTTCTGTGGCCCTGCTTTTGTTCGGATCTTTAATGCCACACAGCACATCTTCCAACTCCACCAAAAGCAAGGCAGGCATTTGTTCGTTAAGGATTCAAACTCTTACTCTTAAAGAACAGCAGATCTGATGGATCAGAGAAATACGTTTCACTTTAGTGAGAAATAAACTGCATGATTGAAACTGGAGATAGAAAATGTCCAACAGGATAACGAACATTTCAGAGAAAACAGTTCAAAGAAGATGACTATAATCATGTCTGCATAAAATCACCTCAAAAGACGTCAATGGTTAACATGAATGCCTGATAATAGGTGCAGATTTTCATATATTTATGACTTAAAAGCCAGACAGGAGGTATATCACGAAAAGACGGATTGACAGAGAAGCGGGATTACAGCGGGAGCTGAAAGTTTCATCTTCTTGCCTGGATTTTAATCATCGTAATCTTTTTGGGTTTTTCTCAGTTTTCTAAGCTGTGGAATTTTGGGAGTAAAAAACTGTTTTTCTCTTTAAATAATAGAAATGTGTGTGTCTTTAATCTACAAGATGAGTCCAGGTTGAATTGATAATCCAAAAAAAACTCAACATTTGTTTTTCCAAACTGACAGTTATGGGTTCAATTCCACTTTTCTCTTGTCCCACTCAGTTTACTACTTAAAGGAGTCATGGATATTCAGACCAAGTAAAGTCTGATTTTAGTGGCTCACTGTGTTACTGTTGCAATGATCCATGTCTACATTCTGCTAAAATGTAGAGAGGAAGATAATATATGGCTGACCTGTACTGGAGTGCACTGTAAATCTATTGAACTGTTTGTCTCGCAAAATGTTTTTAGGTGACATTCGTTATGATGCATCACCACATGTAGAAACAGATTTGGACAAAAGGCTGGACGAGCCAAATCGAACTCGGTGAACTGATTGAGAAAAAGTTCAATCCATGCAGGGACAGAACTTTTTATTTAGCGTTGCAAGACAAATCCCCGACGTCCCAAAGGGAAAGGGTGAGGAGCTAAGACCTGTTTCTGAATTAATTATTTCTAGCACGCAGAAAAATATATCGAGAGAATTATACAGCATTTGCAATGGGAAAGATGATGCTGCTAAGAGGAAACAAATATAGTAATTAGAATAAATATACACGTGATTGTGCCGTGGGGAAAAGAATGAATAACAGAGGATTATTTAATATATATACACAAGTATATATGCTTCAGGTTTGATTTAATCCTTACTTAATCCTATGGTTATTTTTGTGTATAGTTACATATATAGTTATTTTACTATCAATCTGTTGCTTGCTTCCTGTAATTCCAGGTAGGAAGCCGATTAAAGTATGTTAAATCTTAAAAGAGTGATTAGAGATGAAAATGTACTTACTAAAATAGAGCTGGTGTGTGCAAAGTGTTTTCAGAACAAAGAAATTGAATGCATTTGTGGTTGAAACAGCAACAAAAACCATGATGACACAATTGAAATCGGTTTACTGCTGAGTTGTATCATTTTATTATCGCTTCAGACTGGTTCCAAATACCCCACTGGAAATGAAACAGGGATTCACACACAAAAGAAAACACAGGACGTCTGCTAACAAATGTGTAACTTGTTAGACTTTAGCTTCACACAGGGACACCCAAACACAAGTAGTGAGCCAATGTGGCTGCGATAAAGTGTTTTTCCCTTATGCTAGCGCTGATTAGCAGCGTGCAGTTTGATACTTGAACATGCACGGTGCTTCCATCTGCCAGCTAGTCTGAAGGACAACCAGGACTATGTGAGCCTGGTGGTAATGTTGCTGGTGCTGGCTGCCAGTGTGTGCCTGTGTGTCGGTGCCAACCCAGCCTATTTGGAACAAGCTGAGTCCTGAAGATTTGTTGGCACCGTGGCGTCTGCTGATCTGCTGCTCACTGGCTTTCCAGGAGGCCGTCTATCAATCCTCATTTCCCGGAAATTATGCAGGACGGTCATGAACTGTGACCTCACCCCGGCGTTGTGCAACAAATCTTATTGTAACAATGATAGTTATGACTCTGCTGGCTGTGGATAACAATCTCTTTGTGGACTCCAAATCTATAGAGTACGACACATACGACGTTTTAGGTACTGTTTAAGACTTAATGAGATCTAAGAACCTGAACAAGAACCATAAGCAGCAAGGAAAGAGAGAAATCCAACAACTGCAGTTAAAGATCCCTGTTCAGCCACTGTGGTGTTTGAGGAAATCTAACACTTCTAACAATACTCCTAACTCTCTTGTTGTATGTTTGTGGCTTATTTATTGCTCTGAGTATGTTGGCCAATTCTCAGTCTATATATTCCACTGACAGATTAATCAAAAACTGCATTTGCAAACATTTC
The DNA here is from genome assembly GCA_010277015.1 of Poeciliopsis turrubarensis. NCBI lineage: Eukaryota > Metazoa > Chordata > Actinopteri > Cyprinodontiformes > Poeciliidae > Poeciliopsis > Poeciliopsis turrubarensis. The sequence goes on from VMRN01000075.1 coordinate 1,228,528, forward strand.
AATAACAGAGTCATCACGGTTACTCCCATGAATTGTTTCAGCCCTACTATAAATACCCAGAAAACGTAATTACATGCTATTGCTGAATTTTCACAAGGAATGAAGGCCAATTATTTGACGTAAAAGTGTATGGAAAGGACTGAACTGGTTGCCTGGCTAGAACAGGATTTAAAGGTTCATGTTTTTGAACTGAGGAAGGAAGCCTCCATACCGAGGGAGAAATCACACATCCACATGGAAAAACATACAAACTCCAGGCAGAAAGACTTCAGGAAGGGATTCAAACCCCCGGCTCTCTTGGTGCAAGTTAACACAGTGTGGACAGCTTCTCATCATGTCTGTGTTTAAATGAAGACCATGCACCAACCTTGTACTAGCAGCCTTGTTGTGTGAATGGCCTCTCCCTGCGAGCTAACGGCTCGGCACGTGTAGGCCCCGCGATCTTCCCGGGTGATGGATAGCACCGTCAAATTCCCATCAGACACCTAGAAGCATTAAACAATGTTTAGCTTTCAAAAACAGGTCATTACTATGGAGTAAGTCAAGTTTGTAAGTATGTCAGCAATAAGGCAGTTCGAGGTGCTTTACATCATAAAACCATCATTCAGTTATCAATTATGAAACAAGTAATAAACTCTTAATCCACAATCACAAACATACAGTCAAAAGTTTTGAACTGTGATTTTTTTTCTTTCCAGAAGAGTTCACCATTGTCAACTCTAAAGGAGTCACTGAACTGGTTCATAAAGCCTAAAGATAAAATAGACGCAGGCAATATATCGAATATATTTGGTGTATTCAGAAAACAAAAATTTGATGATATCAAGTGATTATTTTTCTTCAAAGTGTGCGTGTGTTTTTCCCTAACATCAGTAGCTTGCGACATGTCGTTTTGCGGCGGGACACGTGAAAGGAGTTCCTGAACCACAGTGCATCCCAGGAGGATCGACGTCTCCGCTCCCTTGCAGAAGAAGTCCAGAAGAAGTCCTGCTGAAACAAGCTTCTGTCCAACACCAGAGGTCAAATAAATCACCCAGTGTCTGGCTGAGTTGTAGCGCTTTCTGATCCGGTCTTTAAGCGTTAACCCGGATCCTCATTAATAACTATAATCTGCCAGGGCGTCGCTTAGTGTATCAGTAAAACCGGCGCACAGAGGCAACAGTTCTGGGTTCGATTCCCCACCTCAAGACCTATGGTGCAGGTCTTCCTCTCTCATTTCTCTTCTTCTTGATTGTGACCCATTATGGGCTCCAACTACAACTTTCTCAACCCCGTGTCTTCCTGAAGAAAAACCTACTGATTCATACGCCTTAGTAAAGTTCGTGTGTATGACTCTTGATTCGACCAATCAGTTTTCTAAAATTTTGTCTAATGTAGCCAACATCTGGTTTCTTTATGCCCCAGATGTCTTTTATGACTTCCTGGCCATAGTAGTTCAGTAGTTCAGTAGTTCCATTATGTGAAGGCAACAACTTCCCCTGATAAATATGTGGCATTGGCAAACATCAATTCCTGTTGTGCAATATCCATGTCATTTGGTCTATCCTGTTAATAGCAACAATTTTAGATCCATCCCAAAAACAAGCCCACATCCCAGATGGATAGATGGAACGGAGTGGCACCGAACATCTACCTTGTACTTGGCACTGCTGATCAGAAGACTGCCTTCTCGCAGCCAGCTGACAGAGGGTTTTGGGTTGCCGAACGCCGTGCAGCTCAACGTGATGCTCCCCCGTTCCTTGGCCTCGACATACTGAGGTGGTGTGTCTGCGAATGTGGGAGGGGCTGAGGAGACACAGAACAGGAATGACATGAACTATATGAGGTAGCAGTAGGGACCATTCTTGACTGACATAATGCAGGATCTCTGTATATATTGTCTAAAACTCACTAAAACATCCAAACCTTCAGAAACTCTTTTGAAGACCTCTGACAAGTGCGAGAGATGACAGAAGTAGTAACACCTCTTAGGTTTTCACAATTTGTTCACAAACTTCAGTACATTTTATGAGTAGCACATAGACAAAAGGTAAAATAACCACGTTTACTTTACCTTCCACATGCTAAATAAATATTCCATTGAGCTTGTCTTTTGCATGAACTCTAAATAAAAGCCACTAAAGTTTGTTCCTGTGATTTAAGGAGCCCATATCTGTAGATGGCAAAGAACAGATGCTTCCCTTCAAGCCTGAAAGAGCTTCAGAGCTTCTGCCAGTAAGAATGGGATGAGCTGCCCACATCCAACTGCAGGGCTTACTACAAAGACGTTAAGCTCAAATGCTGACAGAGGCTCTCCCACAAAGGATCAAGTGAAGAGTCGAGACTCTTTCATATTTGAGACAATTCGTGGTTTGAATAGTTTTATTAAATATATTTGAAACGATTCATTTTGGTTCTAGGTGTTGCTCTGGTTTATGTGTACTTGTCTGCCAAGGCTTCTCCTGCAGTGATGTAATTTCGCAAAGATCTTAAGAGAAGTCCAGCCTTTCAGGTGGATTTATTCTGCTGGATACCAACCCTGATGTTAATACCTTGTCATTTACCAATAGGACAGAACATAGTCTTCTATAACTTTTCAGAGGGTCAGTATATCTAAGTCCTGGTCAGAGAAAAAGAAGAAAAAGTCAATCATCCACCGTGCCAAATGAGCTGACAGAACCAACAGGCCCCAAATATGGGATTGTACAGTTTAGAGTTTTTAAGAGTTCATATGAGCTCAAGTGTGTGAAAACGTGGCCTGAAAACTGCCTACCGTTTCATATGTGGGTAAAGCTACTTTAGTGAGACGAGTTTAGTGAGTCGGCCTCCGACTGGACTACAGGACAGGTTCAGTTGTGGCTGGGATCCCATCATCCCTGCTGTCTCACCAGACTCCTCGACAAGGTTTGAGTTAATCCAAGGTCACTCAAGTCCACCTGGTCAATTCCAAGATAATTTTACGCTGAAGCAGATGAAAACGTCCCCCTGTGCTTATTGTCTCCTTCCAGGAGTGCAGAGAAAATCAGTGTATCTTTGCTCCGTGGCCACAACTGGTCGAACGTAATCGTGTAACTTCCATGACGGATGCAGCTACTCTGTGAGAACGTAACTCAAGGTGCATTCACAGACAACACAAAGTGGGACAGAAATATAGGGGAAAGAAATATGGATATATACAGTTTTTCCCCCCCTGCAGACTGGTTCTCTACAACATTGATGACTGGAGACTTGAGTTTACCATGGAAGCAGCCGGTGAACCATTTATGTTGATTTGGCTGTAACACATGTTCTGTTTTGTGGCAAGAAGCAGATGATTTTTATTAAAGCAGTCCTGGTATTTTACAGAGTCTATGATGTTATGCATCCTTGGGAACAGAAACTGGTTGAAGCATCACAGATTCTGTGATTTGTGATGCTTCAGGATAGCTGGGATTATAAACAGGGACGATTATTCATAACTAGCGAGCCATCGTCCGAGCCAAACACAGTTAAATATATTTAATCTCTCTGTTTTACCCCAGTTCAACTCTGCTCCATCTGCATTTACACAATGATATCATCCGTGATTCAAGCATAATTTAAACCAACGTTCAAATCTCAGACTAATCAACTTAGGTCTGAGGCTAATCTTCTTACACGCATAATCCCATAGCTTCTCATATGCTAACATGATATTCCATGCGCCGCCATGAGCCAGGGCAGAGCGCTAATTCCAGGCCTCACATTCTGTCGCAGCAAACTGCATGTGACCCTGCAACGTCTAACAGAGGAAGCAGGTCAAAACGTAATAATAAAGCATGTGTCATGCTGGAAACTGTAAATGCAAAATGAAGATGGGTGTGTATTAAAGTGTGGATAACATAACAATGCATCACATATACATAAATATGAAGAAGTCTGGACACAATACATATGATGAGACGTACAAAAGTACTAAATTCATTGTTCATTCATTAGCATGACCGTTCAGTTAGATGCATGTTTTTTTTCTTTTCTATGAATTGAGTTTGGACTAAAATCACAGAAATATTTTTCTTCTGCATCATAAATATAGTTCTCAGATTCTAACAACGTTTTTTTTACGGTTATTATTTTTGGGTGACCGAGACTCTCCAGGGTCTGTGGACGCCTGACACACAGAAAAGGAGTCGTAGCAGAAATATGGCTAAACCACAGTGGAAATCACACCCACAACGTCAGGCTCCCAAATGTTGTTGTTCTATTTGGAGGGAAGATCCAGTGAGGTTAACAGAAACCAAACTAGACATCATGCAAAAAAAAAAGACCCCAGTTTTCTTTCACTTACTTTCTGTATAAAACGTGAAAATGTTTTAACTTCAGTTGTCATATAAAGTGAGACACCAATGATCTGAAACATAGTCATATTTTTAAAGGCAAGATTCAATTTGGGAAAACTTGAACAACTGAATGCAACTAACTAATAACTAGCTGTCATATCAGGTTTACGAAACTGAAACATTTCACATTGTGGCTTTCGCTGAAACCCAGTGGGGTGTTTAGTCATGCTGGGGGCTTAGGAAAAGAACCGGGATCAACATTATTAGGCGGCATCATGTGGAGTCCAACCAGGGGTAAGAAGGAAGAAGAAGAAGAAGAAGAAGAGGTGTCAACTTGACGAAAATATAGATTTCTGTTTTTCATCTAAACAGAAATCTATATGCAGCCCTTACTCTTCAGTGACAACAAGGCCGACAGATTAAGTGCTGGGTGTAATCACAGACAAGCTAGGATGTTTGACAATGATGGGGAAATATGGATTTCAGACGAACAACTATGAAGAGAAGTGCAGAACCCTTAGCATTTAAGGACTTATCGGCAGAACTCATAAGAAGAATTTGTCATGTTTCTGTGATGTGGAAAGAGGAGGAAAGGTTAAAAAAAGACAGTGATGCTGTTTCCCAGGTGATGCAGATGGTTTTCCTGGTGCTAGCAGAGCTTTGAGGAGAGTTACCACCGAGGGAGGATGTGTACTCTGAAGTCCTGACTGGCTTACAGTGGTTGTGTTGCATTATCAGCATGTAAACACTAAAATATTCTCAGGAATTAGATTGTCCTACATTTAAAATCATATATCTGTCACACCGTAATAAAAAATAGTGATACCCAAATGTATCCATTAATACTTTTTGGTTAAGAGCCAGACTAATAATAGTCTGGCTTGTTGGCTGCTCACAAAATTAAGTTTGTCGCAGCAAGAAATTATTCAATTATTGGCATAATAAGTCAAAATGAGCTCAACAATATTTTTTAAAGAGCAATTCCATTCCACTTATGGTTTCAGTTGTGTATGATTTTTTTATTTCCTATTTAGTTTTTTTATTTTTAGTTATTAGGTTGTATTTTAGATATTTAAAATGTCTTCCACTTCAAGACGGGGGCATCCTGTACAACATTTTTAAGTCTTGCACGATCAATAAATTACTTTAAAATTGTTGAAATCAACAATTTGTCATCCAATAAAATGTATGGTGACGGTTCAAGGTAGACTTTCACCACTATCCCACAATCATTGTTAGCTGAAAATGATCTCAAAACAACATTATTGTTTCTCGTAATAAATTCTAAAACTACTGGACAATCTATCGTCCATATAATTTTGTGTTGTGACAGGCCTGTAAAGCATGTGGAAAAAGGCCACCAAACAGAGCTGATCCTGGTGGTTTTGCCGTAGTAACACCACAGACCGACGTCATGTGACTAAAGTGCTGCAGGTCATGTCTGGTTTGGCGACAGAACGCCGAAGGGCTCGGGAAAAACGACAGGAAGTGGAAAGAGGCAGAGGAAACCCGAGGCTTCACACAGGACAGAGAACAGCAGAGGTGAGTCGAAGGGATGCGGGGAAGCGAGAAACTCTGAAGAAACTGAGTTAATGTCCCTTGACCACAGAGGTAGGAGCCAGCAACGCATACAGGATAAGACACCATGTGTGTTGCCACAGTAACAAGTGTCCTAGAGCGTCTGGTTAGAGGATGATGGAGGCTTTAGCTGGCAAATGAGGGGATGGATATTTAGTTCTGAGTGAGGTGCAACTCTACAGTCTGGTACTTGTCTGGTGTTCTTGTCTAGAAACGGTGCATGTGACGCAGCGTGGAAGTACAGGTTGGATGACAGGGGTGTCAATGATTTATTAGGCTGTCTGTGAAAAACTGAAATAAAATAGGTAGTGTTTGTGAAGACAAAGTAAACTGAGACTCTTTCTTTTTCCAATATTTGTAAAAGCAGAAATTGGACATGCAGTATGATGTGTATTTCTATTGAAAGTCCTTTGGAGTGTGCGTCCAGCGGCTTCACGCATCTACAGACCTGATTGTGCTCACATCTACACAAACGAATCGAACAAAGAGGGAAAGCAAACCAGCTCAACCTTTCGTTTCCTGCTGCACAAAGCAAACTTTTTGTAACATTGGACCAGAGTCCCTTCTTCCACATGTTTGGTGCGTCCTCCACATGGCTAGTGGCAAACTGCAAATGGTCTCCTTGGCGTTTTTTGAACCTTTTTTTAAAATAAATCCTAGAGTTGTGGACTGCAGAACTGAAGTTATGTCAAAAAGAACATTTCTTGAATTTTGTGGTTGCGATTTGGGCCTGTAGCACAACTTGTGTGAAGAATGAAGCGTCACAACTCAATATCTGATTCAAACTCATTGGATTTCATAATGGTTTCAAACTGTAAACTGCAAAAAAAGAAGCTGGAAACAAACTAACACATAATATTTTTCTCTTCTAGGAATTTTATGAAAAAATTGTAAAGCTGACCCATTGTTCAGGAAGTGTATAACTATGTGCATACAGTGCGCATGGAGCGCTACTTAGTTTTCTGTTTCACGTGAGATCTGTTGTCTTTGGGAGGAGAGAGCGGCAGCGACCAGTAAGGTGTCGGGTTCTTAAACAACAAAGCATGATAAAGCATGATGCCCGATGCTTCCTACCGTTCACAGTTAGATGCACCCAGCTGCCGTTGTGGAAGGTGTCATACTGCTGCTCCAGCATGAGCACTTTGCACTCGTACCAGCCTTGGTCGTCTGAACGCACGCTCTCTATCTGCAGGGACGATTTGCCGTGCAGACTGGCCCGACCTGGACGAAACAGACGGAGACCAGGCGTCAACGGAGAGGAAAACGGTGAAATACAAACAGTTGGGGGGTAAATTATAAAAGATAGTCAAAGAAGTTAAAGTAAATGAATGGATGGATGAACAAAAGAGGTCTATTTATAGAGATGAGAGGCGAAAAGTACCAGACAAAAACTGAATAAACATTTGTCAGAGGGTTGGATAAAGTCTCGGTGTCTTATTGAGACATCACAACACATAAAGCCGGTTTCTAAGGACACTGTGAAGCGTAAACATCAGACATCAACGCTGCAGTTGGATACACAGAGCAATCTATCATTTAAGTATCCCTGAGATGCCCTGTTTTCCATGAGTGTGGTGCTCTATTTTAAAAGACGCACTCAGGCAAGGACAGGTCGTTACTCCCTCAGAGGGATGGGGAGAAGCCAACATGACAACGTGCTTAAGATGGATGGTAACCCTTGGGGTTACTCACAATCCATCAGGACAGATATTAGCTTTGGAGTCGGTGAGTAGAGTCAGGAGCAGATGGATTCCACAATTACAGATCACGGATCAAAAGCTGAGACTGGGGTTACCAACTTGCTCCAGGCAATCGGGCAACTGGATCAAAACAGATGCAAGCGAAGGCAAAACAAAGGGCTTCCAGTGTTCCAGCATTAATCCCCTCTCTGCCCAGTTGGAGGGTGTTTCTCACTGCAATTTAAGAAACATGCATGAATGTGAAGACTTGATTATTGTAGTGTTTCATGACCTAATTTTAAGGAATGCAGGAAGCGAAGAATATTCAGTAGGTTTTGGTACCGGGGCAGATTCCGCTTTTTGTTTTTTTCCATTGTCATTTATGCTGCTAATTTAGATGCAACTGGAGTCAGACGTCTGTGTGAACGCTTTCCAACTAAAAGGAGGAAGAATGTCGATGTCACACAGCGGTGCAATGTTTACAGAAGTGATGCTGGACGCTACGTGGATGGATTTTAACGTTACCCAGTAGCAACGTTACGTCACAACATCATAACTTGTTAATAAATAAATACAGAGTCTTGCTTCTTTTGGTGCAAAATCAAGACGCTCGACTTAAAAGTTGGATGGAATGCGACGTGCCAGTTTTGTCTGCAGATCCTTTGAAAATGATGGGTTGCGTGTCTGATTCGGTATCACGTGTGGAAGTGGCAGAAGCGGGACATCCGAATCGAGCCGTTCAAAGTGTAGTTCCACAAAACATATCTGCACCAAAGAGAAACCCATTAACACAACCATGAGCTTCTGTTTGTCTAGTTTCCATTCATTGCTGTTTTCTTTGTGACTGAAACAAGACAGAATTGGGATGTCTTGCTGCTTATTTATGCTAGGCTATTTATTTCATAGTAACTATGTCTACACTAAAACTGTTTGTGTAAAGATAATTTGGCTTCAGTTTGCACTTTCAGCTCTTATTGGCTGAGAGTTAATGGTCTCTTCTCTGGATCCCCTATTAGACTAGATATATTAAAACATTAAAGTAAACGAGAAGCCAAGCTCGAGTGAGTCCACATGAACGCAGTACTAATGTCGTCTAAGATTCCTTTTGAGAGTGGAGTTCCCCTGGCTGCAGATGGTTGTTAAACATACCAAAGAGAAAATTCACAGCATGACTGAAAATACCATTAAACTCTTGATTTTAACTCTATTTATACAAAGGAATACAAGTTAAAGAGACAGAAGAACAACCTAAAGTGCTGGAAAAAAGTATTTGACCTCTTTTTCTGTTTGTTTTTTTTTCCATGCTTAAAGTTTCTGATAATCCAATTACCAAAAGAAACCCCAGGTAAATAGAAAATTCACTTTTCAGTGATCCTTTCATTTTCTAAGGGGAAAACAATTATTGATTAAAGCAGAATGGGCCAAAATTACTCTGCAGCAAAAGGATAAAACTCTCTGCTCGATGGCAGCCAACGGTTTTCAGCTTCATCTTCATATTTTTGTTTGGCAAACAATTTTTCTCTTTGAAAAGTATACTTTGAGTTTAGTTTCATGACGAGCACCAAGAAGGAGAAATCTGTAAGGGGACAAATCCCGAAACATCACTGGACATTTCCAGACGTTTTCTTCACCCGTTTACGGCAGACAGGTCGAGCTTACCAAAGACAGAACGGTATCCTATTATGCGTTACATTTTTTAACGATACTTCCAAAATGCTTCAAATACGTGAGAAAAGTTGGTTGATTTCCATTCTGAAATATCCAGACATTGTCAGGTTGCTAAAACTAAAAGGCATGAATATGTTTATGGCTCGCTCATGGACTAGCATATTTGTGGCTTGCTTACTGATAAGCAAGCCAAATCGCTGCAGACAAATTCCAATTAACTGTGTGGCCTGAGAGTTTAAACTATTGCTACCAGGGGACTCTGTAAAACCCTGAACAAGGATCCTTGATCCCTGAAAGCTCAGGGGGCCTGATAACGAGATCTTGGGAGACACCACGGCTCTGTAAGCCGCCTGGCTTGCTTTAAATTCTGCAGGACGAAAAAAAAAAAAAGAATAAATCACATGTGGTAATAGCTAAACCTTAGTTTCCCCTGAAGGCCACTATGAAATATTGCAAAGAAGGCCTGAGCTGTTTTAACAAGGCGATGGACTGCAATAAAACACTGCAGCCATAAACTGATGATCATTGCTAAGAAAACTAGAAAACTGACAGACCATGAAAACGTTTAGAGTAGCACACCCAAAGCCAAAGAGGAAAAAAAAAAATGACAGCAATAACTGCTACTATGTTTAACTGTGTTCATGATATTTGATTTCAGGTTATTGGAACCAAGTTGCAGCATCTATATTTGATATGAGCCAATTACTTAAATAAATACATTTTCTATTGTCTTCATTTGATGTAAATACAATTCAGATGTTCTTTTTCTGGGGGAACCAGCAGCTAGCTTACTGCGACGCAAGACCAAAGTGGAAATCAGAGACCATCTAGCTTAAGACAATTGTTAAAACTGTCATAGGTTTATGAAGGTGCTCTTTTATTATAATACATAATATTGCACTATTCAAAGTCATTTGTTTTATTTCAGGCGTTTGCTCTGACTGTTTATCCTCAGAGCATTTTGGACACAAAAGATCTTTGGCATCATGTCAACAAATAACTGCTTCAGGCAAATCTCTGGCAAGTTTCACAAAAAGAGCTTCAGAGAAGAATCAATCTACTTTCACTCTTGGCTAAGGAGAGATATACCACGGCTTTAAAACGTTATCATTTCAAGAACATTATATTTTCCCGGAATGCTGCGCCGACTGTTTAACGTCCCTTTAATTAATTGCTAGTGAGAGTGAAGGGAGTCGCCGATCCCGCATTGCTTTTGTTCACAAGAAAAACAACCAGCTTCTTGGCGGATTCTGGGTTTGAAGCTAATTGATGCTGCTTATTACTGGTGTTAAGGAACATTTTGAAAGTAGTCGACAAGCTAAAATCCCACTAAAAGCCAAGGAGACCTTTAATAGGTTCGAGATAAAAATAAAACCTAATTTTAAAAAAGCTGCTACAATATAATTATACTTGCATGATTTCTGCACAGACCTGTGAAAACCGCTGCTCACGTTCTCACTACGAACAGGGAGGTAGAGCACATCCCTCCAGTTCTTACACTGGCTCCCTGCAGCTCAGTAAAGAACAAGCTTTACAATACTTCTGTTCATAAATCACTGAACGACTGAGCACCAAAACACATTAGAGCCCCGTTGCTGTTCTGTCAGACTATTCAGGTCTTCTGGTTCTGGTCAACTCTGCATCCCCAGAACCAGAACCAATCATAGAGAAGCAGCATTCACGAGTCTGGAAACAAACAGCTGAGCTCCTTTAAATCAGTTCAGAGTTAAATCACCGGTTTATAGTTGCCTTTTACTCGTAAAAACTGAAACATTGATTAGTTCTTGTCTGTTTTGCAACTGGTTATTAATTTAATGCAATTTAATATTCTTTTGTCTGCACACGGTGTTATGTCTATACCATGTAAAGCACTTTTAACTGCTTTCTGGTAGAAATGTGCTCCACCAATAAACTTCACTTGACATGTTGTAACCTGTGTTTATCTACGGGCTGCTTGCGTTATGCTGACGTCCTCAAGTTGTCTTCCGGGTCCCTAAGTCTTTCCGATGTGTGAGATCAGTTCAGATTTCAACTCCGACCCAGACCTTCGATACCAATTACACTCTTTGTTTTTTTTACGACTTCAATCATCCCTTTAATTAATCGCTGTTCGTTTCAAGGCTGCACTCTGCTGACAATGGACCGGTGCTGTGGTGGCACCGCAAACTCCTTTATCCACGTGATCCTACTTTGACAGACACGTGACTTTCCAACGCAGTTTGATTTTATTTCACTTCAGTTTGCTTTTGTTTTGTTTTTTTTTTTGTCGAGGAGTGTGTCAGGGAGAACTGCACTCCCTCGGCTTCAGGAATTTCATCTGATGCGATCGCCTTTGGTTTTGTGTCAGACAGTTGTGGTTCCGACGTCGGCTTGATGTCGTGGCTTTGCCTGACTGCGCTCTGAATCGACTCCTCATTTGATCAAAACCAGCAGCGCTGCATGCTCAGCAGTTTTACTGATCTCGTACAGCGCTGCATGTGGAGCAGACAATTAGATTTTAAACACACAGCAGGTAGAAAGATCCAAAATAGTATTCTTATGCAGAATAAGCCAGATGGGGAAAGAAACGTATTATATTGGGGTGTAGATTGTGGGTCAGGTCACATGCTTATTGGTTGTTCTTCTGGGTAATTCTAGTATTTTATAAATAATAGTGCAAAAACAAAACTCAAATGTATTTACAAAGTGCAGTTTGGTGCAGACAGGGAACAGATTTGGATGGAAACCCCCCGCAGGAAACTGTCTCTAAAGGAAAAGCATTGATTGGAAAATTCCCTACTTGCTGCTAATGTGAGGCCTAAAATATTCAACAGCGCTTTTCATGACACCAAAAAGCAGCAGCAAATCGAAGCCAAAGACGTGACGATGACGTGCAGAGCGCACAAAGCACCGCTTCATTCTATAAAAGTGGCAGCGGGTTACTGCATAATGCCTCCATGTCATTTGACTGCAGCAGTAAAATTAAAGGCACCAGTAAAAACAGAAAAGATCCATTTAGGCTGCAAGCACTGATACAGCCGATTGTGGCGAGAAGTCAACGAGGGGTTTTGGTGGCATTTAAAACCAACGCTCTGAAATCTCACTGGCCTTGTTTTGTCTCCACACTCCATTAACTACACGGAGTCACAATTATGTCATTATCACACACAAAATCCAGTGTGGGCAAACTTAAAAGCCTTTTCTTTCAATAATGAACTCAGCAGCGTGTAATCCCACAACAGTAATTATTCAGCTAAAGCAGCATCCAGTTCTTTCCACCAGCGAGGAACGTTTACCAGAGCAAATAAGAGACGACGGATACGAGCTGGTTGAGTCACAGAGTCTCTTTCACATGTGCAACGTAGATGGAGGGAGCAGAGGAGGGGAAAGTCATTAACAGACAATAGAAATAATCTCCAACTATCTTGGGAAGGAAATCAAATGTGTTAAACCGACAGCAGGGTTAAGTGTTCTCAAAATACCTGACCTGTGTTGAGAATAATAGGAAACCAACTCAAGTTGGAGGCTCTTACCCTGCGCTTCTCTACACATCTGGACAAACTTCACTAGGACAGAGAAAGGACTGTAAACAAAAATAAAATGAATGGCATGGCTTCTTCAGATAAATTTTCACTGGTTACTGCACTGTAAGGTGTTTCTTATAGGTTGTGATTCTGTATTTCGAACAAATAAGTTCACTCTCTGAAGGCATCTCGATGCTGTACTTCATAGTGTGTGTGACGATATTCAAGACTATGCAAATCATCTTTATTTCTGGTTCTCTTGTAGGTGAGACAGGAAGTGTTTGACGTCTTTATCTGATATAGACAGTGGTGAATCAATCGGTGTGCTTTCAAACAGATCTGTAGATGGGAATCAGCCGTGTTAAAAGCAAAAATGTGCCTCATTACAGATAAGGCTCCAGGGTTTGCGCCTCAGAATGTCGACACTGCGGATAATTTGATCCAGACATCATCGGGTTCACATCGAGGCTCCGCGTTGAGGTAAAACTGGACAAGACTGGTAGATTAGGGAAACACAAACATTTTTTGATGTGTTTTTTTTTGTTCTTTATGCAGATGGTAAAAGTGACAAAAAGACATTTCTAACACAGTTGAACTCTTTTCAGAAATGATACAGCGATTTTCCGACCAATCACAGATCTTTCACAAGGCCGATCTGCCAAATCCGATTTTGGCTGACATATATATATATTTTTAAATATTGAACATTTTTTCCATCTAGGATTTTGTGAATGTTTATGTTGTTTGTTTTTTGTTGGGGGTTTTTTGCAGTCAAAATCACAGAGTTTGTGGTGCTAATTTGGAAATAATTGTTATGAATTTTCAGGATATTTTCGCTAATGTATGACGCTAAGTGTAACTTTCATTACTCACCATGTCGGTCACGGACTATAGCTTGACATCAAGTCAGGCTCAGGCAGTAGTTACTTAAACCCAATGTTTTCGGCCAATTTGAAGAAACATTTTCACTAAAAATCAGGAAAAAAAATGTGGGGATTTGTTGATTTTGATTTGTGAAAAACTGGAGGGACTAATTGATGTAATTTGGAGCCTAGAGGGCCACATAAAAAGCTATGGTGGGACAGATTTGACACATGTGACATATATTGTTATACATATACTCCCACTTTTGTACATTATTTAATGGAAAACCAGCAGAGCAGTTAGTAGAAGTCAATCAGAAATGAACACTTACATACCTTCACTGGCTACCAATTTAAAATGATCAACAAACAGATCCTGCAGGAAAGTTGTTTTTAATTATTATTATTATTATTATTATTATTATTATTATTATTATTTCTTTCTATTAAGTATGGACCTTCTGCAGCAGGTGAAGAGGCTGCAGCTCACAACTGAACACAGTGCATGTTCATTAAACCCCAGAAAGATCGCCATTGAAATGCAAAACATGGCGTCTACCAGCTACATTGCTCTGTTATGTAATCTCATAATGCTTGGTATCTAGATAGCTGAAGTCCTGCTGGTTGCTGAATCCGTCTCACACTCCTAAAATGACAACTTATGTGCTGCGGTTTGACATGAATAGAAGCATGATAAAAAAAATCCCTGAGTCTAAGACATACAATCAGACCCCGACTGCACATAAATAATGTGGGATGGAAAGAGCTGCTGCCTTTTAAGGAAATGTCATCTCATTTATGCTCTCATAATTCACACAGGGGAGAGCATAGCTGATCAGGCAGCTCAGACAAAATGCTTACAGCAAAGCAGGGCAGAAAAAGAAGACCGATATAAATACCTAAATCTATATATAGTTTCTACAAATCGATATAGGCTCATTATTGGCGTGCAACGATTGCAGTTTTCTGAGCGATCACCAGGTTTTAAAAAGCCTTGTCTGCCAATTCAGAATTTAATTAACTTGTAGAACTTTTTATTTTCGTCAACGTGTATTGTTAGGCCTTGTACGTGAGCTTGGTAATTATGTTGGTTTCTTGTGTACATATTGGCCAATCGCTGAGCTCCCAAAATTAAGGAAATCACGGCCGACTTATCAGCGCGCCGCAAGGTGACTGGAGGCTTAATGTCCTTTCTTGAAGAAGCCTGTGAGCACTTTCATCAATATATAGCTATAAATGAGTAAAAAATGAGTTGCATTTAAAGAAAAGATGAATTCCTTTCACCCAAAGAGAAAATGTAAACACCAAAAATGTCTCTACTCCTATCACTTTGTCTTACGCTGCACCGTTTTCCTTGTCTGTGCTAAAAAGCCATTGGCGTGACCACACTTTGGACATTTACCGGCATATTCTGGGTCCACATGAGGAGGGTAGAAGCGAAAGTTGATGAAGAAAGGGATTGGCATTCCATACTTGAACCACTCCACCACATAGGGCTTTCCGTTCAGCGGGTGAGGCACGTCGCATCCCAAGATGACGCTCTCTCCTGCGCGTGCCGTCACAAACTGGGGCTCCTCTCGCACTCCGTGGGCACCTGGGACACAAAGCGTACAAGTCAGGCTAAACTTACCAAGATGCTTTTTTTTTTCAGACAGTGTGGAACAAATAAAAGACATTTCCCAATTCGTCTCCTCTGCTATATCAGATGGTTCTATAAAAGACTAAAAGTCCTTTTACCTCACCAAGCATATTAATGCCGAGCACAATCAGAATGCAAGTAAACACAAATATCCTCGACTACCAACCAAGTATAGTATTCTGTGATTGAGATTTCTTCTGTGATTCGGTAAGAAATGCAGTGGTTAGTTCGGGTTAAAAAAGAAAAGAAAGATGTTCCTCCCGTGAAGAGAGAGATACGGTGAGAAAGCCCACTTCGCAAGTTCAGCAATCAGAGCAGCATGTAAGCAAGTGAGAAATTCATTGCAGAGGGAAGGATGAAGACAGATCAGTAAGAGTAATTTAAACCACTTTCAGAAGCCTCAACAGAAGCTTTTTCATCCTATTTGTCTCCGAGAGCGCGGAGAGGCGTCAGCGCAGAAGTGGAGTGGCGTGAAAATGTCTGGATATTCAGAAATACCGTGACCTTTGACCCTTTCTGAACAGAATTCACTCTGAGCTGGAGAATAAAGTGCTGAACGCCCTCTCTGAATCTGAATCCTTCTATTGTTCCCATGCCAGTTCTAACATGGCTCAGCTTACAGAGGAGAAGAATGAATGGTATCATCTTCCTAGTCGATGCATCTAATCAAATGTCTGAAAGAATGTCCTTCAGAGCTGCAGAAGTAAGACGGCAAACAGAACAAGAACTTTGTCCTTTATGTCTCTATGAACTGAGACAGAAAGCGTCTCTATGTTTAACATTGCGCCGCCTCGCAAAGCCTAAGCAGAATGTCAAACCAGAACAATCGTTATCCTATTGACTAAAGTGATTCTTTTTTTATCCAGAACATTTTCCAAAAACGACTTCACTTGATTTCATCCGTTTCCGTCTGGAGCTCTGTGTGGAAAACACAGCGCTAATGAAAGAAACAACTGTGTTCCTGACCAGAGGGATGGGTTGATCAATGAGAGCAATAAATTCAGTTATCTGTTCTGTAATCCCTTTCGTCTGGCTGTTATCCCCCAGAAACGAACCTCCACTCCTCACTGTTTCCACTCACCCTCGGATTCTGCTGGGTGAACTTGTTCTCTTCAGCCAAGTGAGTAAAGTCTAAAGGCTCCACAAAACTGGGGGTACTGAATGTATCTCTTCAAAACGGAAAAGATCCCCAATTGAAAACTGAACGATTTGGTGCGTTTTGCCCCCAGAGTTTAGGCATTTCTGCAAGCTTGCAGCTCCCACATAAGCGCGATCTGTTGATGATAGCTTCCTCTATGAACTCCCCAATTTCATTTATAACACACTGAAAGTCTGGTGAACATCAACTTGTGTTTACAGTGTTTCTTGGTGCACAGTGGCGCAGTTGGTGGCGCTGTTGCCGTGTGGCAAGAAGGTCCTGGGTTCGATTCCCGGCCCGGGGTCTTTCTGCGTGGAGTTTGCACGTTCTCCCTGTGCACGGTGGGTTCTCCCCGGATACTCCGGCTTCCTCCCACAACCGCACCTCAAGTCACAGGACGCAGTGAAAATATCTGCGGGCAACTCAAAGTTTTTGGGCAACGGTAAAGTGAGAAAAAAGGATATTGAACTTATTGCAATGAATTTAAGACAATTTACGGCCTTAATTTTAGATACATGGACAAATCCAAAATACTTATAAACCATTGGAAACATGAGAAACCATTTTAGATAGTTTGGTTCAGTGCTGGAGGGTAAACAGCTGGTTAGACGCCCTCAACCAGAACAACATCAAGCAAGCAAAGGCAGCAATCCCAGTCTAACCAGGAAAACCCAAAGGTAATTATAACATTTTCGTGAACTTTGTGACCATTGATGTTCATTTAGCACTGAGCCTTCACCACGATACGAGACCAAAACTAAGCATCTGAATCACTAAGAGCAGGAAGGACGGCTCTAACATATGGTGCACAGCATTATGGGTAACACAGCTCTTACCAGGGAATCTGAGGTCTGCCATTTGTTGGGCAGTTAGCGTGCCGTGTGCTGTGAATGGGGGAAACCCAACAGGAATTCAGAGGAATCCTAAGCTACTAAGTAGGATTAAGTATAATTACTTGTTGGTTGAGAATTTCTTCTTGCTTGTGAACAAGTTCTGCTGTTTGTTACTTTGGATTCTTCTGACATCCACAAGTGTTTGTTCGGGCAGGAGTCACCTTATTTGCGGATTTTCCTGCCGGGTTTCCTGCTGTTTGAGGAAAATCCATCTATTCGCAGATTAGGAAGAAAATATTCAGAACAAAATGCAGTTGTGGAAAATACAGCACTTAGGGACCCACTGTGATGCAGAAACATAGAAATCCTAGTGGAATATTGTTTTAAAGAGATGTTTTGGTGTGAAACTAAGAAACTGAAGGATTTCTGGACGGTTTAAATGAACTTGACAGGTTTGTCAACACACAAAATGAGAAGATGTCAGAGCAAGTCAGTAAACAACATTTCTCAAAATGGTTATTTTGAGTGCTTTTATAGAAAATAAGGTCAAGAGGCAATTACCATAGCAACTATTACCAAAGCCTCTCCCCAAGTAACTCGTGCTCAGAACCAATCTTTGGTTCAGTGCATCACCAAAGTGGAGTTTGATGTGATGGGGTATAAAATTAAGTTGTTGTTTTCTTTCCCTCCATCTGAACCAAAAAACATTTACGAATATAAACCAGCTGCTGCATCATCTTAAAGGACTTCGGATAAGTAGAACAGAAAAACAATTTCTTCAAGAACAACAAGAAAAAAAACCTCAAAGACTCCTTCGGCTTAGTTGCAGTCTCCTCAAACTGTCTCTGTGTTGCAGTTAACATTTGTTCATCATGGAGCAGCACCGAACAATTAAACTACGTTGATAATTAAATATCTATCGAAGCCGTGACCATAGACTCTCCGGTGCTCTGGGCTTTGAAATGCATCCTGCAGCAGCATTACACAGGCATGAAAAGACACAGCACAGGCTTCCCTCAATGGAAGAAAACTGCTTTCATCATGCTTCGATCAAAGTGTTATATTGAATTCTTATTGTGAATGACCTCGCCGCCCGTAAAACAAAAAGAAAAAAAGCAATATTTAGCTTTCTTAAAAAGATTATGAGGGAAATCCTATCAGAAAGAAAGATTAGGGTTTTGATATGATTCTGCATTTGTAAAAGAAAGCTTGAAGAAGCAGATAGTGGATAACTGAGCGATTATTTTTATAATTTTTTTTTCTTCCCCAGCTGTGATTTCTCACCCACCGTCACCTCACCCTCTCCCCCTCGCTCACACGCCTAACACCGACGTACGAGCACACACTCGCGCTTCTTCGCGCTGTGCTGCATGTTGATTGGCTGCTGGTGACATCATCAGACGCTGCACAAAAACAGGCCCCCTTGGAAGGTATGACTTCACTGTTTGGACCTGGTGAGACGACGAGGACACCCGGGAGAGTAGAGGGCTACAAGACGAGAGGCAGGGCGCCCCCGCCCTCCGCCGTCCCACCCGCCCCTCCCCACTGCCACCGCAGCGTGGCAAACATTAAGGTTTAGCTCATTTACAATCAAAGACTCAAGGGAGGACACGATGAAACCACTGAGGTGCACTGTCTCACAACACAGCGCCTGGGATGTGTGCGTGTGTATGCGTGTGTGTGTGTGTGTGTGTGTGTGTGTGTGTTTGCTGGTGACTGATGCCAGGAGGACTGCTCACTTATGCAAGGTAGACCAGGCTTCACAGAGGCTCGTAACGTGAACTGAGCTCAGTGATGGGAGACGCGATTATGTCGGAGGGGGAAATGTTAGTTGTGGAAACTCTGGAGGCTCCAGACCCCTTGGTTACGTTCATGGATGGTGCCTAACTGGCGATATGCAATAATTAAAAATACATTAGATGATAACAAGGAGATAACACATGCCCTGCAGCTGCCAGATGTTTCATTAATATTTATGCAAACGCAATACTCCCTACCGTCAAAATACAGGAACGTTTGCTTTTACCCGACTCTGAGGACTGCAGAGAATTTAGGGAATATTTAGGCGGCCTAAATTAAAAGGCCAATACACGTGGCTGTTGAAAAGGCCTGGAAATATGGGATTTTATCAACTTTAAAAGTGGAGAAGCCTTCTTTATTAGGAGCTAAATTCCAAATTAAATGTGCACTATTCTATAATTAAGAATCACATGACATTGCTTCTCCTTTAGCATCTGGATCTCGACTGATCAGTTTTAAATTAAAGCAGGAACAAATATTTTGGCTTCTGAGCAAGATTGGACAAATTTCTGCTTCTTCAGCCCTGATGGGAGAGCAGCCGGCCAAGCACTCAAAAAATCTTATCTTTTCACAGATAAGTAAATACATGGTACATAAAAATAGGTTCATAGACGACACACTTAAGTGGCCATGAGCCAAAGGAACCTCTGAATTTGTCGTAACTCTGCACAGCTCCTGCGCCATCTTTCACTCAAACTGCACCAAAGTGCGCGTCACGAATAAAAGCCACACTGCTCGTTCGCTGTTCACGCAAACTTTACAAAGCGTGACTGTAACTCAGCCTTGAGAGCCGCCGGCTAAATCAAAACTTGTACTTCTCTTTATATTTCTTAAGGACACAGTCTCTGCTGAATGGGTATAAACTATTCTTTTCAAACAAGTTTTTCTCTTTTTTTTTTTTTTTTTGTTGTCAGGACTACAGCCTGTTTCTCTTTATTTTAAAATTTGTGATTTAGAGTAAAACCCTAGAAAAATGACACGATTTTCTAAAAAAAAAAAACAAATAATTTAGAGGGGCAACATTTCTTTCTTCATTGTGGCAATTGTTACTGAGTGAAGAAGACGCTGTGTTCAGTATTACTGGAGTATTTAAAAGTACGTCAGACATACATCAGAAAAAGGAAAAGTGCTCAGCTAACGCTAATATCAGTCCGTTTGGGTACGACTTATTGATAACGACTCGTAACCTGCAGATAAAACACAGTAAAGGTTGCGTTCATGTTCTATCAACTTAGAACTTTGCTTTGATTGATTTTATGATTTTAATTAAATCAATTACATGCTTTCGATCACCAGTCCATTATAAATCTATCCGGGCTTTACTCGAACACTTGTTAACTCTAATAAACATCCCATTCTCTGCAGATTTTATTTTAAATATTACCTTAAAATGTTTTCTTGTCATATTAAGTGAAACCAGATGTGATATCTACGAGGAGAGACACGTTTTTATTGTATGTACTTTTGTTAAAACTTAAACTTCCTCGGGTCCAGCTGCTAGTTTTGGTCCGGCTCCTGGTTTGTCCCTGGAAGCGTTTAACAGTGACGGTTCGGCCCGCTCTGCAGAGTGCAAATAAGGCTGAAATATAAATGACAGCAATTATTCATGACTACAGTAAGCTCAGCACATTATCATACCATTTATTATTCTTTCACCTGCTCTGAGTCTCCCTGTGTCTGACTTAAAAGTTAAACCTGTGTTATGGCACTAACAAAATGAGACCTTTGTAAAATTAATGGAGCCATTAATAATGTTGAGATCCAACCTGCAAAGACAGTGGGAGAACGAGCCGGGTTCTCATTTGAGATACGACAGTTTCAAATATCTGCACATTTGTACGCTATATTTGATAACAATCAATTAAAGTTTGTTTTGAGTAATGTCATCCAACAAATTAATAGAAAAAAAAGAGAAAACTACAAAAGAATGACCAGCCCCCATTTTTGACCCTGAATTCTTCACCGTCTCCTGTTTGCAGCAGGAGACGGTGAAGAAAAACGTTTAAAAAAAAAAAAAAAAAAAAAAAAACAACACGAGACGCGGCTGTTGCTACTGTGGACGAATTTTGAGCTCCAGAACCAAAACACCAGAGCAGGCCATGAAGAGCTTTGATAGCTTTATCAACGTCAGATAGAATAACAATTCATGCAAATCAAACTGCTCTTCAAATCAACTCAGAAAGACAAAATATGCAGCGACTTGAAAGTCCGACGTTTTGTCTGAGGGTTGCAGATTGTCATTTCTCAATCTGTAACCCTCAGATCCTCCAGCGTGGATTGAACCCCTAATGCTGCAACAGGGTGGGAGACTTGACCTAATTCCGAGTCTCTTGCTGTCATGCAAGAGTTGCTCATTACTTGGAATTCAAAGGGTATCTTTCCAGGGTGCGGTAGCATCTGATCCTCCTTCTGTACGAGGAGAGGAGCAGAGAGACATCGTGCTGCAGCAGGCGGAATATATTATTGTCAGACAAAGTGAAAAATGATTCAATTGTAGAAAAAAACAAAAATTTACTAGCTCAAATCTGCGTGAAAAGAAAGATTAGCCAGTTACCTAAAAATACAGCCATTAACAAAATCTTAATTCATCACCTACTTCTGCAGGAGATGAAGCTAATCATCTGTGACCTGACATTCCTAAATCAAGACTCAGATGTTAGCATCACTGCTAAAATGCTGTTCAGATGCCATTTATTCAACTTTAGGAGCCGTGAGGTTCTTAAAAACTGAGGTTCTGAAAGTTTCTACATCACTCCATACATTTGGACCTCAGCCAGATGATCCAGCTGCTGAGGGGTCAAGATTAAAGCAGCTGCAGGTACCGCAGTGGGGAGGAGACGCGCTAAGGTGAAGCACAATTACTTTCACATAATGACATCAATTATGTGAAAGTAATTGATGAGAAGGGTTTGCATTACCAAACGACTCACTGTTACATGGTAAAAACATGGTATTTACAAGAATACAGCTAGAGTTTAGGTCTACAGCCCAAGCCTTACCCGAACCCACCTGCAGCGTACCGCATGCACACACAACCCGACCCTGCTCTGCTCCAATCAGTCACACATCCCAGATGATTTGCACTTGCCTCGCGCCAAGGTAACAAGAGGCAACGAAATGGAGCTGGAAGACGTTCAACAAAAGAAACAGGAGACATTTTACTGCTAACTTAAACTATGAGACAGCACAAGTCCTCTGTGTGTGTGTATTATGATAAGACCCGAATTCTTGATCTATCCCTGAAGACTTCGTACTGGACTGACTGCATGACACTGAGGGAGAAATAGGCAGAATAAGGACTTCCTTGGCCAGGTCTTGATGAAGAATGCTTTAGTTATTATAGATGCAGCAACGCTGTTCCTGCCTGCAGTGAAGGGCCTTTTTGGGTTTTATGCTAATGATGGTAACAGCGATGAAAAAATATGTGGATTTAGACAGTCTGAGTAAATAATAACCGCTGCTGCACCATTTGAGACACAATTTTCCAAAGGCGTCTCTGGAACATGTCACCGTAAAGAAATAGCTAAACTTCAAGATTGCGCAACATGTGGTTCTCAAGGGACGAGGTCAGAACTAAAGCGTTGGGATGTGAAGCCTCATGCTATTAGAAACCATGCAGCCAATTGAAGAGCATCAAATTTCCTCTTATGGGGGGACACCGTGAGGAATTGTTCGGAGTCGTCCGACACACACACCCCTTACTTTTACATCCACTCACTCCACCTACCGACAATCGTTTAGCGAAAGAAGAAGAGTCAAAGTACCGCAAACAAAAAGCCCTCTGTCCACTCTGTGCTTCAGCATGGCAATCAGACTTTATAAATAACCCGGGGCAGTTTCTCACGAGCCCACTGCGCCCTTTGGATGAGTGACGCCTTTATCGAACCATCAGAGCCAATAGCGTCTGGCTCTGATGGGTCACGTAGCCGACATCATTCAATCACAGCAAGGGAAATGCATTTGCTCTGAAGCGAGAAAATATGGCGTCATAATTTTCTACACGGCATCCAGGAGACCCGAAAGAGCCAAAAAGCAGCAAGGAGGCAGTTCAGTGTGACGCAGAAACAATGGATTACAGGAGAGGAAAGATTTACTCTAACACAGACGATGACCGCGAAACAGCAAGAGTAGGACTACATTTCATTAGGACTAAACAGGAGGGCTCCATCTTCTGCACTTGAAGCACTTGTACCTTGCACTTATACCTGATATCTTAATTTTGCCTTGAAGTGTCTTTTGAGGACAGCAAAGTGTTTTTGAGCCTCTTACCTCCTGCTGATTAGCTGGAATTTAGGTCAGATGGCGGATCAGCGGACACTCGAGTTCAGGAATCCCCACAAAGGAGCATGGATGATTCAGTGGCTGCAGAGGAGTTTTTATGTTCATTAAACTGATGACTGAACGAGCCTCGTTTCCATCAAATGGGGCTTTGAGTCTTTAACGGCCTTCTCCCTGCACAGTGAATGAAGTTAATGTGTTGTCCTGTCGTGTGTGTGTGTGTGTGTACCCATCACATAAATCAAATGCATAGTTAGAATCTTGATGTGACCGACTTATCAACGCAGGTGGATGATAAGATACGGTATTCTTTCCGATAACGATAAGTGACGATAAAAACAGCCCACGCCTTTTTTTTTTTTTTTTTTTTTAAGGCACAGCAATCAAAGAGCAACAGCAGAGCACCATATTTCAGATCCATAGTGTAAATATACTGACACTTACATTTGCAGCATCAAGCAGATGTTCCCAGTCGGAGTGCCGGATTCAGCAAACATTGCATTTTGCTTTTCATGAAGACGGATACTTTGTCAGAAATCAGATGTTTGCCTAATGTTTTACCCTCACTTGTCGGGCAGCAATGAAGAGTGAAAACACTCACAGTCACCCTCGGTACGTTTAAAGCAGGAAACGATGTCATCGCTTCTACATAAGCACACATCTCGGTCTAACTGAACATTCGCTCGGTGTGACACACACAGCTGCTGGAGCCTGATGGATAACAGAAAAATGTTTTTCAGTCGTAATGTGTGAGCAAAAAAGAAGAGAAACTTAACGGATATGTTTTAGGAAAAGCAACGCTGTGATAATCTGTCACAGAACATTATGTCTAATTGACCCAGAAGTTACAAACTATCAGACCTGGAGCATTATATCTAATAATGAGTATCTAATAGTCTTGATTTCAAATCGACCAAAATAATCAGGACAGTTTGGTTTTTTTCCCCACAATTGAGCTGCTTCAAAGAGATGCAGCGGCGTGCCAATCGATATTCCTCAATGACAATTCATCATTATTTAAAGAATGATATTTATTGTACAGGACATCTGAGTGACACGGGCAATGTTTTACAGTAACCGATTGTGCCGTTTCTGTTTGAATTTTTATTCTTTTCAACTACAAAAGCAAAAATAAAAAAAGGAAAATAGATGTTGAGGTTTGACGGTGGCTGGAAGAACCTTATCACTGGACATGATTTGGATCCAAACAGGTCCCATTTATTTTCAGTGGAAATTATAAAAGTTCATGCAGGTTTTGTGCCAAAGACTTAAGGATAACGTTCGGTCTGCTGGAACAACTTTGAGGTTTTCAACAAAATGCCACATTCATTGATTTCATTCAGGATTTGCTTAATCCTCGTATAAAAACTTAAAAATGAGGTCACCGGAAAGAAATTACTAAACCTGCGTCTCCCCAGGTGAGACTACAGAGTAGGACTCCAACCAAATGCAGGAGATAAATGCTGTTTTTCTCTGCAAAGTGATGCTGTCCATTGAACAGTGTAAGCAGCTTTCAGTAAAACCAGGATGTTACCCTAATTATGTCTTGATTTAAATATGACAACTCTGTCCTGCATCAGGAGGACACACACACACGCACACACACACACACACACACTTCCTATTCCCATCTCTCCATAAACGTCTCATATTTCTGCTCTCCTCTGCAATCTTTACATTAATCACATGCCAAACCATGCATTCTCCACATATTTCTTAATAGCTTTTTAACAGTTTCGGTGAATTACTGAACTGAGAGCTCATGTCTGTCTAAAACCTTTTGGCTGGACGACTTTGATTTGACCTTCTGAACAGAGGATTAAGAACAGTTCATGTCAGCAGAATGCAAGGTAAGTTGTTACCCGACACCTTGAAGCCATCCATAGAGGCCGCCATGTTGATCAGTCAGCATGATCCTTAGGGGGCGATCAAGCTCTATGGATACCACCCTGAGAAATTGCACCAAATGTGTTGGGAGTAAAGATGCTTTTGCAGCTGTTTTACATCATACAAGAACGTGTCCAAAAGTTAGACCTAACCCGACTGCCATCATCAAAAAAATACTAATTGCAAATCGTTAGTGTAAATAAAAACACAGTGTCCAGCCTTACATCGAAGCTTAATTTGATCAAAATGGCGATTTAAGTGTCATGCCCATCACATTGGCACTGTTGCTATTTTTCTTGTTTTTATCCTTCCTCTCGTAGTACCTGGGAGTAAAACGCAGAAGCACTTTACAAGCCACTGGAGCAAAGATGAAGAACCGCAGAGATAATCTTTACCATTTCCCTGGTAAAATTATATTGTATTCAGAGCTGAGACATTAGATTCATTAATTTTAAACCAATTAATTACTTTTTTTTCCCAAGTCGGACTTGGTACACCCATCAGTAGCAACGCCTGCGACAAACTCTGATGGATGACCGCGGATTGGATGATCAGTTTTTGCTTCAAAAACTGATGAGACACGAAAGAAGACAGCAGTTGTGCCCAACCTGTGCAAAAAGCAGTTGGCGTATTAGCAAAGCTATTCAAGCCTAAAACAGCATCTCAATGCCAAACATGCTGCAGCAGCGCAGACGTTCTCCACGCTGACGTATCATAGCACCAATCTGATGGTTGAATAGCATAAATAACAGATTAAAAACAATAAATGTCTTTGTTGTTGAGCTCTTATGTCTAGTTTTTCAACAATTTAGAAGGAATGAGGGATTCTTAATTTTTATATTTATTTCAATCAAGTCCCATCACTATTTGTGGTACTAATTGTGGTATTAATAACGCTTGACGACTTTCTCGTTACCACAAACCTCATTATAATCTATTGAAAATTTATATGACTGACCAACACAAAGTAGGGCCTAAATGTGAAGTGGAAGGAGAAGAGTGCATGATGTGTCAAAACTTTCATAAATGACTCAGTACCCCTTTTTCTGACACCCTTAAGTAAAATCCAGAGTAACAACTCTGAACATAATAGTCCTCCAAAACTCAGAGGCTAGTAGCACAGAGCGTTAGTCAGTAAAGCAACGTGGAGCAGCTGAAGAGAATCAAAGCTAAGGTGGAAGCATCTGCTTAGTTGTAGAGTCCATAAATCTGGCCTTTATCGATAAGTGGCAAGAACAACCAAGCTAACCAAGCTAAAGCTACTACACTTTTTCAGTGGAAAATTTAACATGTGTGTCTTGAAACATCCACCATGTCTTGTACATTGAGCAGGATAAGATCCTAATTACTGGTCCGCCGAAGGAATGTTCTTCGATTTTTAAGCTTTGCCAACATGTTGCAATGCCAGCAGGAACCCCTTCACGACGGGTGTTAAGCTTAAAACTTGAGTTTAATTTAAAACAGCACAGATGAGGCCATGATCCGATATATTAAGACTCAATCCCATGAATGATTAATGGGTGTGGAGAGTCTGCATGTAGGAAGCTGACTGTGCTGCATCACTGGGCCAGGCTGTAAAATGAGACTGGAGAGAAAGCCGGCCAGGGGAGGGAAGGGAAGGGAGTAGGCGTATGGAGTACAGTAGTGAGAGAATGTATATAAAACCCCACAGGGAAACCAAGATGTATGTTAGCAGGAAGTCAATATCAAAACCAAACTGCTGCACTAAAAACCTCCTGAAAGAAAATGGAAGACCTTAGATTTCAGACACCCTCCATCTGAAAGTACCACTGAGAACTACCAGAACAGGCAGCACCAGAAACATGACGAAATCTGCGTCCTTTGAAAACTAGAGTCACTAAGCAAATCAGGAAAACAATGACAAATTACAGCAGAGACTTTCCTTTGAGAATAATGGGTAAATCTGACTCCAGAAGCAATCTGGAGGCCGGATTCATTAGCATTATCCACAAACAGCATCTGCATTATTGCATTGTCATAGTAACAATGTGACAAGACAGATAAATATAATAGGCTTATGAAAGACACTGAGTGGCTGAGTGGCCTAAAGATGTGGGTATGATAGAGCAAAGTAGGAGGTTCGACCGTGCCATAAGCAAAAGGTTTTGGTCCAAAGAGTGAGTTAAAGTCTCCATGTTCTTAAACTGTGGCTAAAATAAGCTTTCCTAAAGCAGTGATTGGCAGAGCGTGGTTACCACAATAAACTCCAAGAAGCTTTGAGAGGAACAAAGAAAGATTTCTGATATTTTACAATACTCTAGGAAATGTCAAATAAGTCTCACTCAGGGAAATGTGTTGGGTTTGTGGGTCCATTAGTGTCCATGCAAAGTCTGACTTTAAGTTTGGATTTTAAAAGAGTCCTCTATTTTTAAAAGGTCCAAGGTTATTTCAGCAGGACACAGCTGGATTAGGAACATTTTTTGGATCAACCTGATAATGGAATAAAAATATGTGAGGCAATTAAACAATGGATGTGCTTCTCTCATCTTTTACCTGCCAAGCATAATTGTTCCTACAGGCTGATATAGAAACCCTGAGTAATCACTGACATCAGAATGAGGTTTCTTTGACAAAGATGAATTCGGTCTTTAAATTACACTGTATGGTGCAGCAGCGCTGCCAGAGATGTCACAGGACACTCGGTGAGATATGAAGGGTTCTATTGCCAACATGTCAAGCTTCAAAAGTCTCAGTTCAAGACATCGTTTAAATTAAATTAAATTAAATTAAATTAAATTATTCTCAGCACTTGGAAAAATCTGGAGGGCCTAAACAGAAAAATGCTGGAGTAATGCTTGACTTAATTGTGGTATGTGAAAGGTCTGTTGAGGGAGTATGAGAACAGCTTCTTCATAAAAACATTCCACCAAATCACCAACATTGTCTGGATGTTCAGTCACTATGGATAAAAAATGTTTTTGCTACGATTTTATTTAATCAGATTTATATCTTTAAAATGTGCATCCCAGTTATGAAGGTTTGCCGGATGTTTCCTGGATGTTAGCTGACAGTAATGCTACTTCAGGAGTAGCAGGAGACCTTCCCACTCATCTCACTCACTGCCTGTACCCACCTTGTCACGAGGAGGTGCAAAATGCAACATCCAGAACAATACAATATAGTTTTTTCTTTGTAAGGAAAGAAGCATTAGCAATTAAATAGATTTCTCTTCTATGGTGAAATGACAAAATGACAAAATGAAAGATTAAGAGATAAATAGGTGATAAATAAATGAGAGTTGGACAGGTAAAACAACAGACATGTATGGAGGAAATCTCCAGCGATCCCCTGTGAATACACCAGGGTGTTGTGTTTACAACATGGCAACAACTCCGCGGATGACATCATGTCAGGATCAGCAGGTAACACTGCTTACATCCAAGTGGACAACAGACTCACGACCAACAGTCCAGTGTTTGGGTATATTCTGTACCAGGTCATTTCGTCTTCACTCCATTCACTTTGACGACCATCAAGCCACTGGGGTATAAACTGGTCGACCTGTAAACCCACAAAGTAAACTAGAGAAAATCGAACGTATAAAAAGCAATTACAGACAATCAACTTTTTTGGCTCAGCCTGCAGTACTGTAGGCTGTTTCTACTGAATTCAGTCTGATTCAGGGTCAGTAAGAGAGATGCAGATATATTGCTTTATTATTTCCTGTACGCTGTTTGACAGATAGAATTAGGTAACCATGAGGAGACTTCAGTTTCCAAAGCAGACATAAGACGAGCTGAACGGGAACAACTCAACGGTGGAGGAAGAGTGAGCACTGAACATTGTGATTTCTAATTATTTCAGAAGGATGTAAACTGTTAGAAAGTAGGTCAACAAAAATAAAGTACCAGTTAACATCAAATTGAAACTTTTTTAAAAAGTCAGGAGTGTCAACACAGGGCTAAACGTTGTCCTTTGACAGTCCAGAAACATCCTTGAAACCAGGCGACAAAAGTCTTTTTGAACTAACAAACCACTAACTGGTAGGTTACAAAAATCATAAACAATTAGACTGAAACAATACTAAAACATAAATAGTTCAAAAATACTTTTTTGTGTGAAAAAACACTAAAAACACTCAGCGCTTCCTGCCACTTCAGCGCCTCAACCGAACAATTACCGAAGAGGGATGTCCTGTGAACAGCATGTTGCTTTCTGAAGCTGACAAAAAAAAAATGCAAAAGTTTTGTTCAGGGATGTTTTACCTATGAGGCAGACAAACAGGTAGCCCAGATGCTAATCGTGCTAATGCCAATGACAGAAACTCTGATGCCAAACAAGGCCAGAGAAGCTCCTGTTTCTGCAACAGTGAAGTAGTAAATGCTCCCACTTACTGTGCATCTGTGAACAGTTGAGATTTCATAATCAAGTGCACCAATTGTAGAACTTCGTGTCCCATAATACAAATGGATACAGCTAGTTGGACACCGCGCCCCGTTTCTCCACCAGGACAGCCACCGAACACTTGTTAGCGAATCAGAGCCTTCCTGCTGTGAATCCTCATGCAACTCGTTGCAGCGACTTTGTCTCCCAAGTTCTGAGTCCACACCTCACAATGCTCCATCCTGCTGCAGGCACCAGTTGAGACATCGTACCCTTTAGCTGGTAACTGTGATAACTGTGGTGGGATTCTACTGACTGTCCAGCAAAAACAACAAAAAATAAATCTGAACAGATGACCCACTGCCATATTTATGTGCAGAGCCATTTAGTCTTTAACAGCAGCGATCAGATCAATGGAAAGGTCACAACGAGGCACTCCTAATGAAAAGCTGAAAATATCCCAACATTGTGTGTGTTTTGTCTGTGTGTGTGTGTGTGAAAATGCTTACAGGACTTCAACTGAGAGCCTGTCTTTTCTTGGTCAGCAGCTTTGTTTTTGCCATCAGCCACCCACTTCACTTCGACTGCTCATTAAGGGATTAGACCGGATGAATCATCAAAAAATTGGAACACAAAAAATGTTTGTGGGAACCAAATTAATTAGGTAGCAGGGCTACACACCAGTTCGATTTTCTACACCCAGCTTATCCCAGGATGCACAGGCTGGGAAGTTGGAGGACAGGACCAACACCTCACAAAGGGAAGTTCAAAGCCTAGAATAGCTTTAAAAAAAAAAAAAAAACCCGCTCAGAATAAAAACGCGATCTCATCCTAAAACTAACGAATCAAATAATTTACCGTATTTGTAGAGCTGGTTGCTGCTTCTACACTGAGCTATCTCTACATCGAATAATCTATCAGCCAATTTGCTGCTGTAGCTGGTCTGAAAAGTGTTCAATTGTTTTAAGTTGTGAGAGATGATGTCTGTATTGACCCAAGGCCTGACTGACCCCCGTTAGCAGCTGACCTTTAGCCACCTTCTTCCATTCAACATCTGAACTGTTGCTAAGTGATCCGTCAAATAAACACATCATACAGACAAGAACGGTGAACCTTATTTCCTTTTCAGTGACACTGATTCACCAGCAGCAGGACTCGCACTTCGGTTTCGCAGCAGTCAATAACTCGCTAATGAGAAAAAAAGCTAATCATTGTAAACTGATAGCTAAAAGGAATGATCCGTCCTCTTCTATGAATATGTTTATTATATTTAAAGAAATTAATATTTGATTAATATTTATAATGACATTGCAACTTTCTAGGTTCCCTGCAGAAAAGGGAGCAACTTCAGGATATGAATGATTTGTCTGCTTCAGAGCTTCATATGGCCTCTCGGCTCTTTTTCAGTCTATTCTCCATCAATTGGTCAAAATCTGAAACGCTCCGACTGACCAGACCTTTGACTGAACAGAGACGCATTCAGACTGGAAGCAGCTCCTTTTCATTGGCACTGAATGCAGTGTGCTCTGCTGTTGAACTTCAACTGCAGGGCAGCTAATAGACACCGGATATCTACCAAACTGTTCCTGACCCAGCACAAAGCTGCAGTCAATGGGGAGACGTAGCGTGACTCATCTCTGTGTCATACTTTTTTTTTCTTCCTTGTCATTTCTCAACCTCTGTCTGTTCGTTTTACAAACCTGGTCAAGGTTGAAGTTTGAGGGGGGGAAAGATGATTCTGAAACAGCAGCCAACATTCACACAGAAGAAGAGGTGTGCAGATCAGTATAGAGATGAAACTGGACACCAGAAAATAAGACGATCATTTTTGTCGCTGTCTGTAGTTAAATCCGGCCAAACTTTTCTTATTTCAGGTTCGTCAGAATAACTTAAAATCATTTCTATTTGCAGAATTTGTTTCTGAGACTTTTTTGTAACTACACAGGGATAATTTGGTTAAAATGTATGACCCGGGTCAAACGTTTTGGGTTCCCACTGGCTGACCTGGTTTGGGTCAGCTGACACATTTGAGCTAATTGGAAGCACACACTGGACGTATGTTAACACTCTGCTTTTTGTCCGATGCGATGAGAAGAAGTAAGGCGAGGATATCGGGAAGAGATTTGCTCAGCTGCACAAGTCTGGCTCATCCTTGGGAACAATTTACCGACGCTTGAAGGTGCGGCAGTCATCAGTTCAAACGATTTTATGCAAGGGCAGACATGATGGGATGCCCAACCGTCATAACTCTGATTAAGACACATTGCTTGTGTCAATGAAATGGATGGGTTCTGGTCCAAAATGTGCAGGATGACGCCAGAACAAAAACCAAAGGCGTTATGACAATGATGCAGAAGCTGGTGAGGCAGAGTCATTACCTACAGTGAAATGTGTCCTGTACTGAGGTGGCCTACAAATCGGACTGAGTTACACCAGTTCTTTTAGGAAGAACGGACCAGAACTATTGTGAGGAGCTTGAGGAAAGAAACCCAAAAATTGTGACCAATACCGTTTAAAAGACAACAGACAGAAGCTTCAGGATCTTAATCTGGTTGGAAAGCAAAAAACTGAAAAAAAAAAACAACATCTGATCAGGAGTTTTATTAGACCAAGCTTACAGTGAACTGGAGCAGCATTATGACAGGAGGACATAAGATTCAACTAAACCTCATCGTCATGTTCGACAGACTTAATATAGTCATACAAATGCAGTGAAGCTGTTTCTGAGAGGTCAGAGGAAATGTTCAAACTGCCTGTGTGAAGTTGCTGATGTGTTGCCATAGATACAAGATGATTTACATTAACGCTGCTCAGTCTCTGAAATTATAGCTTCTCTATTACAGGCACTACAGTTGATTTGTTAGCCTTTGAATCACAAGCAAACTCTGCCAGAGTCAGCAAAACGGGGAAAATCCTTACGAAGCCTGCAAAACAGAACTTACAGCTACGAATGTGGGACAGTACACTCCGTCACTTTTATTGGGTCATCACAGTCTCAAGTGCAGAAAACCATAAAACAAATACAGAATTATATGGACAATAACGAACATTTCAAAACCCTTAGATAAATACTAGAATTAAAGGCCGTGTACGTTGATTCAGCCTGACTTCACAGGGTAAATCAGAACCACGCCAGAAGCATTAATCTGAGTAGCACCAAGGCGCAGATCAAAGCTTTTTACTTATTGACTGATGTCAGGGTCACAGAGTCGCTTTACAACTGCAAGCGAGAGTGACAGAAGACGAGAGGCAAATCTGAGAAAAACACCCAAAATGCCATGTGCTTCGGCAAATATCACACAAACAAGAAGCCAAAAATAACCCAAGTTAGCTTCGCATACATCAGTCAAAAAACAGGGTGACATCAGGGTTTAAGCTAACACTTTCCATTTTAGAAAGAGTTTAATTAGGGCTGCACAAAATCATTGCAGTTGCTGTAAATATCCCACAGGGCTCACTCTGGACATCCCTGCACTAGACGGTGGTCCCACATGCAGAAAACTCAAATAAATTAGCTCTGTGAGTGAAATGCTCAACAATGATGAAGCCCACCGAGCAATGCTCAACAACTAAAAAACCAAAGACTTCTCTTTCATCCAATAAGGCAAGATAAGAGGATTCACTATATGTACTAAGGACACAGTGTGATGCATTTTGAATTGAACATGTTTTATCTGTAAGCCAGTCATTTAAAGGAAAGAATTCCTTTCTTGTCACTTACAACCTCTTACTCATTGGGAAACATGTCTTGTGTTTTTCTCCGGGTTTCATTCTGAGTGAATACTTTCTGTCATTTCTCTGGCACTTTTACACCTGCTGTGTTTCCTGCTGAAGAGAAGACAACCGGGACCTGACGCAAAAACAACAAAAACAAAGAGCACAAACTGCTCACGTCGGCTGCCTCGATGGCCGTGTTTGTGTCAGCGCGTATTTGGTGCTTTGCAAAAACTGGCCCGTGCGCAAGATGAGCGAATTAAGGAGCAAACAGCACAGCTTCATCAAACTGTTCATGAAAGACAGCCTGCACATAATCACATCAACAGTAGCTAAAACAGAAAGCGTGAGTTTCACAACAAGGCCATTAGCTGGCGCAAGTCGCCGTCCGAAGGGAGTGAATCATGCATGATTCCTTCCAGGTTTCAGTCGCACTCCAGCAAGAACCGTGAGAAATGAGTCAAGTATGTGCAACAGGTTCAGTGACCGTGGTGTGACTCCGCTTGATTGACCTGAACCCAACAGAGACTCTACAGAGTGTTGTCGACAGGAAGATGATCGACACCAGACCCAACAATCCTGTTAAGGCAAAAGAAATGTCATCCAAGGATTGAGCAAATGAAAGTTAGCATACTTTTCTGAAGCCTACCATTTCTGTTTAGAATACCCTCTTTTTTTAATCGATCCAAAGTAATATCATAATTTCCACTCTGAAACGAATTATGGTTTTCCATCATCTACAAAACTATAAGAAATAAAAGCTAGAAATAGTTCATTTTCTGTGTAATTTAATCTATATGATTTATAAGTTCTACTTTTGACATGAGTGCTGAAAAATATTTAACTTTTCACAATATCCTAATATTTGGGGCGACAGCTGCAGCAGCGTAGAAAACCATTGGTCATTGTGAGAGCTTCAAATCACTCTGAGGTCAAAGAATTTGGTTGTTTATTCTACAAGGTTTTGCAGGATTTACCAACTCAAATTTAAAACGTTTGTAGGCGGCGCAGACACCCTGATTTCAAGTGACATACCTACGTCACTATTACACGGGAACTAATCATCAATTTATAGTACCGTGGAAAATGTATATTATTGTACTTTCCTTTACAGTTTTCCTTTAACGGTAAGTTGTTTCTCTGCCGCTAACAGATTTTGCAGCATATACACATGATTGATTGATAAAGATAAAACCCTCCGTCTTGCTCTGATTGTTTTTGGTCTGGAGATGTGAATTTCTTTAGTCAGCAATAATAAGTCAGGGAGAAAGTGGGGGAGATCGATCTATTCACAGATCATCAGCCTTACGTTACAGCGTCACAACATGGTGAAGTTTTAACAAATAGGTAAAAGAAAAAATATAAATAAAAGCCTTAAGCTTTTGATCAAAAAAAAAAAAAAACATTTGAAAGACATTCTCAGAAAACAGAAACACTATCGGCACGTTGGTTTCAAGGACTGTGACAGAAGACCAAACGTTTTCACATTTTTCTTCCTTTCCAAAGACTTAATTTTGATAACTAAAACGGGTCGCGAGTTTGACAACGTCCAGCATCCCACTCGCCGTCCTTCCCCATCCCTCCCGGCAAGCAGTGGCATATGTATTTATCTGGTGACTGCGCGGCATTTATCACACAGCTTAGTCATAATTAGTGCAACTTAGTCTG
Organism: Poeciliopsis turrubarensis; assembly: GCA_010277015.1. NCBI lineage: Eukaryota > Metazoa > Chordata > Actinopteri > Cyprinodontiformes > Poeciliidae > Poeciliopsis > Poeciliopsis turrubarensis. The sequence continues at coordinate 1,263,397 of VMRN01000075.1, forward strand.
GGGCACAGTGCCTGTTAGTGGGCATATGTTCAGATCTGGTTAAAGACACAGTATTCCCCTGAGGGGACGGCTGAATGTGGACATGTGTGCCTGTGACACTCTCCGCGGAGCGCACCCTGAGCTTCCATTAACACAACCCACCATGTTCCCTTCGCCGAGTCGCCCGCCCATGCTGAGAGAGGCCACTCAAAACCTAGAGAGGAGCGAGTTCACTCAAGTGCACGCAGCAGAAGTGCTGGCGAGGAGCTGGTGCAGACAGGAAGGAGCAAACGGAGCGAGCGAGGGATGGATATCATGAGGGGGAGAGATTGTCCGACTCGGGCGTGGGGGTTAGCAGACGAGCGGAGTGTCAGCTGCCAGCTTGAGAGTGCAGTTGGCATCCGTACGCGTGTCTGTGTGCACACGAATGCACAAACGTTTAGCGCAGCGCAACATAATGACCAAGTATATTGACGTGATGCAAGTCGAGCCACAATTTTCGCTACTCGTGCAAATGTGGTTGAGACAAAAATGTTGTAACAAGCTAAAGGCATGAAATTGCATAACTTCTGAGTTGAGTGACACTTGTGGCTGTCAGTTGTTATAATGACAAAAAGAGTCAGGGAATTTAGTGAAGCTCAAAGATGTAGAGTAGAAGATTTTTAAAACCTGAGAAGGTCTTTTAAAGCCATTTCTGAGCATCTGAAGACTCCAAGGTCATTGGTTCAAACAACTGAACATGAGTTCAAGTTATCCAGATGTGTTAGGTCCTTTTTTTTTTTTTCTGCCAAAGTGTGAAGAAAGGACCTAAACTCTCAATCTCAGAGAAATACAAAGAAGCAACCAATAAAGCTCAGGTCTGGAAACTGTTTGAACCCCGGCGTTACTGTCCAAGGTGGTTGTGAAGAGAGGAATCCAAAGTCGACATGTAGCTCAGCCTAAATGTACATACATCCATCTGGACAAGCCCAATTCTTTCTGGAGGAAAGATTTACGACCGGATGAGACAAACGTTGAACAACGAGCGAAGGTGAGGCTCTTAAGCCTAACGACACTTTATCTACTGTCAAGCATGGCGATAAATTCAAGATGAGTCAGCAATGATAGGTTCAAGGACACATTTGAGTCATGACATCATCCTCTGAACTGGGCTTCAAGAGACAGTAGTAATTCTGTACGCAAACTTCTGACTTTGAAAACACGAACAAATAAATCTCTGAAATATTCTTTCTCTCATTGTTGAGATATTTAGGCAAGTAGAAATACTGTCGGAAATTCAAACTGACCTACAACAGGGGACGTTTGGTCTGATTTAACTTCAGACAGTGAAAAAAGAAAAAAGATGTATGTAAACATCTGGTTTGAGTTTCATATGAGACCAGATATACCAGAATGGGCGCAAGTCCTATAAAAAGTAGCCGTCAAAGATTGTTCTTCTTAAATGAGTGTTAGTCAAAACTTAAAACAAAACAACAGCAAGAGGATCTCAGGTTTTAAATTCAGTTCGCACAGGCAATAAAACTCAGATCTCCATTTTACCTGATGTTTGTTTTCTTGTGAATCTATTGATCTCTCTTCACATCTGTCTGTGAATAAGACCAAAACAAATGTGTTTGTCGTATTTTAACGAAAAAGGAGAGAAATCCTACAACCGTTAAAATTTCCTGCCACTCCGTTTTCAACGTTTTGTGAGGAAGGAAATTGTACTCGGTGTCTTCCTCAGAGGTTATCATGTCATTTCCTTCAGTGGTTCTTGGTGCAGCGCCTCCGCAGGTGAGGAGGTAAATAGTTTATTTTTTTTAAAGGGTTTGACTCGTTTAACACCAGGCAGTTTGAAAGCTGAAAATGTAGCAAATGTTGCAGTTTTGGTCCCCAATCAGACCCAGATTACTGGACTGTCAGGTGTGAAAACCCCCAGAAGACCCATTAGCAGTTGTGGACATAAAGGATTATCAGAGTTCCTCTGGCCTGGAAAGAAGTTATAAAACCTGACGCCTGAAAAAAATTCTATGGACGACATTCTTTGCAGTCGGAAACTGGTCTCGGCAATAATGACTTGACATGTTGGAAGGTACTGAAACAAAACGCAGTCAGCTTATGAGTCTTCCGACAGTGTTAAATAAAAGTGGCAACTCCAGAAAAATAACTTTAAGAAGATTTCAGACGTGCTTTCCCTTTCCTGCAAAGTTAAGGCATGTGGTAATTACCACGGAAATGATCAGGGAAGAGAATTTAAGAAGTTCAACACAAAAGGAGATTCCTTCCTTCCCTCCAGGCGCTGCAGCAAGCAGGACAGGGTGAGCTGCAGGTGGCTTTTCCCTCTTATGAAGCCATCAGGGCAAACCCAATACGGCTGTCAAATCCCCTCAGCCTCACATCCAGCCATTACAAATTACAGGAGTGACAGCAGAGCAGTCAGCTGCTCGCAAGTCGCCTCAGTGACCAGGCGCTCCCTCTGGCGGACAGAACAAGTCACGACTCACTTCGACACTTTTTTTTTTTTTTTTTTTTTTTTTTTACAGGAAGAGGTTAATCTACTCACGGCGTTTTGAACGACATCCACATCGGCGCGCCGCACTAATCCCGTTCTTCCTCACATTTTTTTACACGAAATGATCCCGGAGCTAAAACAAAGCGAACTAAAACATCTGGGGAGGATGATGATGTCAAAATAAATAAATAAAAATAAGAAGAAGAAGAAGAATTGACTGCAAATGATTTCCATCTAAAGCCAAAAACGTCACATCTCTGGCAGCCCTATCAATAAGTGAAAACCCAACTCCAAGAGAGAAGAAGCGGGTTTCGTTGCCATTGCTTCTCAAATAGATCTGAACCGGTTCTTTTCCCTCATTATGTGTCGCCCGGTTCCAGGTGATGAACACACGAACTTCCAGACATGCATGCAAAGTTGGAAAAAAAAAAAAAAAAAAACAAGCAGACGAGCAAAATGCTGTTTGAAAGGGTGGGAGGAAAAAAAATGCTGAGTTCAAACTTAAACACAGGACGCCGGTGGATGCAGATACTGCACTTCGACTCACCTTGAGCGGCCGTTCCTCGGGTGCTGAATACACTTGCTATCAAAGTGGCCACATACCAAATCATAGTACTATAACCAACCAGAAAAAAGCCTCATCATATCTCAAAGTCCCCCGTTCGGTGAGTCTGTCATCGCCCGACTGCCCAGGACAAACAGAGACGGGCCGGTATCCTTGCTTCCCCCCGTTAACCGAGCCCTGGACCCTTCACCATCGGCGGTTTCCCCTCTCTCTTCCCCTCTCCTCCGCTCTCCTCGCGCATCCTGAGACAGATCACCTGCGCCAATGGGACGAGAGCAGGCGGCGCCGCGAGACGGAGCGCAGCCCTTCAGACCGCCGCGCTCCCGCCTCCGCGCTTGTTTCATTGACGCGCGCGGCAGGATCCCGGCCGCCGATTGGTTACCTGTGCTGTCCCTTTCCACATGCGGAGTGGTGCGTTCACTGGACGTGAATAAAAATAGATTAGAAGTTCCGAGCTTCCTGTCAAGCGATTGTTTCGCGCTTTTATTGGACGTTTCATCAATTTCGTGTGTTTAAACATGAAATAAATTATTTGATTTACTTGGCGTCATAGTTTCAGTGCGGCCCCATTCCAAAACAATATATTTACACCCATTTTAAAATGAATATTTACTGATACGTGATTATTGTTCGATCAACATCGCGTCTATCATTCCCTTGATATTTAGAAAACTCTCAAATGTGGCTCTTTAGGCCCTCTACAATCCGTAAAGGCTCACCGAAACGCCTTTCTCGTAGTGTGGTTGAAAAGTAAAAGCTTGACGTTTTTAGTTGCGGTGCCCTGAACGCAGCCATGCAAAGGGAGCAGTTTCAAGTTGGGTTGGAGTGCGAAGCCGTAGCGGAGCTGCAGTATCATCCTGCGCAATAAGATGAGAGGAATCCTTCAGCCTGCGCATCATCGCGACACGGATTGAAATCAGATCCCTTGTGGAAAAGCGAGACTGTCAAAATATGTACTAGCCTATAAGCAACACACACACACACAAAACAAACCCAAGAAGAGTGACGAAGAGGATTCAGCGTGACTCATCTCTATTGATAGGCTAAGTCCGTCAATAACAGGTTAATGTTCAACTGAGTCAGCTTGTGTGGCTCAGAGAGCATCCATCCTCCGTCAGAGCCAGGTCTACCTCCAGGTCTATCCTCCAGGTCTACCTCTAGATCTACCTCCAGGTCTATCCTCCAGGTCTATCTCTAGATCTACCTCCAGGTCTATCCTCCAGGTCTACCTCCAGGTCTATCCTCCAGGTCTACCTCAAGGTCTACCTCTAGGTCTACCTCCAGGTCTACCTCCAGGTCTATCCTCCAGGTCTACCTCCAGGTCTATCCTCC